>CM064487.1:66798219-67021883 GCA_032716605.1 Paralithodes platypus
CCAAACCCGGCTGATCCCCCTTCACACCCAACCCTTCTCGTCCATATGCTTATCCAATTTTATCTTAAAGCTCCCTACAGTTTTAGATCCCACTATAGCACATGGTAGTCCATTCCACCCATCTACAACTCTGTTACCAAACCAATATTTGCCTATATCTTTTCTGAAACGAAATTTATCTAATTTGAAACCATTGGTACGAGTTCTTTCGCTATCACTGAGCTTTAGTACATTTGTCATGTCCCCTTTGTTAATCCCACTAACCCACTTGAACACCTCTATCATATCCCCTCTAACTCTGCGTCTCTCTAACGAATGTAAACCTAATTTCTTCAACCTTTCTTCATACGGAAGATTTCTAATATTATGGATCATTTTTGTCATTCTACGCTGTACTCTCTCCAATGAATCTATGTCCATTCTGTAATAAGGACACCAAAATTGGACAGCATAATCCATATGGGGTCTCACTAATGACAAGTAAAGTTTTAAGATAACATCAGCAGTTCTGTTACTCACACTCCTAGAGATGAACCCGAGAATCCTGTTTGCCTTATTACGAACGCCTATACACTGTTTTCTAGGCTTCAAATCATTGCTAACAAACACACCTAGATCTTTCTCGCAGTCTGAATTTTCTAATTCTAAATTAGCTAGTTTATATTTAACATTTGTTTGCATCTTCCCTATCTTTAATACCTTGCATTTGTCAATGTTAAACTTCATCTGCCAATTTACTGACCATTCATGTAAGGTATCTAGATCCCTTTGGAGCACTCTATATCGCTATCTGAATCAATTGATCTCCCCATTTTAGTATCGTCTGCGAATTTACTTATCCTACTAGTTATACCTAAATCTAGGTCATTTATGTATATAAGAAACAACAGGGGACCTAATACCGATCCCTGGGGGACACCACTTTTGACTGCTCCCCACTCTGACTTGGTACCATTTATGCTGACTCTCTGTTTCCTACCAATTAGCCATGACCTAATCCATCCCAACAACGCCCCATCTATTCCATGTGCCTCAACCTTTCTCATCAATCTCTCATGAGGGACTCTGTCGAAAGCTTTACTGAAATCTAAATATATAATATCGTATGCCTTGTCATTATCTACTGCTTCATATACCTCTGAGAAAAAACTAAGCAAATTAGTAAGGCAAGAACGTCCCTGTGTGAATCCATGCTGAGAAGAATTGATTAAGTTAAATGTTTCTAAGTGGTTTCTCATTTTCCTAGCAATAATTGACTCTAGTAGCTTTCCTATGATTGAGGTGAGACTAATGGGACGGTAATTGGATGCTATTGATTTATCACCTTTTTTGAAAATCGGAACTACATTTGCAAGCTTCCAAGCTTCTGGAACTATACCTGTTTCTAATGAATTGTTAAAAAGAAATGTTAATGGGTAACTTAACTCATCTCTGCATTCTTTTAATACTCTGGCATATACCTCATCGGGACCAGGCGATTTCTGAGGTTTCAGTCTGTCAATTTCCTTAAGCACATCATTTCTACTTATAGTAACCGTACTTAACCTATTTTCTATACTATCTCTATATACCTTACGGACTTCTGGAATCTGTGCCAAATTTTCATTAGTGAAAACGGATAGAAACTGACTATTTAATGTACTGCACATTTCTAAATCATTTTCTGTCATTTCTCCTATCGAAGTTTTAAGGGGGCCTATTTTATCTCTAACTTTAGATTTATATAGCTGGTAAAGCCTTAGGGTTATTTTTTGAGTCATTGGCTATCCTGATTTCATAATTTCTTTTGTCTGTCCTTATACATTTTTTAACCTCTCTTGATAGATTCTGATAGTAAGCAAGTAGGTGAATTTCGCCTTTCTTTATTTTTCGATATATTCCTCTCTTTTTTCCTAGAAGGTCTAATAGTCTATTATTCATCCATTTGGGTTGGTTCTGTGTTGATCTAAATTTTCTTTTGGGGATATATTTATTTTGCGCATTGTGGAGTGAAGAAATAAAATTATTATATGTAGCTGTCAAATTATCCTGAGTTAAGACAGGTATCTGAGAGAGAGTATGTTCATTAGCGCACCTGGGTCCACTTAATAGTTTAACCATAGGATCGACTCTTAAGGCTCGTCTTAATCCACCATAATTGGCTTTTCTGAAATCTGGGATAAGTGTCGTATTCTCTTTAGCCTTTCCTGTCCATTGTATGTTAAAATAAATTGATTTATGATCACTATTTCCTAGTTGGTCTCCTATCTCTACATTATTTATCATTTGTTCATTATTACTGAGAACTAAATCGAGGATATTATTACCTCTAGTAGGCGAGTCTATGAATTGAAATAAAAAACTATCCTGTACCGCCTCAATAAACTCTTTTGAATCTGAGTCGCCGATTTGATCCTGCCAATCAATATTCGGAAAATTAAAATCCCCTATAATACACACATTGCTAAACCTTGATGCTATTTTCACTTCCTGCCATAAAGCTGTACCTTCGTTTCTACTCATATTTGGTGGTCTATAAATAACTCCAATAATTATGGTCTCACTACCTTCGCTAACCTCAACCCAAACACTTTCGTTATCAGTATTTAGTCTAATACCTGATTTAATACAGCTTTTTAAAGAACTCCTGACAAACACTGCTATTCCGCCGCCCCTCCTACTTGTTCGGTCGCGTTTAAACAAACTATATCCTGGTATATGGAATTCTGCTAAAAAATGTCTTGATTCTGTATTAATCCATGTTTCAGTCAGTGCTATAATGTCTATATTTTCGTTGCTAACAAGTGCTCTAAGTTCATCCATTTTGTTACATAAACTCCTACAGTTTGTATAATATAATCGCAATTAATTTATTTTACTGGTATCGGATTTACCTTTATTTCTAACTGAATTCCCATCTTCTGTTACACCTTTAATATTTCTACTAGCAGTACAATTAAAATCCTGTGACTGATATTTTCTATTCCTATCTGATGTACCAGTACGGCAATTTACCCTATCTAGACAATTATTCTTACTCATATTCTCAGGCTTTATTTTCAGCGAAACCCCGCGACAATCCTATCTATTGACCTAGCTAAATTTGCCACCCCTAGCCGAGAAAGATGAACCCCGTCCTGTGCGTACAACTGATTTTTACCATAGAAACGGGTCCAGTTATCAAGGAATGGTATTGCATTTGCATTACAGTATTTTTCCAGCCGACAATTGATACCAATTGCCCTAGATGACCATTCCTTGCTGACCCCTCTCCGTGGCAAGATACTGTGTACTACAGGTATGCCTCCCTTCCTCCTAACTTTATCTAACACCTCCCTGTACTGCCGAAGCAGTACTTCCGTCCTACCTTTACCAACATCATTGCTCCCTGTACTGAGACAGATAATGGGGCTATCTCCAATATCTTTCATGATGTAATCAATGTCCTCTAACACCTTCCCAACCCCGGCACCAGGCAGACAGACAAGCTTCCTAATATCAGTACAGGTGGACCTAGCTAAGTGTCTGACCATGGAGTCCCCAACAATTGAGAAGGACTTGCCTCTCCTTGTCGATGACTTGGTAGCAGCTGCGGCAGCGGCAGGAACTCCTGGGGCAGCAGTTGAAGGTACTCCTGGGGGGGCAGCAGTCACACCATTCCCTGTTGGAGGCAACTTACTTACCTTTCTCCTGGTTTCCTCGCCGAAGGAAGCACTCGCAGCCTCACCATCACATTCGTCATCCAAGGTGATGAACTTGTTGCTGAGGGCAACTGGCCGCCGTAGAAATTTGCAGGTTGTTGCACTTGTTGGAACAACTGTCCAGGGAGCATCACGATCCCTAACAGCAGTTGCACTATCCTCACTTTTCTTGTCAGCGAAAGTCAGCTTTAAGGCCAAATTCTCGTCTTTGAGAGACTGCACCTCTCTCTCCACATTTTCCATCCTTTCTTGCAAAGCAAGACAAAGCTGGAGAATATTTGATCTTACTAATTTCCCACCTTGCAAAAGGGTCCTTCTGCAGCATTTAAAGAGAGTTAATTATCAAGTGTGCATCTGGAGGAGGGCTCATGAACACTATCCAGAAATACCATCACCTCAGGAGTTTGGATTTCATAGAAATACTGACAAAAGTCAACTTTTACCATTATGGTTCGAAGGAGATATCATTCCCAAAGATCTCATCAATGTATTAGTAGATGAAGAGGATGATGAAGATAACTTTGATGAGATACATATTTTGTTGAAGAGGATGAATATGATGGGGAGGAAAATTATTAATATGAAAGTGAATAAGGTGTGCAGAAAAGCTAAAAATAAAGCTGTTATGCTATTTTTTGTTTGGTATATGTACAGTAGCCCAACCAAGTTTTTCGACAATATTAGGTACGTGGCACCTGTCTAGTTTGCATTCCCGTCCCAAGCCCGTGTGTGTGGTCGTGTCTAGCAGAGACCCGTGGTGTCTAGGCAGGCGCCACCGCCTGCGCCAGGGCACACAGACACAGTACTCGCACACGCTGGGCGCTACATATGACAATATTGTTATCATTATTTGTTTGTATCATATTAGAAGGTTCTCTCTCTCTCTCTCTCTCTCTCTCTCTCTCTCTCTCTCTCTCTCTCTCTCTCTCTCTCATTGAGGTTAAAATCTATCAATTTTCACGCTACACTATTTGTAGATTAATTAGCACACACACACACACACACACACAGAAACGGAAGGCAAAGTTCAGTGTTATAAACCCATATTCTTCACTGATTTCCGTGATAAAACAATGAGCTATAAATAATTGTGTTCTTTTATCTAATTAACCCTTTCAAGATCCGATACGCATATCTGTTGTGTGTTATGGTAATTATTAGACGATTTTATTCAGATTAGGAAGGGTATATGGAAGTCAGAGGGTTGATCGAGCTAGTCTTTACCCTTTTAATAACCACATATCCTTCTTAAGCTGCATAAAATCGTCTAATGATAGCAAAATAAAGTGCTAAAACGTATCAGAGCTTCAAGGGGTTAACACATTGGCTATCACCCCTGATAACCTATTTCTGCGTATTTCAGCATATTTGTTTTCGGTTGAAGTGATTGAAGTGTTTTTAAAGTGAGTGAAGTGTTTTAAAGTGAGTGAAGTGTTTTTTAAGTGAGTGAAGTGATCTGAAGAAAGTGACTGTCACCATGCCTCGCGCTTGTGCGAACTGCGCCGGTAGGTTTGGTGAGTCCATGTTTGTTACTGTCGATCTTCAAGTCTGCCGGCTCTGCCAGCAACGAGAGAATTTAACAGTGAAATTAGATGAAGCCTACAACAAGATCAACGTCCTCACCATGAAGCTGGAATCACTCCAAGAGTTTGTAACACTCAACGTTGGAGTACCACAAACTTCAATTGTCACCGCAACTCCAGCAGCCACCAACGCCCCAACGTCAACTGCCAACAATTCAATGCCTACAGTAGCCGCTTCAGCTGATGTTTCCGATACTCAAGATACAAATAGTGATTCTCTTCCCCCTCAAGACAATTTCCGTGTCGTGAGGAACAACGTTTGCCCCAAGACCAGGAAACACATACCGATTACCGAGTGCCAAAACCGTTTCCAGATACTCACAGACTCAGATGACGAAGAGGAAATAGAAGAAGTCCTGCTCGTGGGAGACTCGATGATACGTGGTCAGCTCACAGAGTTTTGCGCCAGGGCACCTAAGGCCAGGAAGCGTTTTTGTATCCCTGGTGGTGGTGTGGACGACGTAGTTGCAGCAGTTGACGAAGTATCAAAGCTGGCCCCTGCTAATACAATGTACGTCATCCATGTTGGATCCAACGATGCACAGCGAACCCGGTCGGAAGATTTGCTTGTAAAGTACCAGCAGCTGATCAAATCGTTTAAGGAGAAGTCATCAAGGATCATCGTCTCAGGAATCGTCCCCCGGCTCGGTGTAGAGAGCCGATTTTACAACATAGCCACCAGAACAAATCGTTGTCTAGCAAACCTCTGCAGGAAGGAGAACGTGGGTTTCGTCGACACCTGGGACAATTTCTACTACGATGACTATTTGTTTTCGGACGATGGAGTTCATCTGAACCAGGTGGGAGCAGCACGTTTTGGGCGTCTTCTCAACGATGCGGTGAAGGATTTTCGGAGAAGAAATCGACTCAGCACAGAACAACCAGGAAGGAGGACCGAAGACAGCGAGGACGGCAACCTACAAAGGAATTAAATACTAATCCGTCAAGAACCGCGAATTTGGATAAAGCTCCACCAACACGACCCAAATTCAAAACCGCCTGGGATAACGACCGAGGACCGAGGACAGCCATGAATGTAAATGTAGATCCGACCAGAACCAAAAATTCGATGAAAGAACGTTCTGTGAGTTCTAAAACCGCAACTTTAAAGGTTTTCTATGCAAACGCTCGTAGCATACGCAATAAATTTTCAGATTTAGAGGAACTAGTGTTTACAGAAAATTATGATGTAATTGGCATAACAGAATCTTGGCTCAATACAGAAGATAGAGACTCTTTAGCAGAGTATTCACTTCCCGGTTATGTAATGTTTGAGAACAGCCGAATAAATAAAAATGGAGGTGGCGTTTTATTTTATATCAAAGAAAGTCTTAACCCGACCCTCATGTCAAAACCTCAAATTGTGAACGTCGACACATCTTTTGTGCTAATAAAGAATAATAAATGTACACAAATAATACTTGCGTTAATATACAGACCTCCAGCTCAATCAGTGCAAACTGACCGAGAAATTTACGAACAAATTGCAGATGTAAGTAACTCACAAGATACCGTAATTTTTGGCGACTTTAATTTACCTGTGAGCAAGTGGGGCGATACTCTTACTTCACACTCCGGACATGACTTGTATACGAACTTGCAAGAGAGTTCGCTTTATCAATTTGTTCGAACGCCGACCCGTGGTAATAACGTTCTTGACATTGTACTTGCAACAAAAGAAGAATTGATAGAGAATTTGAATGTTGGTGATGAATTCAGTAACAGCGACCATCGTACGATAACTTTCACTTTAAAGTTTACTAGTAACGAACCAAATAGTAGCATCGAAAAAGTCCCTAATTTCAAGAAAGCAAACTTCCATAAACTTAGAGCTATGTTTAAAGAAACTGACTGGAGCTTTTTAATTAACAATAACGACATAAATACATCTTGGAAGTTATTCGAAACCACTTACCTAAAAGCAGTGCAAGACTGCATACCATCGAAAATACGGCGTCCAGGCCATAATAATAAGCCCAAATGGTGGAATAAAGATATTTCAAACTGCCTGCTTGCTAAAAAATTTGCTAATGATAGATTAAAATCCTCACAAAATGACGAAGAACGGGTGAAATTTGTAGAGCTACGACGCAAAGCCAAAAAGTTAATTAAGCAAAGTAAAAAGACCTTAGAGTTACATATTGCGAATCAAAGTAAAACAAACCCGAAAGAATTCTATAGTTATATCAGAAAAAAAAAAGTAGTTACTTCAACTGTTGGACCGTTAGTCGATGAAAATGGAGAATACACCAAAGACGAAGTACAAATGAGTAATGCCCTCAATACCTTCTTTGCATCAGTTTTTACAACAGAAGACCTCAGTAATATCCCTACACCATCGCCGATTCAGATTGATAATTCAGATGTTCTAAGCAATATCACCGTTACAGAGAGAGAAGTATTGAATTGTTTAGATAAACTCAAGGTAAATAAAACGTGTTTTTTATCTGTGTTTATTTTTTGTTTTATGTTGTTTTTGTGTTTTCCCTGTTCTTGCTCTGTCTTGAGTCGGCTACCCCCAAAATGGGGATTGGGCCTGAGCATATAGATAGATAGATAGATAGATAGAAATAAAATGCCAGGACCTGATACAATCTCGCCTAGAGTTCTAAAGGAAGCTAAGGATGAGCTCTCCAAACCACTGACATTACTATTCAATAAATCCTTGCAGTCTGGAACTATGCCTGATCAGTGGAAGCTAGCCAACGTAACACCGATATTCAAAAAAGGCAGCAAATCCCTACCCAGTAACTATCGTCCAATTAGCTTAACCTCAGTTGTATGTAAAATGCTAGAAATGGTCATACGAGACAGACTCGTAAATCACTTAGAGGAAAATAACATACTTAAAGATACTCAACACGGCTTTCGTAAAAAACGTTCCTGTTTAACAAACCTCTTAGACTTCTTCCACGATATCCTCAACCTCTACGATGAGAGAAAAGCTGTAGATATTATATACCTTGATTTTCAAAAGGCCTTTGACAAAGTTCCCCACAAACGTTTACTGCTAAAACTAAAAGCGCATGGAATACAAGACGGTGTGTTGAAATGGATAGAAAATTGGCTCAGCAACAGAAAGCAAAGGGTAGTCATAAACGGTAAGGCATCTAAATGGACCAATGTAAGTAGCGGGGTACCCCAGGGATCGGTACTAGGACCAATTATCTTTCTAATTTACATCAACGACATAGATGAGGGTCTCACCTGTACAATCTCAAAATTTGCTGACGATACAAAAATTGCAAATAGCGTACTCTCAAAAGAACAAGTTGACGATATGCAACACAATCTAGATAAATTGTCATGTTGGGCCCAAATTTGGCAAATGAGTTTCAATGCGGATAAATGTAAAGTACTACATGTCGGATACCTAAATGAGAAAGCAAACTATTCGATGAATGGCACTCAGCTTAAGAATGTAAACAGAGAAACCGATCTGGGAGTAACAATATCGAGTAACCTAAAACCGAGTCAACAATGTTCAGAAGTTGTTAAGAAGGCAAACAAAATAATTGGCTTTATAGGCAGGTCATTTGAGCATAAATCCAAAGAAGTTATCCTAACCCTTTACAATTCCTTAGTCCGCCCTCTTCTGGAATACTGCGTTCAATCCTGGTGCCCTTATTACCAAAAAGATATAAACAAGCTAGAACGAGTTCAACGTAGAGTTACCAAAATGATACCTAGCCTAAAGAACAAACCATACGAAGAGCGTCTTAGAGAATTAAATCTATTTCCTTTAACCCAGCGCAGATTAAGAGGTGACTTAATTCAAGTGTTCAAAATCATCAAAGGCATCGACAATATGAACTGTAGTAAGTACTTCACTATCGACCAATCTAATTACACGCGGGGAAACGGTTGCAAAATTATTGGTAAATCATTTAACTCGCACGAATCTAAGAATTTCTTCTTCAATCGAGTTGTCAACTTGTGGAATGGGCTTCCCTGAAACGTTATAGACTGCATCACCGTTGATTCATTTAAACTCCGCCTAGACAAATATCTCTCATCAAACCCGCGACTGACTGCGTTTGTAAATGAATAACTTTATTTTATCCCCCCCTCAGTTACTAACCCATCTGTCCTCTACTAACTTCCTAATCCTGCCACGGACATTAGTTCCAGGGCAGTATTTCCCTTTCCAATATTCCCTTACCCACTCTAAACCACTGTTTGGACACTTGATCCTCAGTGTTTTGGAGGACAAGCAACCTAGAAGGGTCACTAGATATGTTGTTGCTTGATTTCCTTTGTACTCCTTTGTACTCCTTTGTACTTTAGATAATACAGGTATGTTATAATCTGCATCATCTTGCAGTGCTGGGTTATACGAGTAGTTCTATTTGCAACATCTGAATCAGGTAATATTATTAATGATAAGAACGTGCATTAACCCATACTGTACCGGCGACGTCCTTTTTTTCCTATTCTAGCAACCATTACGCGATTTTATGCAGCTTCGGAAAGACCTCTAGCCATAATAAGGCTTCAAACTATCTCAACCAACCCTTTTAACTATCACAGATCCTTCTTAAGCTGTATAATATCGTCTAAATATAGCTAGAATTAAATTGAAAAGACGTCGCTGGTATTCAAAGGGTTAATATACAGCTAAAGTTCTTACTGTTTCTATGAGACACTATTAGAATATAGACAAATCTCGTTACCGTATCATGATTTTAGAATCTAACTTCGATGAAATTATGTCTACTATGGAAATATATGGGAGTAGCCTATAACTAAACATTATTATATATGGGAGTAGCCTATAACTAAACATTATTATATATGGGAGTAGCCTATAACTAAACATTATTATATATGGGAGTAGCCTATAACTAAACATTATTATATATGGGAGTAGCCTATAACTAAACATTATTATATATGGGAGTAGCCTATAACTAAACATTATTATATATGGGAGTAGCCTATAACTAAACATTATTATATATGGGAGTAGCCTATAACTAAACATTATTATATATGGGAGTAGCCTATAACTAAACATTATTATATATGGGAGTAGCCTATAACTAAACATTATTATATATGGGAGTAGCCTATAACTAAACATTATTATATATGGGAGTAGCCTATAACTAAACATTATTATATATGGGAGTAGCCTATAACTAAACATTATTATATATGGGAGTAGCCTATAACTAAACATTATTTACTTTACCGTGTATATAATTTAAGTTATATTTTACAGAACCTTACACACACACACACACACACACACACACACACACACAGTGGTCCGTAGCATATTGGTCAGCGCACTTGGTTCACAGGTTCCATTCCCGGGCAGGAAAGAAACATTTAGACAATTGTTCTTACACAATGCGCCTCTCTAGACCTAGCAGTATAAATAGGCCTCTGGAATATGAGGCCACTTACGACGTCTTTTTTAGTGTGGGTGGTCTATTACTAGCTGGACGGGTACCGTACAGGTCAACCAAACACTCAAAATGCAGATATCGGCAATTGGCTGATTACAGATTACATGCATATCTACAGCCACTCCAACCATGCATTAACACTTCACGCAATATATTCCCAGATCGAACTTTTTTCGGTAAAACAAAATACAAATACAAAAATAAATAAAAAAACGTGAAGCTGTAATTATTGGAAACTGAGGTGATCAGGAAATCCCTCAATACTCTCTTGCCCACATCACACCTAGTCATCCATTCAGCAAGGCATGGCTCATCAGGCTGCTAAGGTTGCTGAACGTGGTAGTATGGTTGGAATGAGCGAGAGTGGGATGTCGGAACGTTTACCGGTGGTAAGTAAAGGTGGGAAGAAGGGCAACTGACAGACCCACATAGAAGTGGATCGACGTATAGCTAAGCGGAAACCACGTCATAACAGGACCAATAAATTAAACAGTATAATATTATGTATAACCATCCATTCTCCAATGCCGACGAAGCTAAGCAACATTTGCAATGTCAAGCTTCTACAGAAACTATACGCAAGAAATTAAAGGAGATGGGATATAAACAAAGATCACCAGCTGTCAAGCCAAACTTAACCAAGAGGCACAAACAAACTAGGCTTGATTTCGCTCGACTATTTATTGACCAGGGCATTGACTATTGGGCACGAGTTGTTTTGATAATGTCAGAGAGGTTCCATAATATTACCAGGACGATTAAAATTGTGTCACTTAGCCGAGTTGGCGGGGGTTCTTCAAATAAGAATAAATGTGGCTTCCTTTATCCGCTCATGGCCGAGTGGTAACGGTGCCCAACTCTCCCAAACATACCTGGAGTGAGTGGGTTCGAATCCTGGTCAGGATAACTCTCTCCCAACCAAGAGTTGTTTTCTCAGACCAGAAAACTTTCAGCTCAACCACGCATGGGTCGAAGACTGCGCTGTTGGAGGCCTAGGAATACACGGCATGTGAGTTAGTCCTAGTCGATATTGTGCATAAAATATATAGAATAGTCATCATACAGAGTAATACTTTCCATCATATCACTCTTGGCTAATTTCATGTTAACCGAGCAGTATATAACTTCTTAATTTCATTACTCATCCACTAATACCCCTAACTTACTAGTTAACTCCTTACTTATATTGTTCAAATACTATTAAGCTAGCATGACTTGATATAATATGCACATTAACCACTCCTGTCTATACCAACAGTTGTTTACCTAAAAACCAACCACGTTCGGTTTAGTAACTCTTCCTAGCCACCTCGCCCGCCACTATCTGTGCAATATAGGATATATCTTCCCCTATTAATTCCCTCCCCCCTTAGTGAATGCATATAACTTGTTTGCGAATATAATAAATAATACCTTACCTAAACTATCATTGGTGAATAGAGAGACCAGTTTATCATGAGAATCAATAAATATATAATCATTAATCCCATTAGGATTGACTAATTTTGGCAGTTTAATCAGGCTTTTCATTAGAGGGTTTATACAACTTAACGAGGTTCTGTAGGAATTATAGGAACACATACTATGTCATATTTACCCTTTGACTTTCATATTCCCTTTCTACTCTGAATAAAGTACTCTCCTTTTCTACTCTGAATATAATAGTATAATGCTAGTCTGAACAAACTGCCAAATACGCGTCCTGATTCCACTAGGCCTACATAAACATTAACATAAACAAATATCATAAAAGAGGGATTTTTTCTGAAGACTGACTCCATGGGCTGACTGGCCCATGGTATAAAGACTAATATTAGTCTTTATACCATGGACTGGCCCATTCACGGCGGATGCCATTGGCAATCAGCACATCACAGCCATGTGCCTATCTAATTATGTTTTTAAGCTTTCTGTCGTTATTGATCCTACTGTAGCAATCGGTAGCCTATTTCACATATCTACCAAACTTTTGCATGCTTATCACGGAGCAGCAGTCCGTTTCCCACTTACAACTTAATCATCTGTATCATATTCTCTCATACTTGTACAGTCACTTCCAATCAAGCTATGGACAATGGACAGCAAGATTAAAAACATAATCCATGTGAAGCCTTACTAAGGCCGGGTGAAATTTTAAAATAACGTTTGTTGTTATTCACGCTTCTACAGTAGATATCTATCTAAAAACTCTGATTTCAAACAATGTTGCATTGTTTTTTGGTTTCATATCACGACTGACGATGACTTCCAAATCTTTTGTAATGATTGAGTTACTTAATTTCATGTTATTTAGCCATCTAGATACCACTGTGATATTGCGTCTTGCCCCTGTCACCACTCAGATTGGTGATTAATTATATATTTTTTCTTCTGAGATATAACTGGTGGTTACTGGCTACCCTGGTCTTGGGTAAAGGCCGCGTCATACAGAACTCGAATCCACCAGAACCCACTGGAATCGAACTTTTCACCGGAATTGACGAGAATTACGCGGCCTTAATCGAGTGTGACTTCAGAGTAGAATGCGACCCGTCAATGACCGGAATGTAACTCGCACGTAACTCGATGGACTCGAATGTAACCCAAATATGAGTCGATGTTAACCAGTAAGTGACTCGAAGGAAACCGGATGTGGAAAGAAGACTATTCAATCCCAAGTCGAATGCAACTCGAATGACTAGAATGAGACCGGAATGTCAGTCTATCATGACCAGAATTACATGAAGTTAAGTCGAACGTAAGTGGAACTAAGTTGAACGTAACTCGAACGTAAGTGGAACGTGACTCGAATAGGCAGGTGACTCGATGAGGAACCTTTGAGTATATAAAGGGAGGATTGGTTCACAGGCACACCAGTAGTAACAGGGCAGATTCACAGGGGCAGGCAACCACACTTTACACCCAAACTATAAGTTATATGCAATGCAACACTTCACACGGCACTTAAATTAATAATTATTGAGTATAATACATACATGGCTTCGTTATTGAACTTCAGATAAAAATAATGTAATTCATTTGTATGCACACTTTTATATATATATATATATATATATATATATATATATATATATATATATATATATATAATTATGAACTTCACACGCCACTGAAATATTATTCAGTAAACATGGATGTCTGTGTTATTTGTCATAATTATTTCACTGAACATCGAAGTACTGATTACATGAAAACAAAACACTCAACCAACCTGTTACATTGACCTCCTCAGCCATCTTGGACATCGTCTTCTCCCGCAGCTTGTTGTTGTTGTTTTTCCTCAGGCTGCCTGGCCGAACAGCCCCAAGGCCCCGAGCAAGGCCAAGGCCATAATCGAGCGCCCCAGCAGAACCCCCCCCTGCCTACCACAATAAAGCCTGGGTGACCGAAGCCACTCCACGGCGGGGAGCTGAGGAGGGTGCAGAAACACGTACCCGGGAAACCAAAGCCCCACCCAGGGCCCTGTGCCCCTCAGCAATTATGAAGAGAAAGTTGAGGGGCAAAGGGAAAATGTGACGCTTTGGCTTCCAATCTTGGTAGATTGGGAGGTCAATCCACGGAAGAGACGCCGTCACGTGAGATTTAAAAAATATATAAGTAAAAGGAACAGTCAGAGTAAGCTATGGGTATGGCAGAGATCGCTCAGTTCTCACTCTGATAGACCAGCCCATCACCACATGACTAGAACCCAATCCTTTCAGCATCAGCTAGGAAAGGCCCTAGAAAGCCACCTTTGGCGGGGGGATAGCTTCCCTATTTCAACCCCTTTCGGGGTTGGGCACCCGCCAGGTTGTTCTGGTTGTATTCCAGTTACCTTCTAGTTGGATTCCACTTGTATTCTATTACTTCTAGTCATGTTCGAGTCGACATCCAGTGTACACTCGATACATCAAGCAAGTATGCAGTCATCTACCAGTCATATTCTAGTCGGCATCCAGTTGTATTCTTCTTAATTCGAGTTATATTCAACTCTCATTCCATTACATTCAATTTTAAAGTGGAATAATCAACTTGTCATCCAGTTGACTTCCGGTCATTATCGAGTGGCATCGAGTTACATTCAAGTAATTCGAGTCGGCATCGACTATAAAAATTACATCAGAACATGACCAGAATAGGTAGAATGCGACTCGAATACGACTAGAATGTAACTCGATAATTTTTAACGTTTTTTTCACTCGATAAATCGTAGAAAGTTAACGCATGCACTAACTTTTTGCTCACTCACTCGATCAATCGAGTGACGACTAGAACATCACTCGAATCACAAGAATAGACAAGAATCTAACCAGAACACGTACAAGAATAGACCAGAATCGGGAAGAAGTGGCTAAAATTTAAATTTTTGAATTCATTCCGGTGGGTTCTGGTGGATTCGAGTTCTGTATGACGTTCGAATCCACCAGAACCCACTGGAATCGAACTTTTCACCGGAATTGACGAGAATTACGCGGCCTTAATCGAGTGTGACTTCAGAGTAGAATGCGACCCGTCAATGACCGGAATGTAACTCGAACGTAACTCGATGGACTCGAATGTAACCCAAATATGAGTCGATGTTAACGATTAAGTGACTCGAAGGAAACCGGATGTGGAAAGAAGACTATTCGATCCCAAGTCGAATGCAACTCGAATGACCAGAATGAGACCGGAATGTCAGTATATCATGACCAGAATTACATGAAGTTTAGTCGAACGTAAGTGGAACTAAGTTGAACGTAACTCGAACGTAAGTGGAACGTGACTCGAATAGGCAGAAGGTGACTCGATGAGGAACTTTTGAGTATATAAAGGGAGGATTGGTTCACAGGCACACCAGTAGTATGTGGACATAAATGTTAAGTTATCTGTTCAATACCTTTGCATTAAAATTTACCCAGGTCATGTATTTGATTTTATTCAAGTTAATTGGTTCATAAATGTGCAATTTATATGATATTACTATCATGTTTGCATGTGACCTAAAAGTGTCCAAAGAAATTGTATTCCAATGACATATACCACACTACACTCGATGGCATTTTATAAGTTTCCAAGTCTTTTCATAGATCTCTTGTAGACATAATTGCTATGACATGTACCATACACAATTTGAACCCAATTTTATAAGTGTCAAAAGATTTCTAAGTTCTCTCTTCAATATAATTGCAATGACATAAAATTTGTTGTAAGTATCGAAAATATTAAACTTCTCTGTTGAATATACCTGCAACGCCATATAGGCCACACAATTTAAGCCCAATTTTCTAAGTGTGTGGACATAAATGTCAAGTTCTCTGTTCAATACCTTTGCATTAACATATACCCATGTCATGTCTTTCCTTTGATTCAAGTTAAATTGTTCATAATCTTCTATTGATAAGATATTGGTATCATGTTTGCATCTTACCTACTCGATCACATATTTCTACTTGACATTATTTGTATTGTGTCATTTCTTGAAATTAATTGTATTAGTTAGAATTTCATTAGTTTCACAATTATATTACTGATAGCTGTTTCATCTTTTATATAAATATAATGGCAGTTTAAAAAATTCCAACAAGATTAAAATTATATTTAGGAGAAATCACCACACAATCATACAAATAAAAATATACTTTATTTAAATATGGCACATAAGTTGAATTCAATATTAACAAAAAAAGAGGTAGAGTGTGGTAGAGAGGTTGAGATGTTATGGGTGGAAGGTTTCGATGATCCTGTCCACAAAGCCAGGTGAAACGTCCACCAGGTTGCCGGCCCTCCCATGCTCCACGGGCCTCCGGACGTCCCACTGAAGGACCATAGCTCCTCCAGTTTCGTGGTGTACCGGGGGTTTTGTGTGGTTGTTTGCCACCATGGTAGTAGGAAGGGCCAGCAACAGAAAGGTTTTCGAGTATATAGGGGTTTGGCGTCTGTGCTCGTCGCGTCGTAGGTGGATGGTTGGGGGAATCGTGTTGAATGGGGCCGAAATGGGGCATGGGTCCTTCCCCCCAGCTGTGTGCCATCATAGCGGTTGTGTACCGCATAAATTCCATCTCATACTGCTCCACGAGTGCAGGCTTCAGGTCAGTGAGGTTCTTCTGCACCAGTTGGTGGAAGATCTTGAGCGAACCGACGGCTGGGCTGTCTATGTTGCGGCTCCTCTCCCACTTCCGGTACAGCTCCTCTAGGTCCTGCTCCCCCTGTCGTAGCTGTGTGTCAAACATATTATCGTTACAAAATGAGCAATACAATTTTTAGTACATAAACATTACTCTTCCTCATTTACAATGTGTTGCAAGTTAAAACATTTAATATTAATAGTGGTTAACAAAGTGTAAGAATTCGGTTATAATTATCTGTAAAGTAGTAAATGTCTGGCAAATGTATGTTCTCAATAGACTTCAATTTTCGTTCAAAGTTAAGGGGGATCAGCCGGGTGCGTAATCTCAGATGATCTTCAGGGGATTAGAGTGTTGAGCCTATAATTGGGCTTTGTAATTTGGGTTGGATGGGACAGGGATCTGCCTTGCTTAGGCCAATCGGCTTTCTGCATACTCCCATTTTCTTATGTTTTAATGTTCTTATATATACTCAAAGTTTGACGTAAATGGAAAATTAGAAAAAAAACATTTTCGTGTCTCTAATTAACATTGAGTTAATGATGATGGCATGTTAATAACTAATAACTGGTTGTATTCCAGTTACCTTCTAGTTGGATTCCACTTGTATTCTAGTACTTCTAGTCATGTTCGAGTCGACATCCAGTGTACACTCGATACATCAAGCAAGTATGCAGTCATCTACCAGTCATATTCTAGTCGGCATCCAGTTGTATTCTTCTTAATTCGGGTTATATTCAACTCTCATTCCATTACATTCAATTTTAAAGTGGAATAATCAACTTGTCATCCAGTTGACTTCCGGTCATTATCGAGTGGCATCGAGTTACATTCAAGTAATTCGAGTCGGCATTGACTATAAAAATTACATCAAAACATGACCAGAATAGGTATAATGTGACTCCAATGCGACTTGAATGCGACCAGAATACGACTAGAATGTAACTCGATAATTTTTAACGTTTTTTTCACTCGATAAATCGTAGAAAGTTAACGCATGCACTAACTTTTTGCTCACTCACTCGATCAATTGAGTGACGACTAGAGCATCACTCGAATCACAATAATAGACAAGAATCTAACCAGAACACGTACAAGAATAGACCAGAATCGGGAAGAAGTGGCTAAAATTTGAATTTTTGAATTCATTCTTGTGGGTTCTGGTGGATTCGAGTTCTGTATGGCGCGGCCTTTAACCCCTAACTGTCGGCGCGCAATATAAGTCGAGTATAATAAATCTGGACTATCTGGCGGCGCGCGACATAGGTCGTGTGTCAATTTCAGCACGTAATGTTGCTGAGAGAGAGAGACAAGTGGTGGCAGGAGAGTAGCGAGCGTATGACTGCTCCAGACCACCGCGGCGAACCTACTGACACGAATCCCACCTCCTCCCTCCCTCTCTCACTCGCTACATACTGAATTGTATGGGGAAAGTACCGAATTACATGATTTTTGCACTCCTGTTGCGCGGTTGTTGCAAGAAAACTAGCGGTCATAAAAGGATCGTTGTGGTGTCATTGGAAAGCTCTGTTTATGCCCTTTCAGGGATAGATACTTGTTTTACGCTCTGGGTCTTATTTAGGCATGAAAATGATCACGTAAACAGCCCTATTTTGGCTAAAAACACCCCGCTGGTGGCTACATATTTTATACCGCCTAGGCCGCTCTTTAGGTGTTAAGGGAGATGGGTAATGAAATCGGACATCCAAAGAATGCCTTGAGCTATTGAATCTCCTTATACGGGAGATATATGGCGCGTAATTATTGACAAAGTAAATATTGTTAAATTTATATCCTGAATTTTTTTGTCGATTTCCCAATTTTAACTAAACTCAGTAAACTGCATGTATTGTCCATTCGGGTAGTGTATCAAATTATTTTTGGAGAGCATGAATTGTTATCAGGATCAACAATTCAACCTAATTTTAGTGTCATTAGAAAAATTACCAATCTTTTTAGTTAGGCCTAAGTCAAGCTTGGTGTTAATGTAAAAGATGAACAATTGAGGAACTAAAACTGACCATCGTGTAAGATCCCAACTTTCACTACACCCAATATGATTGCATAGGCTACTGTTAATGTTAATTTTTTGTTTCCTACTAGTTAGCCATGGTCTAATTCACGTAATACAGTTCGCCCTATTCCAAGATCTGCTTCTTTAATCGTCAATCTTTCATGTGGATATTTATCGAAAACTTTACTGACATGTCAATATCTTTGAAGGGATTTTTTTGTCTTTGTTTATCAATTCGTATGCTTAGGAAAAGAAAGGTTAATAGATAGCGAGACACTCGCAGCCAATACGGTTAAATTCCATTACAAGATAATTGATGTTTAAGAGCTTAACAAATGTGACAGCAGCATACTCCTCTTAATTTGGCGTTAGTAATTTAGTCAGTAGCCAGCCCTTATTCCCACAAGGGGTAGGGACTATCAACAAGAAACACATGAAAGGAGGAACAAAAAAGAGGTGGCAGGGGAAGAATCCATACAGCAGTTCGCACACAAACATTCGGAAACCTCAATCACTTATTAGGCCTAAGATCATCGGCTTCACCTCAGATGCTATTGACGTCCAGACTAATTAAGTCTCTGTCATTTAGCTGTATAATATTACAATTTGTTTAGTAACATCGAATAAATTTAAACGTTTAGGATAACTCATACAATATATACCTGGTGCCAGCGAACTTGGCGCTAATCCTGACCGCATAGCATCGTATAACTGAAAACATAAATAAAAACAAAATATATATATACTGTATATAAATACATAAATATGAGTAGATCAGTAGATATATGTAGAGATTGACTACCCGTTTCTCGAATACTTTCTACACCAACACCAAGTATAGTTTTTAATAGGGGTTCTGATTAGAACAATCACTAACAAGTGTATAATAGATTATATAATACAATCTATGCAACTCATTTTATTAATTTTAAGTTATGTATAGAAATGGATCTGTAAAGTAGTTTGTATTTAACGAAGAAAGAGAAAGAGAGAGATAGCCTTCTATTATGATACAAACATATAATGATTGCAATATTGTCATATGTAACGCCCAGCGTGTACGAGTACTGTGACTGTACGTGTGCCCTGGCTGTGGTAGCTCAGGTGGTGGCGGCGCCTGCCTAGACACCACGGGTTTTTGCTAGACACGGGCTTGGGACGGGAGCGCAAACTAGACAGGTGCAACGTACCTAATATTTTGTCGCAGAATTTAGTTGGGCTACTGTACATAATCTTTATCACAGCAAGCAAATATATAATTTTTAAAGTTGCTTTACTAAGCTGAATAATGGCAAATAAGGAAAAGGATAGAGTAAATTTATGTTATGAAATGGATGCTTCCATAAACATTTGTCACAAACATTCTTTATAATATTTAGGATATATTTTACTAAAATATTTCCCAAGTTCCAATCAGGAGCGAAATAACCAAATATTAGGTTTAATGCTAGTGAATTACATTTTAGTAATGTAAATAACATTAGTAAATCAGTAAATCATTGTAAATTATGTATGAAATAATAATATAATAGGACCTATCACAATCTTCTTGGATATTATCGGTATGTCATAAGTATTTCAGATTTGTTTTTATTATTGCCCATAGTAAGCAGAAATTACTATTAATTAATGTAAATGAGGGTTCAATTCAGCCTTTGTAATCTGAGGAGGTTTTCTAATTGCAATATAAAACTTTACATTATATTTTACTTACCTAAATCAATTGTATTTGCAAAGTGCAAAGAAAATTGTGCAAAAACAGACATTTGTATGCCTTTATGCGAGTGTGTTGCCTTATTTGAGAATTTACAAATGTCAATATTATAATTATTATGCTTTATATTTCTTCCTGCATGTGTAACAATTGTGACGCCTGCAGCTCAGCAGAACGCCACATGGGCTCAGCCGCTCGCTTGGCCACTCGCTAGCACTCGCAGGGGCAAGGTATTTGGCTACAGTCTGTCTACAATGTTGTTCTTTCTTTAATAGTGTTCGTGTTGTTACAGACAGTCCCGTGGAGGTCTTTGTTTTCGTCTGTGACAACGGGAAGCATTTTATATCATGAGTTGAAAATAGGATGCATTGTATATAGTTAAGGAGAGAGAATAATAATTATTGGCAGTGGGGTGGTAGTGTGTGCGTGCGTATACATGTGCTGCCTCCTCCCTTGCTTTGTAGGCTCGCGCGCGTGCAGTCTCGCGCCTCTTGATTGGCTGGTGGTTCCTGGCGCCTTCTGCAGCCCTGCTGCCTGGTGACGTAGCGGCCAGTGATTGGCTGACCACCATGCCTTTGTGTGTGATCTTGGAGGGGTCCCGAGGAGTTCCTTCCTCAGAGCTTTCCTGACTAGCATACCCTTCACATGTCCCTTGCCCCCCTGTCTCCCGACTTCTACCTATAGAGCACTTTCTCTCTCTCTCAACTTCTTACCTCTCATTCTTCTACTCTATTTAATATCATAACTTCCCTTTGGTTCTGCACGATTTCATATATCGGCCATCGTATTATATGCTGAAGCTCTCAGATAACACATGTTTAGTTAGATATTTTGGAAGGGTTACCATTTTTGTCTGTAGAGGTTCAACACACTCACGGTGTCTCCCTTCCTGTATTGTGGTGGTCTGCTGGGGGATTTAATGCTAAACTGGGATAGGGCTACTGGTGTTGTGATTTCCATGTGTACTAGGTTTTTTTGAACCTGTACAATCGCAACGGAGACGTGGGAAGCCTAGGGGGTCTTTCTGACTGTGTACCTTGTGAGTTTAGCACTGTGTTGCGAGTGAGGGCTTTTGCCTCTGCCATCCAACACTGTGCTAACTCATTTGCTTTGACTTTGAGAGGGTCGCCAGGAGAGGACCAGATACTAGTGATCTGGATCTCTCAAGAGAGCACCCCGTCAATTAACGTAATTTGGCCGCACAGCCTTAAGGACTTCGCTAGGCTACGAGCCGCTTGCTCAGCCATTGTTTCCTAGCCTACTACATCCCAGCTAGACTTTATTCGCCTAGCAGACACCAGATTTAGATTATAAACTCTTTCTGTTATGTATGCATTATTATTCACGGCATTTATTAGTCTAGGTTGTTGTTGAGTTGCACAACCCTAGTAGGCTGTTTCGTTGATGAGGAAGTACTTCTTTTGCTGTTTGAGTTCCTACTATTGCGCAGTTATTATTCCCGTGCCAGTTAACCCTATATGTCCTTACAATTGTCATATCCTGTTCCTGCTTTATACTACAGTTCAAAATCCGATACGATCATCTTACCCCAGCATCAGACTTTCTTCAGAAGATTCCTGCTCGATGCTTTGGGACTTTCGTTCACTTTCTTTAGTATAGGAGTGACAGTTCATTATTGTTTAGAGTAACTTTAAATATACCTTCTTCTAGTTTGCATTAAATCATTGCAGTGATTTAATTAAGATCTCTATCTTTTCCTAGTATACCTTATTACCGTAATTGTATGTTGTTGTGATCAGGCTGTATCAGAGATCATCAGCCTGTAGTAGTAGTGCACTTATACTGAGTTATAGGATACCCCGTTATCGCAGATTTAACTCTGGAGGGTATAGGTGTTTTTGTGCGCCGGCATTATAAGTTCAGGGGTTGGATCTAGTGTTACCGTTGTGGCTGTGTGCTTTCCTAGTCCAATGATTAAGAGCCCTTGTTTTATACGAGCCCCGGTCGTAACACAATAGGGCATGCCAAATTTAATTACAATCTGGCAATTTATTGATGTCCAAATAAGTAATTTTCCCTACTTATATAGTACGGAGTTGAGCGCACCCAGAAATTAAGGGTTTTAGCCCCCTGTGAGAGAACGGCCCCGAGTTGGGGGTGGTCAGTATTGTGACGCCTCCCGGCGTTAACAGAATGGTTGCGTGGGGCATTGCAGCTCGCTAGCGCTCGCCAGGATGGGGGGATAGGCTACAGTTGTCCTAGAATGATCTGCTTTATTTCATTAGGGTCGTGTTGCCACAGACAGTCTAGAAATGGTCTTTGTTTTGGTCTGTGACCGTGCCTTATATTTTATATTCGCTATAATATAAATGTTGCTTGTGTGGGAGGCGAGCGAGAGAGGGTGAGGGAGTACACCTGGCAGCGGGGTGAGCTGTGGCCCGGCTCGCTTGGGCGCTGACGGCGTTGGCGGCCGGGTGGTCAACTAGTCCCTGCCCATCGCAGCCGCGTGTTCTTTACCAGCTCAGAGCTTGCCTGACACGCGTATCGTCTACATCCTTTGCAATTCTGTCCCCCATACTCGCCACTTTGCATACTATTTCTCTCTCTCGACTTCTCCTTTCTCATTCTCTAATCTTTATTAAACTCAACATCCCTTCTGGTTTCAGCATAGACGTTCACCGTCGGCCAGTCGTATTGTACGCGAAGCTCTCAGATATTTCTATGTATGAGGTTTGGAGAGACGGACTTTTCCGTGTGTGTCCTCTCTCGGGAAGGTTGTAGACCGGTATATGTCTCCCTGGCAAGGTGTTGAGTGATTCTGCTTGGTTATTTAAAGCTAGACTATGGGTAAGGTTACTGTATCGTTGTCTCCGATGTGTGCAGTGTTAGCTAAGCCCTGCACGACATCGACAGGTACTGTGGGAGCCTAGGTTGTCTTCGGGTGGGTTTACTTTGTGAGCACAGCACTGTGGTGTGAGAGGGCCATAGCCTATCCCTCACAACATAGTGCTGCCTCTTTGTGTTGACTTCTGAGGGATCGCCAGGATAGAACTAGGTACTAGAGACCTAGATTTATCAAGAGAGCATCCCCCGTCATGTAACGTAATCTTCATTATACCACCTTCGGACAACGTTAGGCTACGAGCCGCATGCTCGCCCATTGTTGCCCTGCCTTGATACCCCAGCTAGACTTTATTAACTGAGCAGACACTGGTTAGAGATAAGCCCCCATTATTATATGTATGCAACATTATTATTCGCTGCACTTTTGAGCCGAGGTTGTTGTTGAGTTGCACAACCCTAGTAGGCTGTTGCGTTGTGTCACGAAGCATTTCTTTAGGTGTCGAGCATTACTACCTTTGCGCAGTGTTTATTATTCGCCTGCCTATTATTACTATATGTCCTAGTATTTATTGTGACCCGTATTCTGCATTAAAATTGTTCAAGATTCTTTACGAACATCTTCCCAGCATCAGACTTATTTCAGAAGTTTCCAGTTGATGTTGCAGGACTAGCATTGCACTTTCTTTAATACAGGAGTGCCAGTTATTTGAGTATCTACCGTAACGTTAATTAATCACGTTAACTATCTTTTCTTTGTGTAACCTAATCGAGTAATCTTTTACTGTTTGAGAATAGGCTGTTTCATCGAGCATCAGCCTAGTGTGTGTGCACCAGTTACCGAGTCATAGGATACCTCGTTGTCCAGGCACGACTCAGGGCGGTAATGGTGTTTTGTTTTCCAGTATTTAAGGCAGGGGTTGGATCTAGTGTTACCGTTGTTGCATTTTGCCATTATCTAGTCCAATGTTGAAGAGCCCTGTGTCTTTGAGAACCTGGATCGTAACAAATGGCGACCTTGCCAGGATCTTGTGAACTAAGAGATAATTGCAGGATTGTTGTGGTCATTTGTTTTATTGAGGAATATAGTGGGCACGTTAATTTTTTTTTGGCAAAGTAGTATAGCACTTGAGAGTCTTCAGAAATGTTTGGCAAGTGAATAGTGCTACATAAGAGTTTGGGGTACTTCTTTTCCGAATATTGTGGTGAGAAATTTTTGTGAGCATCATGTCTTATACCGGATCAGAGGAGAATGGAGACACAGTACGTCATGTCGAAACGGAGGAACAGCAGCATGATGAAAGGGTTAATCGGGTGAACTGTGAGGAGGATGCTAGGATATATTTGCAATGGCCTGTTACTGCCGAGCGGTTGGAGGGTATGGATCGGTACGGTCTTCAATGCCTGGCCACAGCTATCGGTCATGCGGTTACTAGCAGCATGACCAAGGATAACTTGATAACGTGTGTACTGGGCAGGGTGACTGGTGAGCGAGATGGGTTGAGTGTTCAGAGCCCTTCGGCCATGCTTCCCCTACACTCGACTCCCAGCCATCCCAGTAGTTTGCCGACCCCGGGTACGCTTCCGCAGTTGGGTGGTGACTGGCAGGGTGGGTTGCCCCTGGGGGGACCACCGGTAATTTCAAATATTGTAGCACCTTCACCTCCTCAAGGGTTAACTCCAGAATTATTGCTTCAGCTCGAATTAGCTAAGCTTCAGCAGCAACAAAGGGCATGTGAGCTCCAGCAGCAAATAGAATTAGCCAAGATAGAAGAGAGAAAAACTATCAGTCATGAGCACATAGAGCTAGCAAAAATTCAAGCTGAGTCGACTAGGTACTGTGCCGACATGGACGTAGAGAAGTCGCGAGTAGAGACAACGGGACAGCGACTTGGGGCTGGTAACCGTGTTCATGAGCAGTCTCTCTCGCACTTATTGAAACTGGTTCCGGTGTTTGATGAGAGTGGTGTAACAGAATTTTTCACACGCTTTGAGAAGAAGTGCCAGGAACACCAGTGGCCATAGAATAAATGGGCAGCACTTGTATCCTCTAGATTAATAGGCAAGGGTCTTAAAGGCTACGATGTGTTGCCTATAGAGTCTTGTATTATCTATGAGGAACTCAAGGAAGCTGTCCTGAGAGCATACGAACTACAACCAGAGACGTACAGGTTGAAGTTCCGGGGTGTTACCAAGGGTCGGGAGAGCACCTTTTTGGAGCATGCCCGGGAGCTGTCCGATGCTTTTTGGGAATTGGCTGAGGTCGGAGAAAGCTACTACGTTTGACGACATTAAACAGTTGGTGCTTTTAGAGCAGTTTTTCAAATGCACGGGCGGCGACCTGACGTTAAACCTTAAAGAAAAGCAACCAAAAACTCTACAGGAGGCAGCTGAGATGGCTGACCTCCGGCTATCACTAATTCGTGGGTGCGGGTCTGCCCAGCGTAGTGAGGCAGGTAACAAGGGGCGTGACGCCCAACCCCCCCGAGTTAGTGATATACCTTATGCAAACAAGTACAAGAGCCATGATACCAAGACTGACCACAAGACTAGCACCGTCCCATTTAAGAAGGGGCCGGGCCCTTCCCAGTACCAAGGGAAGCCCAAAGGGGAGTTTGAGTGTTATCATTGTCATAAAAAGGGGCACTTTGCAAGAGTCTGTCCTAGCAAAACCACCTACAGCAGCTGTGTGTTTGGCCTGCAACATTGGTGTGTCTCCGAAGTCATCTGAGTTTGCCCAGGGCAGTTCGTCAGAGGCTGAGGCACAGCCAATGCAGAAGCACCTGGGAGGCTCGAACCCTGCTCAGGATGAGTTTTTTGCGACCATAGAGGGCGGGGTTGCGTGATGTGGGCGGGGCGCAAGCAGGGAGTAGAGGTCTTGCGTGATACAGGTGCTTCCCAGACTCTGATGAAAAACTTGACTGGCTACCCTATAAACGCGGCTCGGGTGGTGGTGGTGCAGGGTATTAATGCAACTCGGTCATACCCGCTGGTGCAGTTGGAGTTGGAGGTGGATGGTGTGGCACGTGAATTGGATGTCGGGATTGTGGAGAAACTGCCAGTGGAGGGCGTCGACCTTCTTCTCGGCAACGACTTTGCAATGCCCGCTTCTGAGGTTCTACCCTTAGTCGTTGCCGAGAGGCCGGCCGACGTGAGTAGGGAAGAGCAAGAGTGGGTCGAGCGGTGCCAGACACAACCCATGGCGTGTGTTATCACCCGAGCTCGGGCAGCTAAAGTGTCACAGCCTAGTCCTCCGTCTTCAGACCAGCGGAGGAACGATCAACAGGAGGCTAAAGCTGGAGTTGGTTTTAAGAGTTTTGACTCGGCGGCTCTACTGGGTGATTCAGTATTAGCACCATTACTTAATTCTGGAGTAGCCCCTGGGCCTGTCATCGAGAGTGACGAGGCTGGGCTTGACGAGTCTCCACGACAGCAACGTTATGTACATCGAGAGAGACAGAGGGAGCAGCCCAGTATCGGGGAAGGTCATAAATTGCTCCGGGAGAAGTTAGATCGCTTGGCACCCTCAGATATACGTCGGTTGCAACTAGAGGACCCTGAGCTCCAAGTGTGTGCTAATGGAGCTGTAGAGCTCGACGAGGACGGTGATGCACAGCCAGGAGATTTTTTTATTTAGAAGGCATCCTCTATAGACGTTTTCAAGACCCTAAACGTAGTTGGCAAGAGGGGTCCGGAGTAGTGGACCAGTTGGTGGTGCCACGGGAGTGCAGGGATAGCCTACTGAGGTTGGCGCATGACATACCACTAGCAGGACATCTAGGGGTGAGAAAAACGGTGGCGGCTTTAGAAAAATTGTTTTGGTGGCCGGGGTTGAAGGGGCAGGTGGTAACCTGGATAGCAAGGTGTCATACGTGCCAGAGGGTTGGAAAACCTAACCAAACAATTCCGAGAGCCCCGTTGCACCCCATTCCTGTCAGTGGACCGCCCTTCAGTAAGGTCATCATTGATATGGTCGGACCCCTAACCCCTACTAGTGCCGGTAATAAATTTCTATTAACTATCATGGATGTGGCCACTCGTTATCCTGATGCATATCCAATGAGAAATGGCACGGCGAAAACTGTTGTCCGGAACCTGCTCTTGTATTGCTCGCGGTATGGTTACCCGCAAGAGGTGCAATCAGACCAAGGTTCTAATTTTTATATTGTCCTTGTCCCAATTTTGGTTTGTTTAGTTTGCAAGTTTTACATTTTAATTTACCTCTAATCTGTTCAAACAAACTATGATTCAGCATGGCATCAGCACTGTCGTCTCTTCTGCGTATCACCCGGAGAGTCAAGGGGTGTTGGAGAGGTGGCACGCCGTGCTGGAAAGCATGCTTCGATGTTGTTACGCAGAGAACGGAAAGGATTGAGACCTTGGTCTGCCGTATGTTTTGTTCGCGGCAAGAGAAGTACCTGGAGAGAGTCTCGGTTTCAGTCCGAATGAGCTTGTTTTCGGGCATCAGGTGAGGGGTCCTCTCCACATGGTGAAGGAGATGTGGGAGGGCACTAGGCATATTGTTCTGCGAGATAAGTTGCAACCTCTTGTTCCTGAGCGACAAGAGGAGTTGTTTACTAGGCTGTGGCAGTCCGTCCGCATGTTTGTTGCTTCTCCAGGCCTGATGTACGGGGTAGAATCCGACATGGAGGCTGGAGACAGTGCAAGGCTTGAGTTGGTTCCCTGCCGTGTGAATCCTGCTCGACAGCCTGTTGTGAAGGCGGAGCTGGACAGCGTGTGGAGAGAGGGTCTGAGGGATGAGGGATATCGTGAGTGGTCGTTGCCAGTGGCTTTGCAACCTGAGTTTGGTGGCAGAGTCCGTGTGTGTGTTGATTGCAAGAGTGTGGAAGCATTATCCCTGACAGACGCCTATCCATTACCCAGAGTTGACGACACCATAGACCGCTTCGGGGCTGCCTCGCTCATCACGAAGGTAGAACTAGTGAAGGGTTATTTGCAGGCTCCATTGCCGGGAAGAGCGAAGAGAAGTGCCAGTTTTGCGATGAGCTGGGCAGTTTGTCAGTGTCAGGTGTTGTTGTCCTGCCGGAACACAAGTTGGATGTGTGGCATGCTGAGGGCACTGATAATGTTTTGGCTTTGTTTGCAGGAGAACCCTCGCTATTCAGTCAGTGTCTGGCGTGGGTGGAGGATCCGGGGTAGGCTACCACAGTATGTTGGTATAGCCTCCTGTCTTGGCTCGCGGTGTATTTTTGCGCTGGTGCTTGTTGGCTCGCGTGTGTAGCATCAGCATAGGGTCGCAGGGCAGGAGTTGTTGGCTTTGATTAGAAGAAAGTTAGGCTACGTTTATAGTAGCTGCAGAAAAACAACATTAAAATAAAATATGAAAAATTAAATAAAAACTCATTCTTTTAATAATTAATTTTAAGATAATATTGTAGCTGAGTACTGAGTGCAGATGTTTTCCCTCAGTAGGCTGTGCTTCTTAAAGCTCGCTCTGGGAGCACAATGTTATGAATTAATGTATTATATTTGGGAAGGGTGATAAGATTTTTTTTATATATATAAATGTTGTTGTTTTTTTTTTTTGAGGAGACTGAGCTTGCATTCCATGAGTGGCAGAGTGGTTAGGAGTGGCAGATTCTAGCGACATTCTGTCTGTTCAGATATGGGCTCATGGTTGAGTGTCCCATATCTTGGGGGGGGGTGTGACGCCTCCCGGTGTTAACAGAATGGTTGCGTGGGGCATTGCATCTCGCTAGCGCTCGCCAGGATGGGGAGATAGGCTACAGTTGTCCTAGAATGATCTCCTTTATTTCATTAGGGTCGTGTTGCCACAGACAGTCTAGAAATGTTCTTTGTTTTGGTCTGTGACCGCGCCTTATATTTTATATTCGCTATAATATAAATGTTGCTTGTGTGGGAGGCGAGCGAGAGAGGGTGAGGGAGTACACCTGGCAGCCGGGTGAGCTGTGGCCCGGCTCGCTTGGGCGCTGACGGCGTTGGCGGCCGGGTGTTCAACTAGTCCCTGCCCATCGCAGCCGCGTGTTCTTTACCAGCTCAGAGTTTGCCTGACACGCGTATCGTCTACATCCTTTGCAATTCTGTCCCCCATACTCGCCACTTTGCATACTATTTCTCTCTCTCGACTTCTCCTTTCTCATTCTCTAATCTTTATTAAACTCAACATCCCTTCTGGTTTCAGCATAGACGTTCACCGTCGGCCAGTCGTATTGTACGCGAAGCTCTCAGATATTTCTATGTATGATGTTTGGAGAGACGGACTTTTCCGTGTGTGTCCTCTCTCGGGAAGGTTGTAGACCGGTATATGTCTCCCTGGCAAGGTGTTGAATGATTCTGCTTGGTTATTTAAAGCTAGACTATGGGTAAGGTTACTGTGTCGTTGTCTCCGATGTGTTCAGTGTTAGCTAAGCCCTGCACGACATCGACAGGTACTGTGGGAGCCTAGGTTGTCTTCGGGTGGGTTTACTTTGCGAGCACAGCACTGTGGTGTGAGAGGGCCATAGCCTATCCCTCACAACATAGTGCTGCCTCTTTGTGTTGACTTCTGAGGGATCGCCAGGATAGAACTAGGTACTAGAGACCTAGATTTATCAAGAGAGCATCCCCGTCATATAACGTAATCTTCATTATACCACCTTCGGACAACGTTAGGCTACGAGCCGCATGCTCGCCCATTGTTGCCCTGCCTTGATACCCCAGCTAGACTTTATTAACTGAGCAGACACTGGTTAGAGATAAGCCCCCATTATTATATGTATGCAACATTATTATTCGCTGCACTTTTGAGCCGAGGTTGTTGTTGAGTTGCACAACCCTAGTAGGCTGTTGCGTTGTGTCATGAAGCATTTCTTTAGTTGTCGAGCATTACTACCTTTGCGCAGTCGTTATTATTCGCCTGCCTATTATTACTATATGTCCTAGTATTTATTGTGACCCGTATTCTGCATTATAATTGTTCAAGATTCTTTACGAACATCTTCCCAGCATCAGACTTATTTCAGAAGTTTCCAGTTGATGTTGCAGGACTAGCATTGCACTTTCTTTAATACAGGAGTGTCAGTTATTTGAGTATCTACCGTAACGTTAATTAATCATGTTAACTATCTTTTCTTTGTGTAACCTAATCGAGTAATCTTTTACTGTTTGAGAATAGGCTGTTTCATCGAGCGTCAGCCTAGTGTGTGTGCACCAGTTACCGAGTCATAGGATACCTCGTTGTCCAGGCACGACTCAGGGCGGTAATGGTGTTTTGTTTTCCAGTGTTTAAGGCAGGGGTTGGATCTAGTGTTACCGTTGTTGCATTTTGCCATTATCTAGTCCAATGTTGAAGAGCCCTGTGTCTTTGAGAACCTCGATCGTAACAGTATATTCTTGGCATAACCCAAGACATAGGTTATAAGGAAATATAAGTTAAAAAATGGTAGCAAAAAACATCCTGAGGAGTGGTCCTGGCTCCCGGCCTAATGGATGAATGGGGGTGAACTGACCTTGGGCTCGAGTTGTTTTTGGTGAAATGTTGCTCTGGATGAGGCCGCAGGGCAGGTGTTTGGTAGCCTGGTTTTAACATCTCTCGGATCATCTGGATGTCTTGTGGAAAGGAGATATGGCCGTGGATCAGGAAATGATGGTAGATGCCTAAGGGGAGGATCTTGAATAGTGCCCGGAGGATTTGTTGTTCTTGTTATTCTTTGGTTCACGAGGGACAGGCGAATCTGACGTGGTTCCATACTTTGGCTAGGGTGACGTCCAGGTGTCCTTCATACCTTACTTGGTCGAGTTGGCACATTTCCCTGATGGAGAGCATGTGTTCCTCGAAGGAGCCGTAAAGGTCGAGGTGAGCGGTGATGTGGTGTGGGATGTTGTATAAGGCGGTGAACATCTGCTGTTCGGCATCTTGATGGCTATACGTGGTCCTCGCATATCTATATAGGTTCACAAGGGTCACGTTGATGTCCCCTTCATACTTAATCTTGTCAATGTTTTGTTTCGAGGTCACGGGAAAACCCAAAGTTGGCCCTAGGACCTGGATCACGAGTGATCGAAACTGGTTCCAGGTGTTACGTCCTGGGATATATAAACACTGGGCTCTTTCTATTGGACTAGGTATGCGGCAACAAGCAACAACGGAAAACGCTAGATCCAACCCTTATCTATAAACCCAGGCAACAAACCACCCTAAACCGTCAAGAGTCCTGCCTGGACAACAAGGTATCCTATGACTCGGTTACAGGGTGCACGCACTATAGACTGCTGATAGTCAAGCAGGCTATATAAAAGATCACACAATTAAGTTGACTTAAAGCTTCAAGGAAAAGATAGATAACGGAATTAAATTGCAGAAACAATTTAATAACAAACTAGAAGAAAGTACATTTAACGTTACGTTAATTAATACAACTAATCACCCCTGCGTGAAAGAAGGTGAAAGCAAACAGTCCTCAAAACATCGTACAGGTAGACAAGATGCAGGTTTCTAAACTGCATGCGGCTACTGTAGGATCTGATGCTTAGCAAAGAAAGTAAGTTACGGATTTAGAGAACTCTTATCTCATAAGCAGGAATAAATACTAGTGATAGGCCATACAGTGTATAATGGCATAGGTATAATTAAATAAAGGCAGCAACTCGCAACATAACCACATACAGGTGTGCTTCTCACTCTTAGTCAGGCCAGCCTGCTCGGACAGAGTCTCTAAGCCACACCCTGACTCACAATGCTCACAAGAACGGTAAAACTGTGGCACAATAACAAGCATGCAGAAATAATAAACCCCTAGCTGTTAATCTGCCAGGTGGCAGAGGTCTAGCCGGAAGGATATAGGCTTCGGATACCCGGGCTGAGCCACCTGCTCTAGCCTAGGGACGTTCCCAAGTCTGTGCGCCAAATTACTCTAATTGAAAGGGTGCTCTCTTGAGAGACTCAGATCCCAAGTATCTGACTCTCTCCTGGCGACCCTAAAACAAACGCAAGACGTGCTAGCGCAGTGCTGAGTGGACTAGGCAAGGGCCCTCACACAACACAACACTAGACACACAGGCACACAGACAAGAAAATGCCCCCAGACTCCCACAGTTATCCTAGTAAAGTCGTGCAGGTCCACAGGACTCGCACCAGCAGACTTTACTTAAAGGATCGCAAAAAGCCTCCCCTCCGGTCTAGCCCCTGCTCACCTGCCACAAGAACACACTAGCAAGCATGAAACCACCAAATATGAGACAACAAAAAAGCTTCCTAGGTCTCATTAACAATTACATCTCTGCATAAGGCCCAAATCCTATCTAATTATCTGAGAGCTCGTCGTTAATACAATAATAAATATAAGGTCTATCAAGGGGATGGGATAATTAAATAGATTGGTGAAGTAGTGGAAAGAAGGTATACAAAGTAAGAGAGAAAGTTTCTAAGTGGGGTTCAGAGGGATAGATATCAAGGGGGTCCGAAGGGTACGACAGTGAGGTGAGCTCTGAGTCTTGAATCTGTCTGGACCCCACCCTAGGCATGCGAAATACATCCCATGCTTGGCAACACTCAACACCGTTGCCGGGTCAAAATCCTCTACCCCTTGCGTGAGTCGAAACTAAGCCTAACGTTGCGATCAAATGGCAACATCAGGCTCGTCCCAAGCTAGACTCTCCGCGCCCGCGCAAAGCAACGTCCCCCAGACGGTCTCTATCTCCCGCTCGTCTCCTCCCACTCTCACTAAACTTACATCTTATATATTATAATGAAACAATCAACTATCGAGAATAAAATATACTAAGATGCGTTGGTTAAGAATAAGGGCAGCTTCAAGCTGTGAAACAACATAAGAATATCCCAGACATTAGTTACATTGTCGTAGGGTATATACTAAGGAAAAGCCGGCCGGCCGGCTGCCGCCAGCCGGTTTCTAAACGGCTGGGCAGCCGACACTCGCGCATGCCCGCACGTGGCTACTATGCAGGAGCGTCACACAGGTAAGCTCTGGCGTTACCTGTTTGGCTACTTGGGAAACGGCTCTTCCCAAGTGCATAATGTGCAATAATGCGACGGCGATTTTCTCGCGGTCATTTTGATTTGCCAAATCTAACACTGGTTCTACTATGTCCAAGTAAGTGGTGATATCATACGTTTCTATATCATATTTGGGAATGTGAGTGTAAGCGCGCGCTGTTGCCATATTCGCGATATTACAATGCTTCTATTGCTCTGCAACATGAAATGCAATGAAATCTTCTATCCGAATCAAGAACCACCGCTGCCGCCAATGTTATGCCTTGATTTTATTCAGGATTAACGATTGCGTAGGTGAGTTCTGCAAGACTGGAATATCTGGTTTCATATACATACATGCGAGGGATCAACAGAACACATAAATAGAATCTTGGAATGTGATTTGTAATACAGCTTTATTTCACTAAACACACTCGCGGTATAGAAAAACAGTCAATTCACTTTGGAGAACATGGATAGGAGTAGTAAAGTTAGTAGTAAGAACTTGGTCTTTCAATTCTCCGAGCACAATCGTGCATCTGGATTAGAGCGTGCACTGCCACTTCCGAATCTCGGGCATTATTCTTCCGATACGGACATGATAAGAAGCGATAAGAAAGCCACTCGAGGGGGGCACTGATTCAATTTGCACAGTATCTGATACAGTTCGTTGCTTTAGGCCTAAGGTTTTAGTTATCCGATTAAGTGGGGGCTAACGTTGAGTTTTTACTTCACACGATCTAGCGGAGTCAAGTAGGCAATTATTTATGTATACTTTTAACCCCTTCTTTACCGCAGGACCATACCCGCGCGAGTCCTACCCTCCCCTTCCCAAACCGAATTTTCCCGCGCTCCCGCTCGTTCGTGGGGTAGTTTATGTTTGATCATTACATCGTTAATTTTGGCTATATTTCTTATTTGTTTATGTTGTCATGTAGATATTGACCATGAGATGTGTGTATCATATGTTAAAATAATTTACATATAATATTACATGCGTAACAAATTGCTTTACTAATCCTTTACTATACAGATAAATATAATGGCGGAGATATAAAAACATATATAATGAAGACAATAATGATTGTATTACTCACCTTGTAAGTGTGGATGAGATCCATTGACAATGAGGTAGGTACAGGTAGAAAGTAGGTGAAGTAGGGCGGTGCGATGAAAGGTAGGCGCGGCGGTGCGATCAAAGGTAGGCGCACCGCGGCAGGTGAGGTGGTGCACTCCGAGGCTGGTGCACCATGAGTGTCAGAGTGCTACTGGGAGTGCCAAGCCTGATAGTGCTCCACCGAGCACAGACCAGGCTGCTGAGGGCAGGCAGGGAAATATTTCCTACTGAATTTTGCCCTACCCTCTTTGGAACACACTCGGCAACGCTTTTGAGGTCTTTTCTTGTTGCCATTGGCAGGTATTACAAGCAGTCCATGGCAGATACCAGTTTCACCTTCCCTTGTTGCCCCCCCCCCCCCCTCCCTGCTTGGCCTTCTTCTTCTCTTTCTTTTTAGGCGATCTTTCCTCATTTTGCACTACACACAGAGCACAATAGCCGAGAGAGTACTTGGAGAGAAGTTCATGGGCGACAAGTTTTATGTAATCTCCATATTCCATCCACTTGGTATATTGCCGAAGATTCATGTAGATCGTACGGGAATTGAGCAACATTCTGCAGATCATGTGTAGGCCGATCTTCTTGAACCATGCATACGACTTCCTGGTGGGGTCAGTTGGCTCCAAAAGTTGATCCACCAAGTCAACTGAACCCATCTGTTCGTTGTAGCGCTGGATTGGTACTGGTTTCTTGATAAATTCCTCCTTACCCCCCCTCACATGGCGAGTACGTTCCACGAAACCTGCCTCATATTTGGTGGTGATGACATTCACTTCCTTCGTGTCATGAAACTTGACCAGCAGAATCTCATCTTTTCTGGCGAACAAGGTTTGCCCTTTTTTAAGTTTTTCATCCCTCACAGTCTTGGGTACACCTCGATTTGCACGAATTGTGCCTGTAGTCAAAGTGTCCCGGGCCAACAGGTACTCAGCAAGGTGGAGGGAAGAATACCAGTTATCAAGGATGACATGCCTTCCCTTCTTCATGAGGTCCAACATCAGCAACACAGGTACTCGCTCTGACTTCGAGAGGGGCTGTAGTTCAGGGTCATCCAACATCCTGTCATAGAGGCGGGGTGTGTACAGGCAAAAGTTCCATGTATACCCCCTGGCACTGGGTGAACTTGGGCAAAGTGCAAACAGCTTCAACCCAAAGCGTTTTCTCTTAGTTTTTATATATTGTCTGAAGTGTAATCTGCCTTTGAAAAGTATGAGAGCTTCATCAACTGCGAAATTGCTTCCAGCAGAGAAATACAAGATAGTTTTTTCTTGCAACAATGACAAAAAACTGCCAATCCTGGTCATGGGCATCTTGGGCTGTGCATCATCTGGGTGTGAGTATCTAATGAACCTCATGATTTGAGAGAACCTGTTCCGACTCATGATGGAGGAGTGGTACACAGGAGGGCCTCTACACATTATGGAGGTGCTCCAGTAATCTGATATCTTGGGCAATTTGGTTACCCCCATCAATAATTGAAGGCAAATAAACACATACATCTCATCTTCCTTCACGTCTACCCACTTCCTTCCCATAAATCTTTTTCTATTCTTGGTAGGGTTCTCCCTGAAGAACTTATTAGCCCTCTCATTGGTCCACAGGCATAATATATTCACAATGTCCTTCGAAATAAATAGTTCAAAGCAATCCAAGGCAGTCATTTCCTCTGCCTCATGTTGTTGAATAATAGCTGGATGCACATCTTCAAAATCTTCAATAACCTGTGGTAAATTGGTGGGCCGCTGGTCGGCAAAGGGATCTGCCAGGAGATGAAATGCGGGAGGGCCAGCGGCGGCAGTGGGGGTGGGGGACAATGGTGGGGAGATATCATCATCAGTTTCGCTTTCCTCACTACCGCTAACATCACTGTAATTCTCGGGTAAATAATCTTCATCCTCGTCACTAATGGAGATATCTGAGTGTTCCTCATTGTCATCTGATACATCTAAATCACTGTACAGGTCCATTTCCTGGTCGGATTCACTAGGTAAGGACGCCATGGCACTGGTAATAATCCTGTGGCACCCTCACAGACGCCTGTCAGAGATACACTGACTCCGTCACTCCCTCCCTCCCCACCCTCATGGCTCAAGCCCAAGGCCACGTGACTGGCAACCAGACCCCCCATTGCCATGTTAGTTATTTCCATGTTATATTATATCACATAATATAGGGCATTATATGTACAAACACTAAACTATATAGGGTACAATGACCTAAACAAAAATATTTGAGTCATTGGCATAACTCTATGCCCCATGACAGGGGCATGACAATGATGTGTGGCATCATTGGCATAGATGCCATTTGCCAACACATGGGGATCATAATAGCACCCAAACCGCAAAATATGAAGCCTCATTGACTCCTATTAGGGTCCCGTGTACCATAGTACACGAGACCGAGTCACGGTTCTTCAGCCAAACTTTTTTTGCGAGTACGGTAGTACACGTTTTGGATATGCGGTAAAGAAGGGGTTAACCGTTAATGCGCGGATGGAAATTCGTTACTGAGATTAAATCACGTTTACGACCTATCCCTTAACACATTACGAGTGGGCCCGTCAGTTTTTTTCCACTACCCGTCCAGCGTTTTTTTTTTTACCCTAAATGGCCTTGTTTCCGTGCTCTTTTTCATGCATAAACAAGAGCCAGAGCGTAATACAATTATTTATTCCTGAAAGGGCGTAAATTGAGTTTTCCAATGACACCAGAACCATCCTTCTACGGCCACGCGTTCTCTTGCAACGATCGTGCAACACAAGTGAAAAAACCCTAAAATACGGTAATTTCCTCACATAATTCCCTGTGTGGCGAGGTAGGGAGGGTGCATGTGTGTGGAGTAGATGTCAGAAGGTGCACGGAGTCCGTGCCGAGCGGTCATGAGGTAACCTACGCTCCTCCCGTCGTTCGTCTCTCTCTCACAGCCATTCTTGCTCAAAAATTGCACACAGACTTAAGTCAGGCCCCGCCACATAGTCCAAATTTTTAGATACGGACATAAGTCCGGTCCCGCCAAACAAGGGTTAATTTGCGGGTATCACAGAATATCTATACCAAAACATCCAATTTAGGAATAACTCTTGTCGTGGCTGCGGGTAAATACTGTCGCGGTAATTATCTCGTAATACACTTACTAGAACGAAATCTCTGGCAAAAATAGGGGACTCTAGGATCAAACTCGAAACACTCTTCACGGTTAACGAATAACTCAAGGGTGAACATAGGCAAACACAACGGGTTGGTAACACGGTATCTCTACACTGATACTATAATATAATACGGAATCGTGCTAATACCAATGGTGCAGCCTATTAGGGGTCTTATTATTAAACACTATACCACGGCATGTGATAATATTAATTCCTCAATAGGTAAAATAACTCCTCAGACCTTGAAAGACATTCACCATGGCTTCAGTGCTTTACTTGAATGGGAGGGTAATTGTAGGGCTAGATCGCTAACATGTTAGTTAGATGAAGCCCTAGAATTGCTTGCCTTATCCAGGTTTTCTTCGGGGTAGTGACGACTTTGGCTGAGATGTCCCAGGGCAGGTGTGCGGGGGTCAGCAGGTCATAAGTCCAGGGGGGGGTATTCTGGGGGATTAGGAGGACCCCTCAGAAGTTTGCGGGCAGGTGAGTCGACTTCTTGGCGGAAGAGGTACATAAGTGTCCCTGGCTAGTGCGTCTATGTTGGTCCTTCTGTCCCTGACTGTACACTATTTTCTTTCTGGTGCCCTCGTGGTGTTGTTGTGAATTTGCAAAGGTCTTGCCTGGTGTGGTTGGTATATCAGGTTTGATTGTGGCAATTCTGGCATCTTGTCTGGTGCAAGGTGGTGATGTACAGGATTTGTTTGGACGGCTAGATGTGGTGGGTTTGGTTTTGGTTTTAATTCTTTTACCTGCGTGTTGGTCTTCTGTGCTGGAGGTGAATTTTCCTTCTTGGTGTGGGGGTTCTGCTTTGGGTTTCTATTGCGGTCTTCTTTGTTGGTGACGTGGGGCAGTTTGGGTATTCTGGGCATCGTTGTGGTTTTGTTCTTATTATTTCTCTCCTTCGCTTTTGTTATCTCTGGTTGAGTTGTTCCTTCTTCCTTCCTGTTCCGTTTTCCTTGTCGTTGTTGGCTGTGGGTGTTGTATACTTTGGTCTCCCCTTCGTCGACTTGCTTCCTTTTGTTTGTTGTGGTGGTCTTTGTTAATCCGGTTATTTTAATCATTATTATTTATTTTGTTATTTATTTATTTTTATCTTTGTTTTTATTTATTTTTATTTATTATTATTATTATTATTATTATATATATTTTTTTTTTGGGGGGGGGGTTTGCCTCCGATTGCATCCCGTCTGGGCAGGTTGGCACACAAAACACAACAAACAACCCTAAGAAAACTTCTAATAAACCAAAGAACACACTCCAATACTAAACAAAACAACATCACATACTCACTATTGCCATAATATGCGATATATATTCACCACAACTTATTTAACCCGGGAACGGCAAGGAGACTCTTAAGAGGTTTTGGTGGCGAAAGGCGATGGGACTCATAAGATCCAAGGCCTAAAGTAATCCATTTAAAAAAAAAACAGTAGCACTAAAAACAAAGGAATATGCAAATAAGTGAGATAATTCCCCTCCATACCTCCTATCACTCCTCCACATGTGCCAAAGCAACCTCCTTCCCTCCCCTCGCCCCCCCCCCCCCCTCCCTTCAACTATCACCTATTTTTGTCTTATTCCCTTGTTTATCGGTTTATTTATCGCGCAAATATCTCCAGAGTGGCAGAGTGGTCTTGCCACTGGACTGGTAATCCAATGGACCCAGGTTCGAATCCCAATATGTCAATGGGAAGATATTATTTGGATGCAATTTTGCTGTACCTAGTTTCAGTGCATTACCACAGCACACCGAAATGCCAAAAAAATACCCTCATTGTTCCCTGATTAAATAGCACTGTATGAATATCCCCATATTCAAAATGTGCTACAGGGGGCAATGCCTAGTGAGTTAATTGCTCAATAGGTGGCGTTCTGAGAGTGAGGGTCCGAGTCTGGGGAATGAGACTGTGAAGCGCAGAGGCGGAGCAGCTTCAGAGAAGGGATTGCTTCGAGCCGGGGTGCTTCGCATGTCTCACTCCCTAGACTGGAACAAGACCTCACGGGCCTCACCGTGTTCAGCGGTTGAGTGTGCAAGCTCTCAGCCTATGCCCGAGAGGGAGTAGTTGGAATATAAAAAAAAAAAAAAAAAAAAAAAAAAAAATCCAAGGTAGTCTACTGCGCATATAGAGAGCGTGGGAAGAGAAACAAAGCGAGAGAGGCTTCAGTCTGCCTTCAGGCCTCGAAGAGAGAGAATATACGTCTCGTTTGTCTCTCACCCCACTTGTTTTATTGCTGTTACATGTTAATATCTTCATATTAAACGTTAAATAGGCACATATGAATAAGTAATAACGATATTTATGGTAAAATGACAATTTGTAGACGGGAATGAAACAAAATATCCTCGCTTGGCGGGAGGGTTTAACCCTTGTCTAGCGGGGTGTTTTGGGCTCATTTGGGCATATTCAGGCCCTCCTGCATGATAAATCAAGCATCTGCATGAAAAGTGAAAAAACAAAATATTTAGCAAAAAAATAGGCACTAAAAGCTTCAAAATGAGACCAGAACGAGCTACGTAGCACTCGTGGTTCTCTTGCAGTGGTGCCACGAACATGGAAGTTTAGCATATATCGGTATATTTTTCCCAGCTATGCTCACTACTGGCTACACTGCCGGCCTCTCGAGAACACAGGGAACATGAGTTAATGGGCGGCGGTAAGCCCTGGGATTCGGCTGTCTGGCCCGCTGTGCTCCCGGCCATTTGCACTCGATTTTAACCCTTTAAAAGCCTTAATAATGCTCCTAACTTGCTGCAAATTGGTGCACGACTTAAGTCGAGCGCCGCTCTTTAAGGGTTAAACTACTAATAGTGCGCCGCTCTCGGGTTAATGCGTGCAAGCCCTGCCTCAATAGTTTGCCCACTTTACAAACACTTGTCTGTTTTCCATATCCTTATGCATCATCCCAGGGATGCACAATTAACTTTCTCCTATGATTTGAACTGTTACAAGGTCCGTATGTGTTGACTCTAACGTGTACCTTAACACCTTACGAGCGGCCTATGTGGTTTATTTATATGTACCGCACAGCGGGGTGTTTTTAGCCAAAATAGGGCTGTTTACGTGATCATTTTCATGCCTAAATAAGACCCAGAACGTAAAACAAGTACCTATCCCTGAAAGGGCATAAACAGAGCTTTCGAATGACACCATAACGATCCTTGTATGATGGATAGTTTTCTTGCAATAACCGTGCAACGCGAGTGCAAAAAGCAGGTAATTCGGTAGTTTCGGTACATAATTGAGTATGTAGCGAGTGAGAGAGGGAGGAGGGAGCTGAGATTTGTGTCAGTAGGTTCGCCGCGGTGGTCTGGAGCAGTCATACGCTCGCTAGTCTCCTGCCACCACTTGTCTCTCTCTCTCAGCCACATTACGTGCTGAAATTGCCACTCGACCTATGTCGAGCGCCGCCACATAGTCCAGCTTTATTTAACTCGACTTATGTTGCTCGCCGCTAATTAAGGGTTAAATTTGGCTCTCTGTCACTCTTTCAACTTTGAGAGACAGTTGTTACAGGCAGCTTTGCCTGTTGTCTCCATACACATAGAACACAAATCCATTTAACTCCAACTCGGTCTATCTCTTGTATGCCTTGCACCCACCTTAACATTTAAGGTCTTTTTCACTAAAACGTCCTTCACACTATCTATATATTCTTCTCGGTCATCTTCTTAAACTCACATCCTCCACCTTTGCTTTGAAAATGTTCGTTGTCATTTTATCTTCATTTCTCATCTCAAAATATCCATACCACTTAAGGCTAAGCAAATGATTCCTCTGACCTCACTAGCAAAATCTGCCAATACCCACACATCTCTCTCTCCCTGTCACTGTTCACCCTGTTGTACCATCTACACGAACCTAAGCAAAACAAAATATTGATAAAGTTCAGTGGAATATCCTGCTTAGCCGAATGTTTGTGGGTTAAGTTGGGTGGTAGGTGATTGGTGTGTGACAATAATGGGCAATAATGGACAACTTATGAGTTGTAGAAACAAAATCCCTTAATACTCTCGAGTAAAAATACAAGGTCTGGTTCGTTGTTCTATACTGGTCCTACGCAATATAACCGTATATGTATTGGTTAGATCGATAAGTTACACAAACCAAATATAATTTTTACAATAAAATGCTAATGCAACTGTAAATACACTCATTGTTTTGAGTAACTACAGTGTGATAACTGGTCACGAGCTATGATCAAACTAGAATGTATTAACATATTTCATTCTACTGTACATTAGACAACAACAAAAAACGTCCGTTTGGACTACTATGCAAATGATGAGTAGTGTTTTTTTAAGGTGTTGTACCTATCGATGGTTATTATTGCGATTATAATCACATAATATTAACAAAATGTTTATGACATATTGATGAGGAAACTAATTAATTATTGGTGCTATATATGTGTTCCACTAATGGACTGTAATTCCATGGTAATGTGTAATCCGGTATTTATGCTAATAGTTTACGCATGGCAATGTTAACCATTTATATTTAGGAGAACCATTATTTGCAGCATGTTATTTCAAAAGTATATGATTTGTTGGTCGTTGATCGGGAATACACAACCAATGTACAGTTGGGGAATTAAAAAACGAGGCAGAGGTTTATGGTGGTACCTGGCAACACGTGTTAGTAAACAGTGTAGTAAAACATTCTTTATGAATGAACTAGAGGTGTTGCCTGCCTTATGTAAGGAGAAAGTTGATTGATTGGCAAGTTGTCAGTTGTCTTTTTGTGAAAAGTGTCTATAGCTCTTATTTGTGTAACATTACACACCAAATGTGCCTTCTTATTACAATATTACATTGTGCAGATTTACGTGATACAGTTGATACGAATACAAATATTATTTAACACCTATGAATAATGAGTGGTACTTGAAAAGTAGACAGAATGGATAAAAAACACTATCTGAGGAAGAGCACTTTATTGACAACGTTTCGCGGATAGCTTCATCAGGTCACTAACAAATGCTGGTACATAGGAGGCCTTAAATATAAATGCTGGTACATAGGAGGCCGTAAATATAAATGCTGGTACATAGGAGGCCTTAAATATAAATGAATAACTTGATGTAATTAAAGGACACGAGCTATGTGGGTAGCACGGCTTCTACAGGGTGAGGGAAGATCATAGCAACTGCACGGAAATGGTAGATATACAATTTCAAATATTACATATATTTGTTTATATTATATTTACAGTTAATAAAATTCCGATTTATTCTGATAGTGTACACAGTAGATTGTGTGTTAAATGTAAAACATAATAACATTTTGAAGAATTCATAAAGGATCGGTTTGTGCAACTGTAGAATGCGTCCGAAACTAACTGGAATTAATCCCCCCCCCCCCCTCTCTCTCTCTCTCGTTTTCTCTCTCTCTCTCTCTCTCTCTCTCTCTCTCTCTCTCTCTCACACACACACACACACACACACAAACAAACAACCAACACCCAGGCCTAGGACATCTGGGTACAGGAGTGTTATTTAATTTTCATATCAAACAGGTTCCACCTCAAGTTTGATCCCAAGAATATACAGTAGAGACCACATACTTGCATTAATAACCTGTCGGCTTACTAAGCCGTTTTTTAAAAATCTGTCTGCACACTGATTTCTTAATATTTGCTTGCGAGAAGAATTATATGACACACCTGTACCCAAATGCCCTTAGCCTAAATTAAAACATATATGCTTTAAGGGATGCTTAGGTTTTGAAGGGTTGTGGTGCAGCAAATATACACCAAACCTAAGGCAAACACTCCCATTGGTCCAGGTTCGACCCCAAACATCAATAGAACACAGTATTCCTTTATCAACCTGTCGGTTTATATACACTTCGGCCCAAGTTGAATCGCAGGCATATTAGAGAACACATAGGCCTAATGTTACTTTCTTAACCTGTCGGCTTTCCAAGCCATTGATCACATCTTATGCTTGCACTAAATCATCACAAATTTATGAATAATGTTTAATAATCCATAAGCTTCGAATAATAATAACTTAATATAGTGACCTGAAACCATTGATGTATTAGAAATCGTCATTTGCCAAGGAAATTACCTAGAACACATTACAATACATAACTAACAACGTCGGCTTGTGTTCTATGATCAAAAGAAAAACGGATATATACAGGTTTTAAAGTAGTCTATTGAAGCCATACGGGTTCGTTTTTTGTTTATGTAATTTCGTCAGAATTCCATTTACATATTACCAAATAAGTACCATGACCGAAAGACAACTTATTAGATAACAACATATATCTGTAAAGTAGCTATATTTCTTCCGAATCGGTCAATGAATGGTTCACCAAGTGTCAACATCATAATACACACATTAGTTTCACAGTCGCTATACTGTATAATATATGTTACTTATCCAGCATATTATATGTGCCACAGGTGTAACGTGCGTCATTCGCACGCGGGAGGACCTGGGATTAGTCCTCTCCGTATACAAAGTATATTTCAACACCCATGGCCTCCCAACCCCAGTCTGCAATGGCGGACATCAGAGGTGTCTTAGACCTATTTTGTATGTAAATGTTAGGACCTGATCATCATGACAGATCTCATCACACTGGTCACAGACTATTTCCACAACCACAGCCACTCCAACAATACATTGTATAACACAGGAGCTAGTGATTATGTTACATAATAGCAACAGCGGAGAACCCTCTATATTATATCTTTCATCTCCAACTTTTCTTCATATCCTCTAATTCTTCAGTTTTATATCTCTAGTATCCCCTTACCCTCACCAATCGTTCACATTCCCACTCCACCCCTAACTATTTAATATATATAAAGGACTTGTAGCTAATTATGTCAGATTTTATAGATAAAACTATGGCTTATTGTCTCTATATTAAGGTTAGTATAAAGTCAATTATATTCTACTGATTTTACAGAATTCAAAGAAACTGGCAACTGTTATCTAATTTCATACCATATTCCACTCTATTGATGGTAATATAAAGTCGACATTACTGTTTCCCCTGGCAAACTACTCACTTCCATCCCCCCACCCCACTCCCTCCTCCCCCCACTGCATATTTAGAGAAGATTTTAGCCTCTATTTCTCTATGACACTAGGTTGAGATCTGAATGTTTCTTTATGAAGACCTCTTTAATGTCAGCTTCTCCACTGCAGCAACATGCACACACATAGCTCTTCAGGGCTGCCAATAAGATTCCGGTAACAATAATGACCTAAACTTTTCATTTATAATACAATTTTTTTTTTTTTTTTTTTTAAAGGAGACAATGAACGGAAGGAAAAACACAGATAAAACAAAAAGGTCCATGTGCCTAAAGGCATCCTCCATTCATAAAATGTTTGTAACAACTGGATTTAAACTTTTGTAGATTGTAAGTTGTGGAAAGCAACTCGAGGGAAGTGAATTCCAAAGAGTAGTAGTTCTAGGGATCAATGAATTTTGATAAGCAGAAGTTCTGCACTGTGGAGGAGAAAGTGTAAATTCATGGGCGCTCTCAGCTGCCCTAGTTCTAGAAAGATGTGGAGAGGCGGCACAATTGAAGCAAGTTCCTCGGAACAATTGCTGTGAAAATATCTGTAGAATAATGCAAGGGATGCAACGTTTCTTCGTATGGATAATATAGGAAGGTCCTGTGTGATTGCAGGGTTATTGATTAAACTAATAGCTTTATTTTGAATTTTGTCCAACTGCCTCAATGCAACCACTCCACTTCCACTCCACAGAGGTGAACAGTAATCCATCTGAGAACGCACATGACTTCTTATATTACGGCCAACTGCTCGTCAGTGAAGAATTCTCGAACTCTGTACAGGAGTCCCAGTTTTTTAGAGGCATTCAATACAATGATTTCTGATTAACTTGCCCTAAACATAAGGGCTAATAATAAAAATTAGGAAACTTGGAAATACTAAAAACAAGAATTACAAAACTATACTATAAATTCACTTATGTTGGTATGCCTGGAGATACAAGCAAACTTGATATATAGCCTTCTTCAGAGAGAGAGAGAGAGAGAGTTTACAAATAGTTAAGCACTGCATTATAATATTGTGATGCATGCTGTATCCATATTGAAATTATATATTGTATTGCCAAATCAAAAAATAGGCCTATACTGTCCAGTTGTCTTTTACCATAACATAAGACATTTGACCTTTTTCCATACATCACTTATACGAAGTTGAGATACCGAGCTGAAACTGACATGTTAATATTGTAGGTATACCCTACGGAAGGTTGTATGCCACCTTTTGAGGAAAAACTATTAAAGGTATATTACCATACGAGGCTCACACTAAGTTTCCAAGGTGTTAGTAGCTCGTTACCATCTCCAGCTCAAGATGATAAGGAACGGTTTACAAAAATGGGTGTGGCAAGTGGGTAATGGAAAATATGTTTCCCGACAAAGGTCTTCACACTAGGCGGACATATTGTCCAACACATGTGGTCGAAATATAAAACGAAGGTGGTAAAGTGGCTCATTAAGGCCATTAATAAATATTGTTGTGAAATTACTTATCCTCTCAAAACATACTTGTGTAATCACATCGGTCAAGCTGATAAGGTGCAAGCATTTACATGCCACATTAGTATACGGCACCTCTGATGTCCACCATTGCAGACAGGAGTTAGGAGGTCATGGATGTGACCATAATCCTTTTACACAGCAAGGATCGATCCCGGGTCCTCCCACGTGCGAATCATGCACGCTACCCCTACGACACACAGGCTTGTATGTTGAGTAAGTAACATATACTGTATATCGACTGAGAACCTAATGTGTGTACGGTATAATTATGATGCTGTCATTTGGTGAACCATTTCTAGTTTGATTCGGATATAAAAATACAGAGACTTTGCAGCAATGTTTTTGCTATGACATTACTGAAAATAAACCTCCCTTAAAGCTAATGAGGGACATTTGGATACAGGTGTGTAATTTAATGATTCTCACAAGCATATAATCAGAACACTGTGTGCAGACAGACTATAAGCAACGGCTTAGTAAGCCGATAGGTTATGTATAAAAAGGTATGTCCTCTACTGTATATGTTTGGGATTTACCTGACATGGAACTTGCTTGATAGAAGAACTAAATACAATCCAGTACCCAGTTGCCCTCGGCCTAAGTGCATTATAAGGGATGCTTAGGTTTTTGAAAGGTAGTGGTGTAGCAGTGGAAATTAGGCCCGAAACATTTGGCTCAAGTTCGATTATTAGGCTATACAAGTAAAACATCAATTTGTGTTCGTGTGTAGTTTACTAATAGACAAATAATTTACTAGTGGAATTATGAAAATAATATATTTGTGCTTGTTCAATCAGTAAGAGCATAAGATTGTCTGTACAACCTGACAAAACGTAATGCAACTTCCTGTATATACAGTACTGTACTGTATATAGAATATAGTGCATACTATTTTAAATCACATTATTAAATGTGGTATGTTATGGAAGTAATTTTAGTTATTTGTTTGAATTCATTCAGACATAATTTTAACACTTGTTTCATTAAATTCTTACTACCTCAATATGATTCTATATTATTTTGAAAGATTCTTGAGGAATCAAAGGGTTAACAAACTGACTCACTGTTATTAATCTTGCGACTACAAGAAACCTGTGCTAAAGGTGAATCAGACACTATGGATGTGACTGAAAAATATAATAAATATATGGCGTCACTTAATTGAAGGGGTTGATGAACAGTGATCCAAGTGTCACCCTTATCATTATCGGTCATCATGCTTATCAATCTAGACTCCATACCACAGCCATGACTAAGCTTACGGGCACATTGTGGAGGGTGGCAAATTCATAATTATTGAGGATACCACATTGATATATTCATTTTTATCATACTGCTATATGAGACATGGAGATGGAGAGAGAGAGAGAGAGGCTGACCTGATGAATGTCAGTGTGTGTGTTAAAAGACTAGGGGTAAGAAAGAGTGTGTATGAATTAATGATTTTATAGCGTGATCAACTTGAAATAACAAATGAGTTGACATGCCTATTAGAGCTCTGTTGATATAAATGCGGTAATCGTTAATCAGAGCCCTGATAAACAAAAGGATAACAGACTCTGTTCCCTCCGTCGCTAGCCGCAGATATATGATTATTACCGATGGGTATAATCTTCTGTAGCTGGTGGTTGAGTGGGTGGACGACGTGAGGGTCGAGGGAAAATGAAGGAGGGTTTGGAAGGGCTTGGGTGGCTTGGCCTGAGATACCAAGAATGTAATTGCATGCAAGGCTTCTTGTTTAACAATATTAGCCCTACACCCAAATCCCTTGTATCTTGAATTCGCAGACTGTATAGTATATGCTTATGAAGACAAGTCACATTGTGCAAGTGAAGAGGAGCCTGGGTGTTGGTTGTTTAGTTTGTGTGTGTGTGAGAGAGAGAGAGAGGGGGGGGGGGTAATTTCAGTGTGTTTCGGACGCATTCTACAATTGCACAAACCGATCTTTTATGAATTCTCCAAATGGTTGTCATATTTTACATTTAACACACAATCTACTTTTTACAATATCAGAATAAATCGGCATTTTATTAATGTAAATATAATATTATACAAAAATATATGCAATGTCTGATATTGTATATCTACCATTTCCGTACAGTTGCTATGATCTTCCCTCACCCTGTAGAAGCCGTGCTACCCACATAGCTCGTGTCCTTTAATTACATCAAGTTATTCATAGGTGTTAAATAATATTTGTATTCGTATCAACTCTATCACATAAATCTGCACAATGTATTATTGTAATAAGAAGGCACATTTGGTGTGTAATGTTACAAAATTAAGAGCTATAGACACTTTTCACAAAAAGACAACTGACAACTTGCCAACCAATCAACTTTCTCCTTACAAAAGGCAGGCAACACCTGTAGTTCATTCATAAAGAATACTTTACTACACTGTTTACTAACACGTGTTGCCAGGTACCACCATAAACCTCTGCCTCGTTTTTTAGTTCCCCAACTGTACAGTTGGCCAACTTAGTCCCGCGCAATAATGTTGTGGTGTGTGGAGGTGTGTGGCATTGCATCCGTAGTAAACAACGTAGTTTTATGAATGAATCCCTCAAATCCCATAGCGTGTGAAAGACGGGACGTGATTGGGTGAGACGAGAAATATCGGGAAACTCTAATTTCTTCATTATTTGCATTACTGGAGGGTTAGTGGATATTCCAGAATGATGTTATATAATAAATGGATATGAAATGAAGAAGCTTACAGTTAGTATTAATACATAGCCTATTCTTACGCACATTTTTAGGCATGGCAGCAAAGGTGAGAGTGTCGGTGGCAGGTGGCTTGGGCTTCGTTTCACTTTAATCGAGACGGCCTGGCTGGTATTAATGACTCACAGGTGAATGGTTGTGTTTAGGATGCCTGCATATTGATTGTTTGGCATATAACTATTATGGACAGTAACATTTCAAATGTGTTATAACAAGAAGTTTGTAGTGTAAATGTCTGAACTTGTTTTTGTATGCAAATTATACTTTAAGAGTTATGTGGTGGGTATTTATTACCGAGTTCTTATTCTCTTGGAACCCAAGACTCAAAAAGCGCCATGGTTATGAATGGCTTTCTCATCAGAATGTGAGAGATCCTTCTTAATCTTTTCAAATAGAGTATGTAAATATGTGTGTATATCCTAGCAATCTTAACACAATTTTATTCAACCAGTCAGTTAAATGATTAACTGAAATTCTAATTAACCCTTTGATCCTTAGAGATCCTTTCTAATGTTAGCAAGAACACTTAGCAGTGTCATTAATAACAAAACAAAAATGTTGTTGTCTGATTGAAGGGTTAAAGGTGGTCAAAATATATTGGTTGTAGCTGGAATTACAAAGTGATCATTGGGTTCCAAAAGGATTGACTTATTGTGTTTAACCTTCTTACTATGATAGACGTTTCCAATTCTGAATAAAGTCGCCTAATGTTTGTCATACTAAAATCGTTATATATCAATATATTAATAATTATGAACAAATGAATGCAGAAACATTATTAACATAATGACGGTTAAAGGCCAGAAATATTTATGTTTTTTAGTTTATGTGCATTTTGCAGACTACTATCACCTCTAGTTGCTATAGACACAAGTTTGCATAGTAGTTAAGTGCATACGATGGTGGCGTATAGTAAATATATCATGAGAATAATATATTTAATTGTTTCGCTTCCTAACTCGAAATGCCTTTTCTCTTTATTGCTTACATCACTTCAGACATTTCAGTCATTTGCAAAGGCAATTAAATCGACTTCACCAAGCCCCAAAAGAACCCTGCCCGTCCTTCCACACAGCCATATGGTTGTGGTGGTGGTGGACGTGTGGGGACTGGGGAGGGCAAACGAGCAAATAGTACAGTAAAGGGTTGCCACATTTAAATAACTGGAGCCATTTCATTACACAATATGTTTATAGGATTGTACTATATAGAATAGCAGGGCTTGATTATCAATACATTTAGTGCATACCGGATCACATTTGCTGAAAGAGAATAACAGAGGTTTATATCAGTCATATGAACAACAACATTAGTTCGGGCATTGGCGAACATTTCTCTGGTAACGTGATGTGCATGGCTTTTGTGGAAAGGATGAGGATAGGATTGTTGTATTATATTGCAGCACAACAACTTCAGATGACGTCCCCCAAAACATACGCACACACACACACATGTGAAAAGAGTTGAAATTAACACAGATATATGAAAAATATAGAGAAACAGTCAAACACCCAACCCAAGGCAAAATAGAGAGGCGGATGGACTTCATCAGGCCACAGCCATCCGCCGTAATCGGTTTTCTGTTATAACTGTGGCAAACCGGCTATCTCTATAATACCTGGTGTAGAGTGTTTGCCCTAAAAGAAAAAGTAGTATAGTACTAATGAAATAGTAAAAATCAGGAGGTTGACAAATTCGGGAAGTCAATTTTGTAGTCAGAAGTAGCGTAGACAAAATCAGTTAGTTAAAATTGGGGAAGTCACATTTTGTTGTCGGATATCGAAGAAGAAATCCATTAACTACGTCAACAAGTATTGACACATATTTAGCATGAGATAGTGAGGTTGAGATCTGGGAGGCAGGGGACGGTCAACCCCAACTCTGACAGGATCAGCCACACACACACTAGGGAACTTCGATGTCATCACCGTCATTAAAATACTTAGCATACTCTACAGTCACTACATTAAATGTATATATAATATATCCTACAATGTTGCCACCGTATTGTTTTTCCTTGGAACCAGTAGAAATTTACTGTTAGTATATTTTTTGAATTAGATAAATTGTTAACAGGTAAATTGAGAACTTGATTATATACTTGATTATATTCCTTTAATCTCTGAATAATAGACGCCTAAACCGAATGCAGTACTATAGAAGTAACTGAAACTATAAATAAGTGGTAATCATATTGAAGAGGTTTATTGAATATGTATTATTTCTCCTTTTAATATAAGTGTTTCTAAAACTTAAAGTAATATGTTGGCGGTAACTGATAACACACACACACACACACACACATATATATATATATATATATATATTGTTACGATCCAGGTTCTCAAAGACACAGGGCTCTTCAACATTGGACTAGATAATGGCAAAATGCAACAACGGTAACACTAGATCCAACCCCTGCCTTAAACACTGGAAAACAAAACACCATTACCGCCCTGAGTCGTGCCTGGACAACGAGGTATCCTATGACTCGGTAACTGGTGCACACACACTAGGCTGACGCTCGATGAAACAGCCTATTCTCAAACAGTAAAAGATTACTCGATTAGGTTACACAAAGAAAAGATAGTTAACGTGATTAATTAACGTTACGGTAGATACTCAAATAACTGGCACTCCTGTATTAAAGAAAGTGCAATGCTAGTCCTGCAACATCAACTGGAAACTTCTGAAATAAGTCTGATGCTGGGAAGATGTTCGTAAAGAATCTTGAACATTTATAATGCAGAATACGGGTCACAATAAATACTAGGACATATAGTAATAATAGGCAGGCGAATAATAAAGACTGCGCAAAGGTAGTAATGCTCGACAACTAAAGAAATGCTTCGTGACACAACGCAACAGCCTACTAGGGTTGTGCAACTCAACAACAACCTCGGCTCAAAAGTGCAGTGAATAATAATGCTGCATACATATAATAATGGGAGCTTATCTCTAACCAGTGTCTGCTCAGTTAATAAAGTCTAGCTGGGGTATCAAGGCAGGGCAACAATGGGTGAGCATGCGGCTCGTAGCCTAACGTTGTCCAAAGGTGGTATAATGAAGATTACGTTATATGACGGGGATGCTCTCTTGATAAATCTAGGTCTCTAGTACCTAGTTCTATCCTGGCGATCCCTCAGAAGTCAACACAAAGAGGCAGCACTATGTTGTGAGGGATAGGCTATGGCCCTCTCACACCACAGCGCTGTGCTCGCAAAGTAAACCCCCCCGAAGACAACTTAGGCTCCCACAGTACCTGTCGATGTCGTGCAGGGCTTAGCAAACACTGCACACATCGGAGACAACGACACAGTAACCTTACCCCTAGTCTAGCTTTAGATAACCAAGCAGAATCACTCAACACCTAGCCAGGGGGACATATACCGGTCTACAACCTTCCCGAGAGAGGACACATACGCAAAAGTCCGTCTCTCCAAACCTCATTAAAGCCTAATACATGGAAATATCTGAGAGCTTCGCGTACAATACGACTGGCCGACGGTGAACGTCTATGCTGAAACCAGAAGGGATGTTGAGTTTAATAAAGATTAGAGAATGAGAAAGGAGAAGTCGGGAGAGAGAAATAGTATGCAAAGTGGCGAGTATGGGGGACAGAATTGCAAAGGATGTAGACGATACGCGTGTCAGGCAAGCTCTGAGCTGGTAAAAAACACTCGGCCGCGACGGGAAGGGACTAGTTGACCACCCGGCCGCCAACGCCGTCAGCGCCCAAGCGAGCCGCGTCATAGCTCACCTCGCAGCCGAGTGTACTCCCTCACACTCCCTCGCTCGCCTCCCACACAAGCAACATTTATATTATAGCGAATATAAAATATAAGGCGCGGTCACAGACCAAAACAAAGACCATTTCTAGACTGTCTGTGGCAACACGACACTAATGAAATAAAGCAGATCATTCTAGGACAACTGTAGCCCATCCCCCCATCCTGGCGAGCGCTAGCGAGCTGCAATGCCCCACGCAACCATTCTGCTAGCGCCGGGAGGCGTCACACCCCCCCCAAGATATGGGACACTCAACCATGAGCCCATATCTGAACAGGCAGAATGTCGCTAGAATCTGCCCCTCCTAACCACTCTGCCACTCATGGAATGCAAGCTCAGTCTCCTCAAAAAAAAAAATACAACAACATTTATACATATAAAACAAATCTTATCACCCTTCCCAAACATAATACATTAATTCATAACATTGTGCTCCCAGAGCGAGCTTTAAGAAACACAGCATACTGAGAGAAAATCATCTGCACTCAGTACTCCGCTACAATATTATCTTAAAATTAATTATTAAAAAGAAAGAGTTTTTATTTAATTTTTCATACTTTATTTTAATGTTGTTTTTGGTGGCTACTATAGATGTAGCCTAATTTTCGTCTAATCAAAGCCAACAACTCCTGCCCTGCGACCCTACGCTGATGCTACACACGCGAGCCAACAAGCACCAGCGCAAAAATACACCGCGAGCCAAGACAGGAGGCTATACCAACATACTGTGGTAGCCTACCCCGGATCCTCCACCCACGACAGACACTGACTGAACAGCGAGGGTTCTCCTGCAAACAAAGCCAAAACATTATCAGTGCCCTTAGCATGCCACACATCCAACTTGTGTTCCGGCAGCACAACAACACCTGACACTGATAAACTGCCCAGTTCATCGCAAGACTGGCACTTCTCTTCGCTCTTTCCGGCAACGGGGCCTGCCAATAACCCTTCACTAGTTCTACCTTCGTGCTGAGCGAGGCAGCCCCGAAGCGGTCTATGGTGTCGTCAACTCTGGGTAATGGATAGGCATCTGTCAGGGATAATGCTTCCACATTCTTGCAATCAACATACACACAGACTCTGCCACCAAACTCAGGTTGCAAAGCCACTGGCAACGACCACTCACGATATCCCTCATCCCTCAGACCCCCTCTCCACCCGCTGTCCAGCTCCGCCTTCACAACAGGCTGTCGAGCAGGATTCACACGGTAGGGAACCAACTCGAGCCCTGTACCGTCTCCAGCCTCCGTGTCGGATTCTACCCCGCACATCAGGCCTGGAGAAGCAACAAACATGCGGACGGACTGCCACAGCCTAGCAAACAACTCCTCTTGTCGCTCAGGAACAAGAGGTTGCAACTTATCTCGCAGAACAATATGCCTAGTGCCCTCCCACATCTCCTTCACCATGTGGAGAGGACCCCTCACCTGATGCCCGAAAACAAGCTCATTCGGACTGAAACCGAGACTCTCTCCAGGTACTTCTCTTGCCGCGAACAAAACATACGGCAGACCAAGGTCCCAATCCTTTCCATTCTCTGCGCAGTAACATCGAAGCATGCTTTTCAGTGTGGCGTGCCACCTCTCCAACACCCCTTGACTCTCCGGGTGATACACAGAAGAGACGACAGTGCTGATGCCATGCTGAATCATAGTTTGTTTGAACAGATTAGATGTAAAATTAGAGCCTTGGTCCGATTGCACCTCTTGCGGGTAACCATACCGCGAGTAATACAAGAGCAGGTTCCGGACAACAGTTTTCGCTGTGCCATTTCTCATTGGATATGCATCAGGATAACGAGTGGCCACATCCCTGATAGTTAATAGAAATTTATTACCGGCACTAGTAGGGGGTAGGGGTCCGACCATATCAATGATGACCTTACTGAAGGGCGGTCCACTGACAGGAATGGGGTGCAACGGGGCTCTCGGAATTTTTTGGTTAGGTTTTCCAACCCTCTGGCACGTATGACACCTTGCTATCCAGGTTACCACCTGCCCCTTCAACCCCGGCCACCAAAACAATTTTTCTAAAGCCGCCACCGTTTTTCTCACCCCTAGATGTCCTGCCAGTGGTATGTCATGCGCCAACCTCAGTAGGCTATCCCTGCACTCCCGTGGCACTACCAACTGGTCCACAACTCCGGACCCCTCTTGCCAACTACGTTTAGGGTCTTGAAAATGCCTATAGAGGATGCCTTCTAAATAAAAGAAATCTCCTGGCTGTGCATCGCCGTCCTCGTCGAGCTCTACAGCTCCATTAGCACACGTTGGGAGCTCAGGGTCCTCTAGTTGCAACCGACGTATATCTGAGGGTGCCAAGCGATCTAACTGCTCCCGGAGCAATGCATGACCTTCCCCGATACTGGGCTGCTCCCTCTGTCTCTCTCGATGTACATAACGTTGCTGTCGTGGAGACTCGTCATGCCCAGCCTCGTCACTCTCGATGACAGGCCCAGGGGCTACTCCAGAATTAAGTAATGGTGCTAATACTGAATCACCCAGGAGAGCCGCCGAGTCAAAACTCTTAAAACCAACTCCAGCTTTAGCCTCCTCCTGTTGATCGTTCCTCCGCTGGTCTGAAGACGGAGGACTAGGCTGTGACACTTTAGCTGCCCGAGCTCGGGTGACAACACACGCCAGGGGTTGTGTATGGCACCGCTCGACCCACTCTTGCTCTTCCCTACTCACGTCGGCCGGCCTCTCGGCAACGACTAAGGGTAGAACCTCAGAAGCGGGCATTGCAAAGTCGTTGCCGAGAAGAAGGTCGACGCCCTCCACTGGCAGTTTCTCCACAATCCCGACATCCAATTCACGTGCCACACCATCCACCTCCAACTCCAACCGCACCAGCGGGTATGACCGAGTTGCATTAATACCCTGCACCACCACCACCCGAGCAGCGTTTATAGGGTAGCCAGTCAAGTTTTTCATCAGAGTCTGGGAAGCACCTGTATCACGCAAGACCTCTACTCCATGATTGCGCCCCGCCCACATCACGCAACCCCGCCCTCTATGGTCGCAAAAAACATCCTGAGCAGGGTTCGAGCCTCCCAAGTGATTCTGCATTGGCTGTGCCTCAGCCTCTGACGAACTGCCCCGGGCAAACTCAGATAACTTCGGAGACACACCAATGTTGCAGGCCAAAGACACAGCTGCTGTAGGTGGTTTGCTAGGACAGACTCTTGCAAAGTGCCCCTTTTCATGACAATGATAACACTCCAACTCCCCTGTGGGCTTCCCTTGGTACTGGGAAGGGCCCGGCCCCTTCTTAAATGGGACGGTGCTAGTCTTGTGGTCAGTCTTGGTATCATGGCTCTTGTACTTGTTTGCATAAGGTATATCACTAACTCGGGGGGGTGGGGCGTCACGCCCCTTGTTACCTGCCTCACTACGCTGGGCAAACCCGCACCCACGAATTAGTGATAGCCGGAGGTCAGCCACCTCAGCTGCCTCCTGTAGAGTTTTTGGTTGCTTTTCTTTAAGGTTTAACGTCAGGTCGCCGCCCGTGTATTTGAAAAACTGCTCTAAAAGCACCAACTGTTTAATGTCGTCAAACGTAGTAGCTTTCTCCGACCTCAGCCAATTCCCAAAAGCATCGGACAGCTCCCGGGCATGCTCCAAAAAGGTGCTCTCCCGACCGTTGGTAACACCCCGGAACTTCAACCTGTACATCTCTGGTTGTAGTTCGTATGCTCTCAGGACAGCCTCCTTGAGTTTCTCATAGATAATACACGATTCTATAGGCAACGCATCGTAGGCTTTAAGACCCTTGCCTATTAATCTAGAGGATACAAGTGCTGCCCAATTATTCTCTGGCCACTGGTGTTCCTGGCACTTCTTCTCAAAGCGTGCGAAAAATTCTGTAACACCACTCTCATCAAACACCGGAACCAGTTTCAATAAGTGCGAGAGAGACTGCTCATGAACACGGTTACCAGCCCCAAGTCGCTGTCCCGTTGTCTCTACTCGCGACTTCTCTACGTCCATGTCGGCACAGTACCTAGTCGACTCTAAATCAGCTTGGATTTTTGCTAGCTCTATGTGCTGCTGACTGATAGTTTTTCTCTCTTCTATCTTGGCTAATTCTAATTGCTGCTCACCCGCCCTGATAGCCTTTCTCTCTTCGATCTTAGCTAATTCGAGCTGAAGCAATAATTCTGGAGATAACCCTTGAGGAGGTGAAGGCGCTACAATGTTTGAAATTACCGGTGGTCCCCCCAGGGGCAACCCACCCTGCAAGTCACCACCCAACTGCGGAAGCGTACCCGGGGTCGGCAAACTACTGGGATGGCTGGGAGTCGAGTGTAGGGGAAGCATGGCCGAAGGGCTCTGAGCACTCAACCCATCTCGCTCACCAGTCACCCTGCCCAGTACACACGTTATCAAGTTATCCTTGGTCATGCTGCTAGTAACCGCATGACCGATAGCTGTGGCCAGGCATTGAAGACCGTACCGATCCACACCCTCCAACCGCTCGGCAGTAACAGGCCATTGCAAAAATATCCTAGCATCCTCCTCACAGTTCACCCGATTAACCCTTTCATCATGCTGCTGTTCCTCAGTTTCGTCATTACGTACTGTGTCTCCATTCTCCTCTGACCCGGTATAAGACATGATGCTCACAAAAATTTCTCACCACAATATTCAGAAAAGAAGTAGCCCAAACTCTTATGCAGCACTATTCACTTGCCAAAAATGTCTGAAGACTCTCAAGTGCTATACTACTTTGCCAAACAAAAATCAACATGCCCACTATATTCCTCAATAAAACAAATGACCACAACAATCCTGCAATTATCTCTTAGTTCACAAGATCCTGAGCTAGGTCGCCATTTGTTACGATCCAGGTTCTCAAAGACACAGGGCTCTTCAACATTGGACTAGATAATGGCAAAATGCAACAACGGTAACACTAGATCCAACCCCTGCCTTAAACACTGGAAAACAAAACACCATTACCGCCCTGAGTCGTGCCTGGACAACGAGGTATCCTATGACTCGGTAACTGGTGCACACACACTAGGCTGACGCTCGATGAAACAGCCTATTCTCAAACAGTAAAAGATTACTCGATTAGGTTACACAAAGAAAAGATAGTTAACGTGATTAATTAACGTTACGGTAGATACTCAAATAACTGGCACTCCTGTATTAAAGAAAGTGCAATGCTAGTCCTGCAACATCAACTGGACACTTCTGAAATAAGTCTGATGCTGGGAAGATGTTCGTAAAGAATCTTGAACAATTATAATGCAGAATACGGGTCACAATAAATACTAGGACATATAGTAATAATAGGCAGGCGAATAATAAAGACTGCGCAAAGGTAGTAATGCTCGACAACTAAAGAAATGCTTCGTGACACAACGCAACAGCCTACTAGGGTTGTGCAACTCAACAACAACCTCGGCTCAAAAGTGCAGTGAATAATAATGCTGCATACATATAATAATGGGGGCTTATCTCTAACCAGTGTCTGCTCAGTTAATAAAGTCTAGCAGGGGTATCAAGGCAGGGCAACAATGGGTGAGCATGCGGCTCGTAGCCTAACGTTGTCCGAAGGTGGTATAATGAAGATTACGTTATATGACGGGGATGCTCTCTTGATAAATCTAGGTCTCTAGTACCTAGTTCTATCCTGGCGATCCCTCAGAAGTCAACACAAAGAGGCAGCACTATGTTGTGAGGGATAGGCTATGGCCCTCTCACACCACAGCGCTGTGCTCGCAAAGTAAACCCACCCGAAGACAACTTAGGCTCCCACAGTACCTGTCGATGTCGTGCAGGGCTTAGCTAACACTGCACACATCGGAGACAACGACACAGTAACCTTACCCCTAGTCTAGCTTTAGATAACCAAGCAGAATCACTCAACACCTAGCAAGGGAGACATATACCGGTCTACAACCTTCCCGAGAGAGGACACATACGGAAAAGTCCGTCTCTCCAAACCTCATTAAAGCCTAATACATGGAAATATCTGAGAGCTTCGCGTACAATACGACTGGCCGACGGTGAACGTCTATGCTGAAACCAGAAGGGATGTTGAGTTTAATAAAGATTAGAGAATGAGAAAGGAGAAGTCGAGAGAGAGAAATAGTATGCAAAGTGGCGAGTATGGGGGACAGAATTGCAAAGGATGTAGACGATACGCGTGTCAGGCAAGCTCTGAGCTGGTAAAAAACACGCGGCCGCGACGGGAAGGGACTAGTTGACCACCCGGCCGCCAACGCCGTCAGCGCCCAAGCGAGCCGCGTCATAGCTCACCTCGCTGCCGGGAGTACTCCCTCACACTCCCTCGCTCGCCTCCCACACAAGCAACATTTATATTATAGCGAATATAAAATATAAGGCGCGGTCACAGACCAAAACAAAGACCATTTCTAGACTGTCTGTGGCAACACGACACTAATGAAATAAAGCAGATCATTCTAGGACAACTGTAGCCCATCCCCCCATCCTGGCGAGCGCTAGCGAGCTGCAATGCCCCACGCAACCATTCTGCTAGCGCCGGGAGGCGTCACAATATATATATATATATATATATATATATATATATATATATATATACAGTATGGACATAGGCTGTAAGAGAGTAATTAGGTAGTTATACATTTTTATTGATAGGCCTAATAAGGAAGTGTGATTTAGTCGAGGGGTTGTTCTATTACGCTTTTCTTTATATTCCTATAAGGTGATATTGAACATAAGATAACTTATGATACCGGTACCCACTTGTTTTATGTTATCCATGTTGCGTCTCTCTATCTCTCTCTCTCTCTCTCATATAAATATACATCCACAAAGGAATGTGAAAAACAACAGAAAGGCTGCTACTTTTTAAGAAAACGAAGAGGTAGAAGTCACTCAGTTGATTGTTCTTCACATATTGAGCAATGGGGCGAAGTTGATTGGGGTATCATTGCTTTAAATAGTCCAAACGAATTGAAAGATTATATTGTCTTGCAATGAATATTAAAATTAGCTAGCAGTTAAATAGTTAACTAATATTGTTATGAATCTTTCGATTCTTAGAAGTCCTTCGGAAGTCGAGTATGGAAATGTTGTAGTTGTATTAACAAAATCAAATAATTGTCGTCTGATTAGCCGTATAAGGGTTAACATTTATAAGTTCGACTAAATAAGTTATTCCTTGTAAAGCTGCAATCGAGACGCCAATAAATATTTAATGTGTTGGATGTTATGTTTCATATAGTATGTGTAACATACTACAGAACATGCATATAGACTTAGATTTCTTTTAAATGAAACCCACATAATACAAGCATAAAACACCGAAATCATCACCATAATAAAACCGCGCTAGTTGCATCCCTACACTGGATGGTGTTTATCAAGGATATGTTTTCCCCCTCCATTCTCTGGAATCCTGAGGTTGTAAAGGTGGAGCAGGCATGAGCTAGGGCTGGAAGAAGGTATTCTAAATTTTGCAAAAGCTATTGTATGTTTGGGGAGCTAGTATTGTTAATAATTATGAAAGGTATTGTGAATGATATAAGCATGCAAATTGAATATTGTCTACCTATTTTACCAAAGGGTTTCTTATTTAATAATAATACATGCTGCTATGGTTAAAAAAGCTAATGTAGCAGGTAGAGGTAATGATATACAGAACTCTTAATATGGTGATCTAAGTCATGTTAGTGGTTGGAGTGACGTTGACCTGTTGATATTTGTCTGTTGAGCGCCCTACCATCAGCGACAAGGAGTGTTCCATACCATTCGAGAGAGAGAGAGAGAGAGAATTAACACGGGGAATCTTGAAACGTGTACCTATATAATTACTTATTATGTGTGCACAAAGTTACGCAATACAAAAATAGGATAACCCCTCCAGTAATATGCATATCCTAATTATCGGTAACCGTTTATTAAGATCTTAAGCTACAATTACTACTATTAAAAGAGGTTGGGTCGGTGGGCTTGCGACCCCCACCCGGAAAAAATATCTAAGCAAAGAAAAACGAACGAACAGCCTCGGATGCGGACGGAACCTACGTTGACGAACCACGACCGACTAAGGACATTCCTTCGGACATTCTGAGAATGGCTACATGGAATGTTAGTGGCATGAATGATGGCACAAAAGAGAGAGAGGTTCTGGAAGTGTTATTGAATGCCAGGCTGGATGTATGTGGAATGACAGAGACCAAATGGAAAGGTTCAGATGTGAGAGAGTGGGAGTGTGGAATGGGTGTGTGTGCTGGAGTAAGTGAAGGAACAGCGAGAGAAGGTGTGTGTTTGTTTGTAAGTAGCAAATGGAAGGAATGTGTAAGAAAGTATGGGTCTGTGGGTTCAAGGATTGTGTTGGTGAGAATGAAAGTAGGAATACAAACCTGGGTGATTGTATGCGTGTATGCCCCGACAGAGGATATACGTGAAAGAAAGAAAGAGGAGTTCTGGATGAATGTGGAGGCGTGCCTGGAGAAGTTTGACAAGAACGAAAGAATATTTTTGATTGGGGATATGAATGGTAAGGTGGGTGATAGGAAAGTTGAGGGAGTGGTGGGAGGGTGGGGGGTACCATCAGAGGTGAATGGGAATGGTAGTGCACTTGTGGACGTATGTGTGGGGAGGAGGCTGTGGATAGCCAACACCTTCTTCGGACACAGAATGATCCACAGGTACACGTGGAAACGGATGTTGACGATGAAGGATAAGACAGTGGTGGAACGAAAGTCATTGATTGATTATGTATGTGTGGATGAATGAATGAAGAAATCTGTGATGGATGCTAGGGTGTATAGGGGTATTGAAGGGGGTCTGTCTGATCATTATGTAGTTGTAGCTAAGGTTAGGATACAAAAGAAGTGGGTGAGGAGAGCTGGAGGGAGGCAAGAGGAGGGTGGAATGGTGAGGAGGGTGGAGAGGTTGCAGGAGGAGGAAGTTAGGGAGGAGTACAGGAGAGCAGTTGAAAGACGACTAGGTGGGTTCGACCTGGAAGTTATTGAGGAAGTGGAGATGAGCAAGGTGTTTAAGGATGAGATCTGTGCAGCATGTGAGGAGGTGTGGAGTGAGGAGAATAGGGAGGGGAGTGAAAGGTACAGCATGGTGGACAGAAGAGGTAAGAATAGCTGTGGAAGAAAAGAAGAAAGCATATAGAGAGTGGTTGGGTAGTAGAGGGAATGAAGATTTCGAGAGACAGAAACGAGTGAGGTACGTGGAGAGTAAGAGGGTGGTGAAGAGAGTAGTGAAGTAAAGTAAGAGAAGAGTAGATGAGAAATTTGGAAGGAATCTGAGTGTAAAATGGAGGGAGAGTAAGAAACTGTTCTGGAAAGAAGTCAAGAAAGTTAGGGAAGGTAGCAAGGGAAACAGTAAGGGTGTGAAAGATAAGAATGGGAGAATGCTAGCCGAGAAGCAAGAGAGAGTCGAAAGATGGAGGGAGTACTTCAATGAGTTGCTAAATGTAAGGAATGAAGAGCCAGCAAACATAGTTGCATATGGTATGGGAGGGAGAAGAAGAGAAGTAGTGGAGGAGGAGGTGGGGATCAGGAGGTCAGAAGTGTGGGAAGCCATGAAAAGAGTAAAGATGGGGAAAGCACCAGGAACAGATGGAGTGTGTGGGGAAATGTTGAGGTATGGTGGTGAGATAGTGATAGAATGGGTATGGAAAATGTGCAAACTAGCATGGGAGAAGGGGAGTGCACCCGATGACTGGAAGACTGGCATAATAGTCCCCCTATATAAGGGCAAAGGGGAAAGAGGAGTGTGTGGTAACCACCGAGGAATATGTCTTCTAAGCGTAGTAGGGAAGGTATACAGGAGGGTATTGATTGAGAGAGTGAGCGTGAGAACGGAGAAATGAATAGGCGACGAGCAGGGAGGTTTTAGGAAGGGAAGAGGATGTGTAGATCAGATTTTTACCTTGAATTGTGTTGTGGAGAAATATCTGGAGAAGAAACAAAAGGTGTATGTTGCCTTTATGGACTTGGAGAAGGCCTATGACAGAGTGGATAGAGAAGGTTTGTGGAAAGTACTTAGAATATACGGAGTAGAGGGCAAGTTGCTGAAAGCAGTGAAGAGCATGTTTTTTTTGTTTTTTTTTTTCTATGTGATTGAGGGAGGCAAAAGGCATAACTGCCTATAGCGAGTGCCTCCCCCATAGTTGAAAGAGTGACAGGGCCAAAATCAAGGGACGTTCGAGCCAAAATGCCTGGACACACAGAGTTTGAAGCAATTTAAGTCATAGGAAGAGGGAAAGACTGATTCTGGGAGAGAGTTCCAGAGCTCAGCTGTTGAGTAGAAGAAAGTTTGAGAGTAACGTTTCACTCTTGGGTTGGAGAGTTGCACAGAGTAGGGGAGGGATTGAGTTGCAAGACGGGTACCACGTGCCCTACGTAAAGGAGGTGGTATGCACTGGGATAGCTCTGAGGGACACTGATTATTATAGTAGCGATAGAATAGCGAGAGAGATGCAACATTGCGGCGGAGAGAGAGTGATTGCAGAGAGTTGGTGAGTGGACGGGAGTTAATGATACGAAAGGCCTTCCTTTCAACTTTGTCTAGGAGAGCGGTGTGAGAGGAACCTCCCCACACATGTGAACAATACTCAATACAAGGGCGCACTATGCCCCTGTACAGAGCAAGAAGCTGTGCAGGGGAAAAGAACCTCCTAAGGCGGTTGAGCACACCCAGCTTCTGGGAGGCTGCCTTAGCAAGACTGGTAATATGGTCCTTCCAAATGAGAGCAGAAGAAAAAGAGACACCAAGAATATTGAGAGAAGATGAAGGGTTGATTTTTGTATTGTTGAAGAATAAGGGATAGTCCGCTGGGAGATCCTGACGGGTAGATAGATGGAGAAATTGGGTTTTTGGAAGCATTAACCCTTAAAAAGCGGCTCACCACTTAAGTCGTGTTGAAAAAACTGGCAAAAAACGGGTGAAAAAAGGGTGGAAATCGAGTGAAAATGGGTGGGATAGTAATGATCCATACGTCCGATATCTGTGGCCTCCCGGCCCACACTAACTCCAGTTCCCCCACCGCACGTGAGGATGACAGTGTAACCAATAGTTCGCTAAAAGTGAGCAAGGTAGCAAAATCTGCTAAACTTCCATCTTCGAGGTAACACTGTCAGTGCTCCACGAGTGCTACATAGCTGTATGTGGCGTCATTGTGTAGCGATTTCCACCTAGTTTTCGGCGCAATACAGTTCCTTTCATACTGATGGTTGATATAGCAGTCAGAACGGCCCAGAAAGGCCCAAAACGGCCACAGAGCACCCGCTAGAGGAGGGTTAAAGTTGACAAGGTTTTCTCTGCCCCAATTGGAAATAGTGTTTAGATCAGAATTTAAGAGTTCTATGGCTTCATTACGTTTGTCGTTGAGGGATTGGTGGCTGGGGCGTTCTGAAAAACTAATGGAGTAGTGTAAGGTTGAGTCGTCTGCGTATGAATGGATGGGAATTAAGGTACAGTTAAGGAGATAATTTATACAAATTAGAAAGAGAATAGGAGATAGGACAGAGCCCTGAGGAACACCGGAGTTTATAGGGTGAGGAAGTGAACAATGGCCGTCCACAACCGTGGCTATGGAACGGGCGGAAAGGAAATTAGAGACAAAGGCACAGATGGAGGGATAGAAACCGAAGGAGGGTAGTTTAGAAATTAAAGATTTATGCCAGACTCTATCGAAGGCTTTCGATATGTCTAGTGCAATAGAAAAAGTCTCACCGAAGTCCCGAAAGGAGGATGACCAAGAGTTAGTAAGATATGAAAGAAGATCACCAGTAGAGCGACCCTTAAGGAAGCCATACTGGCGATCTGAGAGCAGATTATGAGAAGAGAAATGCTTGTTTACTGTATGAGGGTGCAAAGGCGGCAGTACGTGTGGAGAGTGAGCAGAGCGAGTTCTTTGACCTGAATGTTGGTTTGAAACAGGGGTGTGTGATGTCCCCGTGGTTGTTTACTGTATTATATGGATGGAGTCATGAAAGAAATACAATCAAGAGCAGTGGATGTTGGTGTATCGCTGAAAAGGGAGGGAATTGAGTGGAAGCTACCTATACTGCTGTTTGCGGATGATACAGTTCTGATGAGTGATAATGAATGGGAGTTGCAGGGTCTGGTAAATGAGTTTGGAACAGTGTGCGAAAAACGGAATTTGAAGGTAAATGCGGGGAAGAGCAAGGTTATGGTCTTCGAAAGGGGTGAAGTCACAGAGTGTGAGGTGAAGCTGAACGGTCAGGCTATGGAGATCGTCAACTCTTTTAACCCTTAAAAAGTGGCTCACCACATAAGTCGTATTTAATAAAGCTGGACTATGTGGCGGCGCTCGACATAGGTCGAGTGGCAATTTCAGCACGTAATGTTGCTGAGAGAGAGAGACAAGTGGTGGCAGGAGACTAGCGAGCGTATGACTGCTCCAGACCACCGCGGCGAACCTACTGACACGAATCTCAGCTCCCTCCTCCCTCTCTCACTCGCTATATACGGAATTGTATCGGGAAAGTGGCTAATTACCTGCTTTTTGCACTCGCGTTGCACGGTTATTGCAAGAAAACTAGCCATCATAAAAGGATCGTTATGGTGTCATTCGAAAGCTCTGTTTATGCCCTTTCAGGGATAGATACTTGTTTTACGTTCTGGGTCTTATTTAGGCATGAAAATGATCACGTAAACAGCCCTATTTTGGCTAAAAACACCCCGCTGGGCGGTACATATAAATAAACCGCATAGGCCGTTCTTAAGGTGTTAAGTATCTGGGCAGTGTGTTGAGTAAAGATGGGACTATGGATGAAGAAGTGCGGGAGAGGGTACAACAGGGGAAGAGGGTTGTAGGAAGGCTAAAAGCAGTAACAAGAAATAGGGTGGTCAGTATGGAAGTGAAGAAGTCCTTGCATGACAGTGCGGTAATCCCGACACTGACCTACGGAAGCGAAGCATGGACGTTTGTTGAGAGACTCAGACCAAGAGTGAGAACAGTGGAAATGAATTACTTAAGGAGTGCGTGCAGAGTTACATGGAGGGATAGACAGACTAATGAGGAAGTAAGAAGGAGGTGTGGTGTGGAGGTAGATGTGCTGGAAAGTGTGAAAAGGAACAACTTGAGATGGTTCGGCCATATGGAACGTATGGAAAGCGAGAGAATGACTAAGAGGGTGTACGAGAGCGAGGTGGAGGGACAGAGAGGGAGAGGTAGACCGAATGAGAGGTGGAAGGATGGAGTGAGGAAGTACATGAACTAAGGCGGTGCTGGTTGGGGGGATGGGCGTCAACTGACTGGGGACAGAGGTGCATGGGGGCGGTTCGTTCGTGGCCACCCCTTCGGGGATCGCGGCGTCAGGCAATAGATAGATAGATAGCTCTAGCAAACTTTATCTACATTTATGTGTTCCCAGTTATCGCCAGCATATGCCATTTAGTTTCAAAAGGATCTCTCTTAACACGAGTATTACGATAGGCCTACTCAATAACCCTCTTCAAGACTATGATCACTTATTTATTGTTCCAGTTGATTTATTGTATTGCATTAAGCTTAGGAACGGCCTCTAATAGTCATAAGTTAACGAAAAATGTTAAGGATTCTTATTGTTATATTATCAATATAAAGATAAACAAAGTATGAATCGAATGTCTATTTTTACTGTGTTAGGAAATTCTATGTAGTAAAAATATTATATTGACCTCGAAGTGGCAGAGTTTATTTTGTTCCTTCTTATCTGAAGTTATGCTGTTCCATACTATGTTATGATCCTATCCTTATTTGTTCACTATAAGCCGATCATATTGTTGTCTGGTAGTCCGATTCAATTAATGTTGTTGTTTATGGGTTTGATTGATACCTGTCTTGTTATCACCAAATTTGTACCGGAGTGCAGTAAACTCCCTGGTTGGTAAACATAATATATACAAGGTAAATCCCTGCAATTCTACATAGTATGTTAATGTTATTACATTATGCTATGCAATGGTGGCAATTACCTAAAAGTAGCAACCAGTCACTCAACAATGTGCTAGTTTACCACCCGCACTCGCCCGCACCACCACCACCACCACACCCCCACAACTATGAGTGTGTAAAGATTTGGGTTTGGTAAAGATTGTGCAATTTATGAGCCTTTACAAAAGACTGTAACAAGTACGGTATAGCGAAATAGTTAGCGGGACAATCCATTAGATATTTCTTACAATCTTCTGGTAATTGCTAGGATTGCTCAATTGCTATTGGCGTCATTGTATTGCATAGGTTAAGAAGGAACTCTCATACACAGAGGCAAAATCCATACTTTACCAGGGAGCTTTTGTTATAGGTTATTTGCAATCTTTATAAAAATAAAGCTTAAGACGGTAATTAAGATACTTCAGAAACTATACATTCATACAGGCATACGTTCAGATTTCAATACTATTGGTAATAAATCCGTACAATAAAATATTACTAAGCACTTTACTTTCTACAGACGTTTTAAGCTAAATTAATGTAATCAGTATACAGGCATCTTGAAAACAACCATTCACTTCTTAGTTATGTAGTCCCGCCGCACCGTCTCGATTGAACTGATTCGAATTATCTCCTTCCTGCCACCACCACACTAACCTTCCTGCTATGTTTATTTATATATTTATGTATAGTTATGTATTGATGTTAATTAGAAACATCTGTATTTAATTTTCCTTAATACTCAACGACTTTCTGGAAATTATAATAACCTGCAATAATGCAAAAATAAAAGCAAATTGAACTTCACGATATTCCTCATCCCGACCAATCATGTCCCTCCTCTCACATGCCTTTCGGTTCAATCAATCAATCAAATGAATATAGAAAAGGTGGGTGAGGGTGAAAGAAGGGAAGTTTTTATTGGTGTAGTAAGAGAGAAAGTGTCAAAGTAGGAGGATAAAGAGTGTCGGGGCTTGACCCAACGTGCGTGAGTTGTTGATTTTAGTTTGGGGGCTTAGAGGAGGGCTGTGAGTGTTGATATTATTGAGACATATTTTTGAGAGCTTCAGTATGGCATGTCAAGAAGGGATGGAGATAAAAAATGGGTGGTAAAGGCAAAAGATAATTAATTTTGGGTGGTAAATGTAAATTTTTGGTGAAGTGAGATTCAGAGGCTCTGATCGGTCAAGAGTGCCTTCTCCCCTCTCAACACTCTTCTCTGAGCTAGTGCCGATACAAATGGCCAGTCCTGTATAGAATCGTGAGGTACAGAGTCGTAAAGATTCCAGGACGAGCTCCATAGAAACAGAAACAGAAACAGAACAGGCATAGAGGTTGGACTGTGGACGAGCCGGCATGCCCCTCCGCCTCTACCAGTCTGGACGAATCAGATGAGTCTGGGTGATGGAGAAGGTTTTAAGGATGGTCTGGCAATTGTGGATGGTAAGGGTCTAAAGTGGGGCAGCAAGGCATGGCTGTCAGTGCCGAGTTTAGAGATGATTGCACTGTCTTATGAAGAGCTTAATTTACTTTAATGTTTATTGTGTATTTGTGAAAGCATAAAATTTTTGGCTGATAGGTGAGTAAAAGGAATGGTGAAAATTGAGTGTGAGTTTGTGGTGTAACAAAGTTATTATGTGAATAGGGGATTGGGAGCCTCTCTGTTAATTGGATGCAAGAGGTTCGACCAGGGACGGATGGGTTGAGTGATATTATTAAAAATTTGGACAAAGTGATCAAAGGTCTCAAGTTTTTCAAGTTGTTTATTAGCCAGAAAGTTGTTGTAGACATTAAGTGGAGGGATGCGGGAGAGTTCATGCAAGTGTTCCGATGTTTGGAACTCATACCACCGAGTTCCATGGATCCACCTCAGTGCTTTGTTCTGTACTCTTTGGAGTTTAATTTTGTGGGAGTTTGCCAAAAGAGTGCTGGTCAGTGGGGCACATGAAAGTAGCGGTCTACTTAGGGCTTTGTACAAATGGGTTTTAGTTTTGATGGAGGCATTTCGAAAACGGAAAATTGATTGAAGAGATTTTGAAGCAATGGGGATAGTCTGATTTGCATGATGATGAAAGTGAAGTTTTCTGTCAAGGGTTAGGCCGAGTACTTTGTTAGTGGGTGAGACAGTTACTGGGATGCGATCGGGAGGAGGTGAGCGAGAGTTGAGGAATTGTGGTCTAGGACGTAGGTAACCAGTGGATATGTAGGTTATATGTTTGAGGGATTCATTCATAAAACTACGGTCTTTACTACGGATGAAATGCCACACACCTCCACACACCACAACATTTTTGTGTAGGACTAAGTTGGCCAACTGTACATGGATGTGGTACAATTGGAGAGCGAGAGAGAGAGAGTACATCAATATTTATGTTGTGTTAATCTTTAAGATAACTTACATATTTATGTATAATTTGAATTTCTACAATAACATTATGAAGTTATAGACAGTCTATTATATACACAAACTAATAATCCAGACTATAAGATAAAAGATAATGTATAATAAGTATGTAATAATATATGTTAAATTCCTACATAACCATTATGGCAACAGGTTCAAAGTTATGACACATTGCTCCGTCTAGACATTAACTCCTTTGTGTTGCTGTTGTAAGTTAAGTTAATTTGAGCGATGCCTTTGATCCGCTAGGGACACCTAACACCTTGTTTGTTTAGTTAAATGAGAGAGAGAGAGAGAGAGAGAGAGAGCGAGAGCAGGAGGGGAAGTGAAGGCAGAGAGAAAGAGAGTGAGAATGAGTAAGACACATAATGTCAAGGTTGAAGTTTCATAATGCAAATACAATACTTGTGATGCTCAGAGGGGTGACATTTGGAAGTTATTATGTGTTGTATTAGTGCATGCAAGATACCAACAATATCACTCCATAATTACCCGAGTGTTAGCCATTGTTGCACTTGTTTTGTCCGAGGTGTAATATACTGTACAGTATACATAATGTCACATTTATTAAAGTTTGCCCTATCAATAATGCAATCTTGATTGTATTAATACTGCAAACTTCCTGCATACTGTTTAAATATATTATATTAAACAAATCCTACCAAAGAAACTTTTGGGCCCCCACTGTGTGATCCTGGCCATTACTGCCTGCTTCCCTCTCATTCCAAGATCATGGTGAACGTTCAGGATGGCCAGAGTTTACCAATGAGGACATTAAGAGAGGGCAGAGGGAGGGAAACAACTTGGTGGAACATTAAGTAGAACAATGGCCGGGAACTGACTGCAGAATTGTCGGCTCTTATGGCTTGAGAATGTGGTCTGTGGAATTTGGTTGAGTTCTGTTTGTTTAAGTAAAATATAATGAGACACCTTTACTGTTTGTATAATAATTATATACTTATAGATGGATAGATAAATAGATAGATAAAGAGATCGATAGATAGCAATTAATTATGAATATGTGAGCATTACGTAAGTGACATTGTGACACCATAAATGCAATAACAATAAGCGGACGTATATATATGGTGATGGTGAGAAAACATGGGATGATCGACGATACTTACAATATAAATATGAAAGAAACAAATAATAGTAACACTGAAGAATAAAAAGCATAAATAAATACAGCAACTGGGTAATGATCTTAAGATGTTGCAAAACTAAGAAGAAAAAGGACGTATTATAAGTATGAGGAATACTCGAAACGACTTCAATGAAAGTAATGTCATATAATGTGGTTTATACCCATACCGAAATAAAAGGAGTATCATGCTGGGACATTGAAGATGGCCAATTATAGTATATTATGGAACTTCTTACATTGAAGATGGCCAATTATAGTATATTATGGAACTTCTTACATTGAAGATGGCCAATTATAGTATATTATGGAACTTCTTACATTGAAGATGGCCAATTATAGTATATTATGGAACTTCTTACATTGAAGATGGCCAATTATAGTATATTATGGAACTTCTTACATTGAAGATGGCCAATTATAGTATATTATGGAACTTCTTACATTGAAGATGGCCAATTATAGTATATTATGGAACTTCTTACATTGAAGATGGCCAATTATAGTATATTATGGAACTTCTTACATTGAAGATGGCCAATTATAGTATATTATGGAACTTCTTACATTGAAGATGGCCAATTATAGTATATTATGGAACTTCTTACATTGAAGATGGCCAATTATAGTATATTATGGAACTTCTTACATTGAAGATGGCCAATTATAGTATATTATGGAACTTCTTACATTGAAGATGGCCAATTATAGTATATTATGGAACTTCTTACATTGAAGATGGCCAATTATAGTATATTATGGAACTTCTTACATTGAAGATGGCCAATTATAGTATATTATGGAACTTCTTACATTGAAGATGGCCAATTATAGTATATTATGGAACTTCTTACATTGAAGATGGCCAATTATAGTATATTATGGAACTTCTTACATTGAAGATGGCCAATTATAGTATATTATGGAACTTCTTACATTGAAGATGGCCAATTATAGTATATTATGGAACTTCTTACATTGAAGATGGCCAATTATAGTATATTATGGAACTTCTTACATTGAAGATGGCCAATTATAGTATATTATGGAACTTCTTACATTGAAGATGGCCAATTATAGTATATTATGGAACTTCTTACATTGAAGATGGCCAATTATAGTATATTATGGAACTTCTTACATTGAAGATGGCCAATTATAGTATATTATGGAACTTCTTACATTGAAGATGGCCAATTATAGTATATTATGGAACTTCTTACATTGAAGATGGCCAATTATAGTATATTATGGAACTTCTTACATTTGTTTAGTGAGCAAAATAAGAGCACATGAATACACCGATTACTCTTTGTTCTGTATGTTTTGATATTCCCCTGTACGTTGTTGCAGAGGCGAGGTGCAAGGTAGTGTTACCATCCGTGTGCATGTTTGATTCTGTCTTTCTTTTTGCAATATATCTCTAGAACGAATTTCTGGATGTCTATGAAATTTGGTCAGTCCCTTCCCTTAGTAACCGAAAGAATCCCATTAAATTTGAGTTAACATAGGAAAATGGCCGCGTCACCCACTCACCCATGTTTGAACCTTATCCATACTCATATGACCATAGCCTCATACTTGATATTCACGAAATTAAAAGTACTGAAATTTGTCCTGGTTAATTACTAACATAACACAAACGCTCTGGCAATAATTGCACAACTTCAATTTGGGATTGGGGCCATGACACTCATATATTAGTATGTCATTATCTCCAATACTATTGCACAGAATACCAAGAGTTCTGGTGGCTAAGAAGGGCATTATGCATGCCTGGATAAGTGTTGTAACCGATAACTCTAGGGGTCTGGGTCTTTTTTCGATTGTAATTACTACATAATATCTATCTATCTATCTATCTATAATATATATATATATATATATATATATATATATATATATATATATATATATATACAAATGTATATCAATTTACCTGTCCATTTTGCAAAAATGGCTACATTGGGAGCACAATACGAGCTCTCAAAGTAAGGATGGATGAGCACAAGGGTCAGTCCAGTAGAACCGGCCTCCCCATCAGTAACCCTCCTCATTCAGCCGTGAGAGAGCATTGCTACGGTTGTAACCTTGCTGTAAGCTATACAGATTTTAGCATTCTTGACTCCTGTAATACCGGTAACCTTAGGATTTTAGAGTCTCTATATATTTTTAAAGAAAGACCCCCCCCCCTTAATAACTGCCTTTCGGCAGCCCCTCTACATATCCATTGTGATTAAATATTTCCCAGTGTAGCTATGTTGAGGCTACATTAAATATTTCCCAGTGTAGCTATGTTGAGGCTACATTAAATATTTCCCAGTGTAGCTATGTTGAGGCTACATTAAATATTTCCCAGTGTAGCTATGTTGAGGCTACATTAAATATTTCCCAATGTAGCTATGTTGAGGCTACATTAAATATTTCCCAGTGTAGCTATGTTGAGGCTACATTAAATATTTCCCAGTGTAGCTATGTTGAGGCTACATTAAATATTTCCCAGTGTAGCTATGTTGAGGCTACATTAAATATTTCCCAGTGTAGCTATGTTGAGGCTACATTAAATATTTCCCAGGGTAGCTATGTTGAGGCTACATTAAATATTTCCCAGTGTAGCTATGTTGAGGCTACATTAAATATTTCCCAGTGTAGCTATGTTGAGGCTACATTAAATATTTCCCAGGGTAGCTATGTTGAGGCTACATTAAATATTTCCCAGTGTAGCTATGTTGAGGCTACATTAAATATTTCCCAGTGTAGCTATGTTGAGGCTACATTTTCCAGTGTAGCTATGTTGAGGCTACATTTTTAGTTATAATACACTCGCTTTTCGCGATTTTATTTTAAGTATTTGCTATATGTTTTATTATTGTTTTCTAGAACACTGAAGATGACACAAGAGTGTCGAAACATTTGTCTGACTGCTAAATAAAGTACTGGCCCCCCCCCCACCTGGTCATAATTTTTATCCTGCACCATGCTGTTTGCTGCTACCCTGTGTATCCTCTTCATCTATATAATATATATTATATATACACACACACACACACTTTATTTATTGACACAACCATACGTAAGTGACATATTTTATTTATCATCATCTAGTTCATCCTTGTTATATTCAAACAATATGTGTAAGCATCCAGTTAGAACTTAGATGAATTGTTGTGTTTGCTTCACTAGCAAATCTCTGTAATAGTCTGTATAGGAGAAGAAACAATATATATATACAATGGCAACGAGAATAGGACATGCTGACAGACTACAGAAGACTTACATGCACCCTCCTTCATCTCCAGACAGGCACTGAGTCACGGCCGTGGCCGCCGCGTGGCGTCGCTCAGAATGTTCTCTCCCCACCCCAGACCATAGAGTACAGATTGCATAGAGGGCAAGCGGTTATTTTGCCGGGCGTCCTAGGGATTTGGTGGCAGCACTGTTGTACGGTACAACAACCAAAGCACCTCAGTGGCTTGTCCTTATTATAGATACTCCTTGATATCTGTGCGCCTGCCAGCTGGTTTGCTGCAGTGTTACCAAAGTTAAGGGAAAATCCGCAAAACTAGGGAGCAATAGATTAAAGAGGGAACATATTTAAGAGTTAATTAATGTTGGTAAAACACCTGTACATTATTTAATATAAATTAGATATATAAAAACAAGATGAAAACATTAAGTATACATATACACTATAAAACATACTCATATATGATGCAAGCTGTATACCTTCAAGCAACACAACAAGAATTAAAATGTCATTTTGAATATATAATATTAGGTACACTCACGCGTACTAAAAGTTGCTCAGGGGTGGGGCCTTCCTTGCCCTACAACACCCTGGGCAGGTGGAAGGGGGGAGTCTGGTCCAAGTCTACCCCCACCTTCCACCCCTAAACTATCCCCAACTCCCCCACCTTCCTTCTCTAGCTGGTAGTAAGTGATTAGCGACGATTGTTCTCATGTATTGCAAATTATTGTCAAACCACCATTACACATGCTTACAATGGAAATTTAACATTTATTAGGAATTTATAAATACAATATACTGTATAAGTGTATTCTCAAAATGAGTTTCTCTACACAACGTGGGTTACACGAATCTTGGCTGTATACTGGTCTTGTGCTTCTCACTCTCACTCTCTCTCTCTCTTTGCGTGTGTCTCTCTCATTGCACTACTTTCTGCGATCAAGACTTAATGTGATTTAAATACAATCTCATACAGTATTCAGGATATTATGTTCACCATTATTGTAATACACATCAACTTGCCCTTTACGATCTATTCCTAGGTTCTAAAATTACTTACACAGTCGGGCTTTTATATCAGAACAGGAAAGGACTAAAGGCAAAGATTGGCTGGAATAGTGTTGCGACTGTTATTGATCGTTTCGTCTATCATTTCAATCAGTTTCTCCAAATGTATTCATTACCATGCATACTATAAACGGTTTGCTTTTCATTTTATGTTGCCTATACACATTTTTCAATCAGTTAAATATAAACTCGATACAAATTACTATCAAAGTCGGTGTTAGCTTTTAGTAAGGTTTGAGTATAGAGCCCTTGAGTAGCAGGGCTCGCCTTCTCACTTTAGTCCAGTAAATCTAGCAATCATTTAACTGGACCTAGAACAAATTGCAATAGAAGGTTTTTTGGCTTTAACTTGTTTATTAGGTCCCTCTGATGAACATATAAAAAGTCTCCAACTTTTGGACACTGGGAAAGTGGTTAATTTGCATAAATTCAAGATGGCCACCGTCCAAAGCTTCAATTTACAGATAACTTTTTTCTGGTTGCTCCTAGACCCTATAAATGTATTACAAACAACGTTTTTTGGCTTTAACTTGTTTATTAGGTCCCTCTGATGAACATATAAAAAGTCTCCAACTTTTGGACACCTGGAAAGTGGTTAATTTACAGCCGAAAAACCTTACAGACAGGCTGAACTGTCTCTTTCACAAGGGGTGACACAGGCACTTTGTGCTTGTATGGGTTTTTTGACCTGTTGTCCCTCTTTTTTATAAAAAAAAAACAAAAAAAACATGACGTAGTATGACGTCATTCAGAGCCAATTATGTAATTCATGATAGGAGTTCGTATTCACTTGGATCATCGGTGCTTGCATCAAAGTTGCTATTTTGACAGAGTCCTTTACATTGACCACATGCACTGGAACATTCAAGCTCATTCCGTTTGCAACTACAGCGTTGAGTGTCACAGTTGCCCTTACACTGACATCTGACCAATTTCAGTAGTGAATCAGGAGCCACTGGCGAATCCATCGTCTTCGGTTCAAGCTGTCCCTTCCGCATACACCAGCCCCATTTCTCGGGGTCCACACAGTTCCCCATCCATTCCTGGACCTGACAATAAACTCGGAACGAGTGGTATTTGGCTGCATCGGTTGTTGGGGGAAGGCTGTGAACTTCAACGGTAGTTGAACTTTTTGCCACCTTGTTGCAAAACTTTGTCTTTCGCAGTCCGTCAAGGGTGTCATTTCCTTTTCCCCCGTACAAATAAACCAAGGCCTTTTCACCAGCTGATGATATCGCGTCTTTACTTCCACTTTGGCAACAGAATGCTTCTATACATTTCAAGAAACCGTTGTCTTCCCTCACTTTCCTCAAGGCAGCCCCTTTACCAATACCATACAGTCGTGAGGTTGTGTCACATCCACAGAGTGCATGGACAACTGGCAGGACACGACAGATGCTTTCACCGAGAGCTTCTGCTACTGAGTTAATATGCCAACATTTCCCACCTTCCTTGCTCGACTTGAAGTACAAATCATTCATCCCTCGTTCCGCATAATGACACAACAGCACCAACAAGTCTGTGTCCTCACCTATCACATATGTCACGGTTTCCCTTGCATGCTCAATTCCCTTCTTCGCAATCATGACATCTGCATCTGCTGGCGCATTGACACAGTCAATTCCATTTGCCTTGAATGTTTCACACAATAAGTCAATGAAGTTTTGCTTATTGTCCGAGTTGGACAAGAAGTTTTCCTTTTTTGACCGAAGGGGCATGGTTGGAGTGAACATCACCTTTTGACCAAAGACTCCTTTTGATCGTCGATTGTGTGTCATGTCCTTGGTAGTAGGTCCTGATTTATAACCGTCGAATACAACCACCGGGTTGAGAAAGTTTTTGGAAACATGCTTCATGTACATGCTTGCAATGTCCTCAAATGTGTCACCCTTCTTCCATGGAATCCTTTGCAATAAGGAACCACCATCCAGAACATGGGTCACAGTCCTTTCTTCCTCAAATGATTCCAATGACGACTTGGGAACAACAGCAGCTATCTCATCTCCTAGCTGTGGTTTATTGGCTTCCCTGAGCCTCCCCCACTTATCGAACAGAGCAGTAGGGTAGCTAGACAACTCATACGCAAAGACCTCTTCAACACCTAAGTCCCTGTTATTAGCAAAGATGAGGAGCCTCTGGAAAAGGAGCTGTGGGTCGATTGGTACTTTTTCAGCACTGATTGTAACCTTTGCACCCAACGACTCAACTTGATCTTTCTTCCTAAATGAAAAGTCAAAAGCATTGCTACCTTCCATCTTCTGCACAATGTTCATACCAACCTCATACAGTAAATGAGGATTGGCCGAGGCTGGTCCTGTCACACCGTTGGCAATATTCCTGAGTTCATTTGATTCTTGAAATGGATCATAATCCTTGAAGAATGCGAGAACCTTCTCTGTGTCCTTCCTATCTCGTTCACGCCTTGCTTCAGTCATTTCTTTGTGCTGCTCAGAGGTGTGGAAATGCTTCCCTGTCAGTTCTTGCATAACTTCACTCACCTCAGCGCAGGCTGGCATAGCAAGTAACCAGCGCAGGTGTTGCGTTTCCTCCATGCCCCTACCACGTGTCAATCCACCATTCGTTTTCAAAGAGCGCATCAAAACCTGCTCTATAACCAAGTCGCTTGGCAGTCCTGCCCACAGCCGATCACTTCGGCGGATCACAAATAGACCGGAGTTCAATTGACAGAACATGTCTGGGTTGAGCTGCTCAAGTTCAATCATGTCTTGAATGTACACATGGGCTGACTTGGCATAATTGTTATGACCACACGCTGCAAAGTACGGCAACATCTCCTGGAGTGTTCCGAGGTACAGTAGGAAATCGCCCATTCTCAGTGCCCTCAGGAAGCGACGCAGCAGGTCAATCATGTCCATGTATTGAATCCATAGCTTTCCCATCTTATGCTCTGCTAAGGAGCTCTTCTCAGCTTTAAGTTTTTCAGAAATTCTGTTGAAAACGTCTTTACTGCAGACTTCATCCGGTGAAACGTCTTCACGCAACAGCTTATCCAAAAGATCTGCAGCCTCATGGAAGTCCTTGCATGCGTCACTTTCCTCATCTACCATTGAGAGGTTGACACCGTATGCCCTGCCTAACACAATCGAACTCAAGGCTGTGTCAACCAAGAAGTGGCCTCTGATTGCTCGTGCATAGGCTTTCCCACTCAGCATTTGGGTCACAGCATTTTCAGCGTATATAAGTTCCAAAACCTCCTTAAGCCCAGATGCTTCCATAACATGGCCCATGCATCCCAAAAAGCTCATCACAGAGTGAAAGCCACCAAGGTTCAAAACAATGGGTTTCAGTTCGCTTCCTTCCTTCTCATGAACAATGATCGTCTTCGCTTTCCAATAAAGCGGTTGGTCGAATGTCAGCATTGGCGTCGTTCCCTGGCGATGGCTTTCCGCAGCAACGAAGTGAAGTGTTGAGTAAATACAACTCATGTCCGTAGGGTCCATGTCAATCATGGGCAAGAAATGGACGGATGATTTCCCTGGGTGTGGTCCATGGCACACACTCTGCATTAAGCCGGACCAGCCTGGTCGTTTTGGTCGAAGCAACCATGACGTTTTCCACAGTATGTCCAGATTTTCAAGCTTGTCAGATGCTGAAATTGGGTCAAGCTTTCTAAATTCGAGAGGCCCACCCTTCTTGCGAACACTGCGGTAGTATTTGATTTCAATTTGAGCTGCCGTGAAGTTGTTTTCAGGTGACTGCAATCTTGGTATTGATGTTGTGTCTCTTACTTCAGGGGTGACAGCAACAAATATACCCATACCATGGTATGTTCCTCGCCTCGGTGTCCAAAAGTTGGAGACTTTTTATATGTTCATCAGAGGGACCTAATAAACAAGTTAAAGCCAAAACACGTTGTTTGTAATACATTTATAGGGTCTAGGAGCAACCAGAAAAAAGTTATCTGTAAATTGAAGCTTTGGACGGCGGCCATCTTGAATTTATGCAAATTAACCACTTTCCCGGTGTCCAAAAGTTGGAGACTTTTTATATGTTCATCAGAGGGACCTAATAAACAAGTTAAAGCCAAAAAACCTTCTATTGCAATTTGTTCTAAGTCCAGCCCTACTTTGACTGGTCTACTTCCCCCTTCTCTGTCTATGATCCCAGCCTCTCACCTCTACAAACCCCCAAATAATGAAATGGATTAATAGAGTTTTACCATCAATTCTCCTCTATGTGTATCGAATGCAGGCAACATTCATCACACACACTAATGAAGGAAAATATACCACATCCAGACCCGTTAAATCTTGTTTGTAGAAAGTGTGTGCTATGAGAGAGTTACAAGGAATAGCTGGTATCTCAAAGACCTTGCGGTCCATTACGGGGTATTCGAAGTGGAAGGAGAGACATTTTTCAGTGCACTACACTCCTTACAGAATGTGCAAAATACTATCTACTGTCTTCTTGAACTGTTCAACTGAGGAAATATTTACAACGTCTGAGGAAAGTTTGTTCCAGGTAGAACAGATCATAAATGGGAAACAGTTTCCACAAATACTAGTGCTGAATCTGTTCAATTCTAACTGCCAGCCATGGTTGCGTATCGTATTCATATCGAGGCTAAACATTTTGCTATGATATACATTATCAAACCCATTACATAATTATTTAAAAAACATGAATGAACTGACCTCGTAGTCTGCATGTTAAGAGAGAGTTACACAGAGTTACACAGATACTCAGACCACACAGACCTTGCGGTCCCAACTAGGTGGTCCGGCCTTAGTACTACTAGACAGGGACAGTTTATAGTGAAAGAACAGGACAGTACAGTAGAAGGCTCTCTCCCCACCCTCCGCTCCCTCCGGCTAAGAAGCCGTACCGGAAGATAGGATGAAGTGTAACCCTATGGGTCGGGAAATACCCACAAGGAAAGTGTTTATATAGTATAGATATAAATTAGTTTGAAAGGGAAATAATATTACACATGCCTATTGATTAATTCATATCAATCCAATCTTCATCAGATGATCGTCCAGTCTTTTCTTAAACGTATTAATTTAATTACTGTCGACCACCTCCCTTGGTAAACTATTCCACTCTTTAACCACATTGTATGTGAAGAAATATTGTGTCACATCTAAGGATGCCCTTTTTCTAATTAATGTCTTTCCATTACCTCGGGTTGCAGTACTGTTTAATCGTGAACAGTGCACTGATATCTACTCTGTCAAATCCTTTAATTATCTTAAAACACCCGATAAGTTGGCCTCGCAACCTTCGTTTCTTTAGCGAGAACAAATTTAATTGCTTTAATCTTTCATAATATGGCTTGTTTTTCAGAGAGGGGATTAGTTTAGTTGCTCTACGCTGCACATAATCGAGTTTTTAATGTCTTTCTTGAGATACGGGGACCAGAACTGAACGCCATATTCAAGATGCGGTCTAACAATGTTTTTGAATAACGGCCAAATAATGCTTTAGTTTTTATAGAAATTATAGGTAAAATTTCTTTTGATAAATCTCAAGGCTTTGTTAGCTTTATTTGCCGCAGCCGCACATTGCTCTGAGGATTTTAGGTTTTCTGATATTATAACCCCCGACATCTTTAACCTTAGAGTCTACTTTTATTGGTTGTCCTTTCATTTGATAATCATACTTTTTGTTTTTTGAACCAACGTGCAAAATTTGACATTTGTCAACATTAAAGGGCATTTGCCACTTTTCTGACCATTCAACTATTTTGCTTAAGTCGAGAGAGAGAGAGAGAGAGAGAGAGATATCCACTCCAGCCGAGATTCTTGTAGCCCACGTTGTGTATAGAGACTCATTTTGAGAATGCAATTATACAGTATATTGTATTAATAAATTCCTAATATATTTTAAATGTTGACCATTGTAAGCATGTGCAATGATGGTTTAACAATAATATATAATACATGAGAACAACTGTCGCTAATCACTAACTGCCAGCCAAAGGAGGAAGGTGAGGGAGTTGGGGATAGTTTGGGGGTGGAAGGTGGGGTAGACTTGGACCCGAATCCCCCCTTCCACCTGCCCAAGGTGGAGTAGGGGAAGAAAGGACCCACCCCTGAGCAACTTTTAGTACGCGTGAGTGTACATGTTATGTAGATGTTAATTTGTAAAGTAGCACTAAAACTGGACATTCATACTTATGATATCTAGGGATATTTTGTCCCACCATTGACGTTGGCAACTCCCGAATCTCACATCAACAATGGCGGGTGTTGGAGGAGGATTGCTTGTGTACCTCCTCATAATGACGACAATTTCACGATGACTGGCCTTTACAGTAGCCTCTACTTATGTCTATTTAACTATGTCATGTCTGCAGAGTCTCTGGATAACGTTCAATTGATTATTAATAGCGTTATTAGTACAAGGTAGGGATTATTACGAATTAATGGGGACCAAGGATAGTCCATATAATGTCTTTGTGGGGACCCTCCCATTGTCCTTTGCGATCGATCCTGCTGCCATCTCTCGAACGCGCGGATCCCTATTTACAGATTTGTGGCGTCTTCTTTCCTCTCTATCCAATCTGTACTCTATGCCCCAGACCCCGGCAACTGAGACAACAGCAGAGAGTGTGTATAGGAGAGAGGCGTGCTGGGAAAATCAGCCGTGTTAATAGTAGTTGGCCATTATTTACAGATTTGGCTGGAACCCTGCACTAGATGACGGTAGCGGTAGCGCATAGTTCTTCCCTATCGCGGGAAAATACTTCTGTCGTATGTTTATTGACAGTTCCTTTCCCTTGCTGCAATGGTGTACATGTGTCTCGTGTAGAGTCTGTAGAAACGCATGTAACTTGTTTGCTATCACCATATTAGCCATAGTCATTATGAATACAATAATTTAAGAGTACACTGATATGCAAAAGCACTCCAAAGTATTGCCTACACTGAAATGTGAACAATACTCCATTAACCCCTTATGTACCGTCGACGTATGTTATATTTTATTCTAGCAATGTGTAGACGATTTTATACAGCTTAGAAAGGATCTGTGGTAGTTAAAAGGGTTGATTGAGATAGTTCGAAGCCTTATAATTACTAAAGATCCTTCCTAAAGTGAATACAATCGATTAGTAGGAGCCAAAATAAAATCAAAAGACGTCGTCGGTATAGAAGGGGTTAATTACATATAGCTTACCAAGCTGAACCAAGCCTTCGTGATGATGTGAGGAGGCTGTGGTTGACCTTGAGAATAAGGATATGGTTTGCAATGGATCATGAAGGCTGTTGATGATTATTTGATATTGGCTGTAAATATATTAACAATGAATGTATATGAATAACAATAATCTCAATTGAAGAAAAGTATTTACATTGAAATATAAGTTACTATTATAACTTGGAAGTACTGTACACACAGCCACACTCAACCTTTGGTCAAACATAAATAATATAATTATATACAGTAATAATAATCGTCTGGTTACTTATATAGCGCTCGTTCTCCTCCTTCGAGGATTCACAAGTGCTTGGCTTTCTTCAGTCTACCAGAGACCACTACCAATCCCCCTTGCTCATGGGGAGATGGTAACCGCCGGCTATATCCCAGAAAAACTTTTCAATCTGAGCGGGGATTGAACGCTAGACCTTCAATATATATATATATATATATATATATATATATACAGTATATATATATATAGAGAGAGAGAGAGAACTACTGTAGGGTACATAGAAATTAGAATACAAAAACACAGAATGGAAGATACATCCGTAGATTTAATCACGTTGAGTAGTTCTGGAATCCTGCAATAGATGGCGCTGAAAAGAAAATTTCGAAAAAGGGTAACTGGCAACGTTTAGAGGCACCTTTTTATTAATGGAATGCATAGGAAGACTACTCTCTCCTATACACACTCTCTGGACAACAGTGTTGCCAGTGCCTTTAGCTGGATGGAATCTTGTTAGCAGTGAGTTACTAATTGCTTCTCGAGTGAATATAATAAACACTTTAGATCTAAATAGCTAGCCAAGGCTATGCATGATTGTTTTTAGCCTCAAGGTCATTCGTCAGAAAGCACACCCACCCATGAGGAACTACTATAAAATGACCAAGCAAGCTTAGTAAAATGTGTCGTAGGATGCTAATACACTAGGACAGTGATGCCAACACATAAAGCTAATTTTTAGCAAGTTTTCGCTATTTTCCCCTATATTTTGTTTTTCGCTCTCTAAGCATACCTTTGTTCATAATGTAAATCATTGTCAGTGAAAACAAATATTGTTGATTGTATTCACACTTTGAAGAGATGTTTATAACGTTCTTAGTATAGATTGGTGTTATCGCAATAATACAGAATCCGATGCATATCCAAATCGCATTGTCAACTTTTGGCTCTTATATTTGAAAGTAAATTATTGCATGCAGTTGAATTAAGCACCATGTTATTCATAACGTTTTGAGAGTGGTATTTACCCCTTTGAGTCCTGAAGGTAGATTATACGCTAAAACATACCGGTATTGTCTAATATTAACCAAAAGATGATGAGAATTAAGTCATGGTGCTGAAAGAGTTAACTTGGCCAAACCACTATGTAATTAACTTAGGCTTACGTTATTAGTCATTAATGTTGTGAGCGAGCTACTGAATGGGCCTGAAGCTTTCCAGTAATCCGGCGCTGAAGATCCCTAGACTGTCATAGGATTAGGCCTATTTGGAGTTCAGCTTACAGGCAACTGACTCTGAATAATTCCCCAATGTTGCTATATACATTTTTGTGCATTTACTGATTCCCTCTGGATTTTTTATTGTCACACATTTTATCTTCATATTACTCAAAACTATTTCATCCAGCAGACGTGCGTTTGTCCTATATGTGGGATAATTGTTCACATAATCATAAATATAATCAAAATATCATTGTACTTCGTCTTGTTGTATTATTGCTCAAACATAGATTATTGACATATTACCAGCATTAAACTATAATCGTCCTACTTAAATGTAAACATCAATATTTGTGTTTATGTTATTCATCGATATTCTATATATCACCAACCGTTGTTAAGTTACATAAAAGCACTAGTTGAGGAGAGGCATTTTATTGACAACGTTTCGCAGACAGCTTGTTTAAGTCACTAACCGGTAAACTAATCATTAGTAATCTGAGGAGACTATCTGCCACTACACTACCGTCTCAGTAGTGTCGTGGAGAACGTCTCGGCCTCCCATCCCGGGTGACCCAAGTTCAATCTCACGCTCAGGCATGAAGGTTTTTCGCATACACTGGTAGCCAGTACCATTTCCCTTGAGCAAGGACATGGGTAATAGTGTCTGGTAATAAACTTAGGTGGAGCGCTATAGAATCTCTGAGCGAGGGCTAAAGAGAAATGGCGCTATATAAGTAACCTGAACATTATTTTTATTATTATTATTTATGAAATGCTCCTCTTCAAATGGTGTTTTTATTCATGCTGTCAACTTTTCAGACTCCATTTTAACGTTACTTAAGTTATTGTATTCAGTCACTTATCCTATGTATATTTCTAGCTGACGGTAAATATCCATGTTTACATTTTTAAATAATTTGGCTATTACGACTATTTTATAGCGAAAAATATACATCAAATTTGATATAAACATGACTCAAAGATATGGTAGTCTCATAATTCTTCATTAACCCTTAATTAGCTGCTCACCACATAAGTCGTATTTAATAAAGCTGGACTATGTGGCGGCGCTCGACATAGGTCGAGTGGCAATTTCAGCACGTAATTTTGCTGAGAGAGAGAGACAAGTGGTGGCAGGAGAGTAGCGAGCGTATGACTGCTCCAGACCACCGCGGCGAACATACTGACACGAATCCCAGCTCCCTCCTCCCTCTCTCACTCGCTATATAAGGAATTGTATCGGGAAAGTGGCTAATTACATGCTTTTTGCACTCGCGTTGCACGGTTATTGCAAGAAAACTAGCCATCATAAAAGGATCGTTATGGTGTCATTCGAAAGCTCTGTTTATGCCCTTTCAGGGATAGATACTTGTTTTACGTTCTGGGTCTTATTTAGGCATGACAATGATCACGTAAACAGCCCTATTTTGGCTAAAAACACCCCGCTGGGCGGTACATATAAATAAACCGCATAGGCCGCTCTTAAGGTGTTAAGTTACGATAAAATCAGTTGAGATTAGATTTATCATCAGCTGAAATAAAACCAACTTCACTATCTATCTATCTATCTATTTCCTGACGCCGTGATCCCCGAAGGTGTGGCCACGAACGAACCGACTCCACGCACCTCTGTCCCCAGTCAGTCGACACCCCTCCTCCCAACCAGCACCGCCTTCATCCATATACTTCCTCACTACATCCTTCCACCTCTCTTTCTGTCTACCTCTCCCTCTCTGTCCTTCCACCTCGCTCTCGTACACCTTCTTAGTCATTCTCTCGCTTCCCATATGGCCGAACCATCTCAAGTTGTTCCTTTTCACACTTTCCAGCACATCTACCTCCACACCACACCAACTTTACACTGCTAACAATTTTCTGTTGTTTTTCGGTCACAGGACAGGCAGCCATATTGCCAACATAATATTGTAATATTAACACTCAAAAACATATCTAACCATCAACATTTCTAGCTCATTACTGTCTTATCACCTTACTTTAGTGGTATGATACCGCTAACTATATTATACAATTATATTAACTGGTACTGAAAGCATCCAGTTACTCAAAACAATCAGTTAATTAGACGTCATTTAGCCAGCCATCCAGACAGTCTGTAGTCCACTCTACCCAGCTTGGTGTGTTAGTTACTATAATATTTAGTTTCATTTCAGAACACCCACTCTGTCTGCTATTATTAGAGCGAAAATTTCGGATTTTCGGCTTCCATTTGTCAATATTTTCTTAAGTTGACAAGCGAATATCTACCTTTCTATATTTCATGGCAACTTTTGATTTGTTTCTCCTATAGTCAGATGGTGAAAAAGTTAGTTGTATAACTACTATTAGACTATTGTTTTAGATTCATATGATATTGACCTAGATAATAAAACAATATTACTCTTTGAAGTTCTTACCAAAATCCGTGTGAAAATGTAATATATACTAAAATTAAGATAATCAAATATAATTAAATAATCCATATACCTATACTGTCCCAATCTTCTCCCCAAACCCTATCGCCTTGTACACAATAGCTATGCAGCTACAGTGACAATTTTCCACTTTCATTGGTGAAGATACATGTCTTGATGATGAGCGCACTTCACATCCAAGACAAGGCTCGGAGGATCGGAGTGAGCAGGACTGCTGCGGAGGTGTTCACAGCGGGTAGAGCTGCATCAAATCAAGATAACTGTTATACCAGGGTTTTTACCAGGTTTTGTGATTGGATTTGGTAGGTTCTACTGAACTGGAGAAGTCAAAATCATACAAAACGGGCATAGAAGAAATAAAGGATACATATAACACAGAGTATATTCGTGAACAATATTTATTATATTACTCGTAGGTTAAGCAATTATGAATCAATATACATGGATAAATGGCTTACAAAATATATATAAACTTTATTAGCACGATGAGGATCTGTAACGAGATCAGGAATTAAATGGTTGTATTTACCTCTTGAGTTCACTCACAAATAATCAATGAAAACGCTCACAGGAATCAATAATAAGTTAATAAAGTGAATCGTATTGTACTCTATAATATTTAGGTACCTTCGCACAGGTGAGAATTTTGGCAGAGTCAATATGTGTGGACTCTAACTTATTTAGGTACCTTCGTACAGGTGAGAATTTAGGCAGAGTCGTGTTTCTAGGTACAGACTTGTTGTGAGTTTTCAATATTTACTCCTAAGCTAACACTCGGAGCTGGAGAGGTGATGAGTTGAGGTAACAGCAATGGGGTCTTCTGATTCTCCGTTGGGCCGTCCAGGTTGGCCTGTCGTTTAGATAAGTTGTTTGGGATACAGATGGATGAGCTGGTTTTGGATCTTAAATGATAGTTCCTTAGTCTATCCTGATCGTTATGCTCATCGTTGATGAACTTCTGTTTCGGTACTCTCGACTTAGGGTCTTTAACCCTTATTTAGCAGGCTAGGTGGTCTATTTGACCGTAGCATCCAGCGGGGTGTTTTTACCCTAAATAGGGTTGTTTACGTGATAATTTGCATGCCTAAATAAGACCCAGAGCGTAAAACAAGTATCTATTCCTGAAAGGGCGTAAACAGAGCTTTCCAATGACACCCGAACCATCCTTGTACGACCACTGGTTCTCTTGCAACGATCATGCAACACGAGTGCAAAAACCTTGTAATTAGGTAATTTCCCTACATAATTCCCTGTGTAGCGAGTGAGAGAGGGGGAAGGAAGGTGGTATACAGTTCAGTTGGTCCACCGTGGTGGTGGGTGACGGTCATAGAGTTCCTACGCTCCTCACACCGCTCAGCTCTCTTTCTCAGCAACATTACGTGCTGAAAATGGCGCTCGACATAAGGTGTGAACTGCCACTTAGTCCATATTTATTTCACACGACATAAGTTGCGCACCGCCAGTTAAGGGTTAATACGATGTCTTTAATGTCATGACAGAGTGAAAATGTAGTACAAAGGAAGTACAAAGGAAATCAAGCAAGGTGTTCTGGTTGCATGTTGAGATACTTAGGTCGCCGATATATGTGGTAGTGATGGTACAGTTGGTGGCAGTGTGGTGTTAGCAGGGTGCGGGTAATTAGGCGGCAGTGTGTGGGTGATGGAAGCTGCTGGTGCTAGCTTGTTGTTTTGTACTTTGATGCTAGGGACTGTTGAAATGTCGGTGTCTGCCTTACTTGTTTCGTGGTGAGGTTTCTTTAACGTTGAACTAGGGCCTGGGTTGGTCTCTATATCTCCACAGCTAATTAGAGTGTAGCACAACAGGTGTTGTAGCGAGGTTGTGCCAGAGTACTTGCCCGATATATGAAATTGATCAGGCAGGAATGGGGACAGAAATGTAATTTGTGTGTGATTTCTGTATGACGAGGTCCCTCAATACTTGCTTAGTGTTGACCTGGTACACTACCGATCCCCTCTGCACCTGTATATCCCTGTATATTGGCACAGCCCCTTTGGATGTTGAGAAGGATGATACACAGGGAGAGAGCTACGCTCGCCCCCTCCAACCCTCCCGCCATCTTGTTTGACTTGTTCTGGTCCTTGTAGTTCAACAAATTAGTGGCAAATGGCAACATTACTTACCAATTTGTGGCGTGATGATAAACTACAGCAGACTGTACTAATCAAACGGTCAACATTAGCTAAACAATGTTTGAATATATGTTGTTACCCATGTCCAGACGGGTCATTTGAGACTAGTTTGACATCTCTACCATGGTATAGTTTTGGGCAAATATCAGTGCTTAACCCCTTCTGTACCGGAGACGTCTTTTGTATTTTATTCTAGCTATATTTAGACGATTTTGTGCAGCTTAATAAGGATCATTGGTAGTAAAAAGGGGTAATTAAGATAGTTCGGAGCCGTTTATTGCTGGAGGTCCTTTTTCGTCGGAATAAAATGTTCTAAGTAGAGCTAGAATAAAATTTAAAAAACATCGCCGGTACAGAAGGGGTTAAGAACTCTTATGAAAAGTAATTGAAAGGGGGCTGCCAAAGCCAATGTAGAGTTCACCTATGATGGCCCAATATCTAATTTTGATTATATTGACTACTTGTTTGCGTGTGCCAATTTTGATACTTTTATCACGAAATGCACAATTCCCCCAAATTCTGCCACTAAGCCGCTACACTACTAGTGCATGTGCTGATGGGTGATGTACTTGCAGGCAAATTCATTGAACTGCATAAACTTAATCAATGATGATGAAATCCAATTGATTCAGATGATATTGGCGATGAGGAGTCTTAATGAAACTTGTTACCGAATTTAAAATGATTACCTCTTATCTATTGTTTTGTATTTTTGTCTGTGAATGCTTGGTGCATTCCTTCATTAATTCAGATTAATGTATGTGTAAATTTTTGTGAGGAAGAAGAGTTGTATTCATTCATCAAAGTATTACAGCACATACATCTCTACCAGGATTCAATCCTATCTAATTTTGCCTACAATGTCAGCAGCAAAAAATAAATAAAAAGTATGTCGTATTTTCCCAGTGGGAAGCTAAACAAAATTCTATTGAAATACTATTTGTTTATAATTGCAAAATATATGTTGTAAACTTGTTTTTGTTGTATCCAAATTGAACAATCTGTTTTCCAGGCCTTTCAGGTACTGTACACAGTGTTTTGATTTATGTTTTCTGGAGAAGAGATTTATACTTTGCAATTAAGTGGGTCTAGTGTATTCCTATAATTCACCTTGAAATTGAAACTATGTTGACAGTAGTTTACTAAACATATCTTCTAAAATGCTTGACATTTTAATAATACTACTAGCTTTGCAAAGGAGGCTGTACTAGAGTGTGAGAGCCGGTTCTCTATCCCCTCATAGGCTTTGAAATGCAGTATCCGGGCGCTGATTCGGGGGAGGTGGCAGTTGAGGTGGTCTTCCCTCACTATCACTAAGCCACTAACCAAAATCTTAAAGCTAATTACCCTTCTGTGGAGCTGTGGGACGTATTGCCTGTTCAATTAGGTAGACGCATGGAAGTTGTTCTAACAAGATTGCGTTTTTGGTCACACGTACTGTATACGACGCAAAATTACATATTGCATAATGAACGCCCTCCTGTAAGTCAGGAATATCGTCAGGACTGGAGCCTCTCTGCAAGAACTCCAGTCCCTTGTCCGTAAGCCACATTCTAACCTCTTGCTATACTTTCCATTCCTTGGCTGAAATTCTTGGCCCAAGATGCAGATGGTTTTAACCTTTTCAATACCGGTGCCGTCCATTTATCGTTATTTTGGTATTTATTAGAAGATTGTATTCAGTTCCAAAGGGGCCTGCATCACTTACCAGGCTTCGAACTATCTCACTGAACTCTTTTTACAACTAAAGATTCTTAACCCTTTCGCTGCGGGTGACGTTCTGGAATGTTTTGGCAAGTTACAGCAATTTCCAGGCTTTAAAAGCCTGTAAAAAACGTAAAATTCGAGTGACAGTGGCGGGAGCGTGAGGGGCCCACCTCCGACCCTCAGAGCACCGAGCGGCTCACTGAGCTAGGCTGTGTCTCGCGCGTGTCTCTCTCTGTCTCTCTCATAAGTGCAGCCAAGCGAGCGAGTGTTACATAATAGCGGGGTTCCCGCGTTTCACTGGGATCACTGCGGGTGAACCAGACCACGTATACGGTCCGTTCTGGTGTAATTTTGAAGCTATTTTCGCCTAGTTTTCGGCAGAATACACTTCATTTAATGCAGATGCTTGATTTATCATTCAGGAGTGCCTGAATATGCCCTAAATAGCCCAAACAAGGCCGCAGCCAAAGGGTTAAAGTTCATAACATCCTTTAACCCGTAAACAGCGGCAAACCTCTTAAGGGGACCGACCGGATAATTACGCTACTTCCAGGTCTTACTATCAATTTAAATGAAATTTGGCACAGGTGTATATGACCATAAAACTAGATAAAACAAAAAATATATATATATGTTTACTTTTTTCTTGCAATTTAGGTAAAACAAAATGAAAATCATAGTACTGCAGAAAATTATAAACTCCTACAGAAATCCCCATAGCACGTTTTATGTGATCAAACAACTCACAAAAGGTGTATCTATAGTTTCTATAAAACACATTTTATATATTTTGTGTATTTGTTCGATTTAGGTGATGACGGATTCAGGCGAATATATTTATACAAAAATTACAACTTTGACGACATATTGTGATTTTTTTTAAATGATTTGAGTAAATTTGGTTTATAGGCCTTTTAGTGTTTTTAATTACCTTTCCAATGGTATACACACCATTCCTATAGGTCCAATAATAACTGTAAAATAACATCCGATAGTGCGGCAATATAGGTTCTGAGAAAAACAGGTGAAAGTCTAAGGTCATTAGGTGAACATTTTTACTTTTGTTTTTTAGATTTACAATATTTTATGCGGGAACATGGCAAAGTAGAAGATAAAGCGTATGGTAGGTTGTAGAGTAGCTTACGCTCTGTCGGGAATAGGGTAATGATCCCGACAGGTTTTGGTCCAATAGGACATTTGAATTTGGCGGTATCGTATCGCTTGTACGATTTCGGCTGGTTCTTTGTGTATTGTAGTTTATTCTTAAGTTAGGTTAAATATTAACTGTAATGTATAAATATCTACATCAGCTCTAGATGTATTATGAAACCAAGTTATGGGTTATAATTATTATGAGCCGGCAGCCATATGTAATTTCGCGAAGCGATCGGAAGCCGGCCCTTCAGTCTCTCAAACAACACCGTACAGTCAACATCTCCTCCCCCGGCCCTGATTCAACCCACAGTTCACCATGTGCTACAACTACTAATAATATTAACAACAGTCCTACATCACCAGTCCTCTAAGCTAAGTTCATTGTATCGATATTGTATTATGTGAACATTCCTACATGTCATGCAATTGAACTAGCCGCGTGTGGGGGACTGGATTACACCCATCAACGAATACCTCGTTGGTAATTATATTATAACTATTTGTTGGGATATTTCATGTACCAGTGATATGTAATTTAACCTTTATCTAAATTCCCGATAAATATTGGTCCTTCGTGCCCTTAGGCTTCCTTCCTGTACTACCGTTTTGTTTGCTTCCTTGACGCTTGTGGGCTTACAAATGGCTGCCGCCTCGCGCGTTGTTGGCTGCCTGCCATTTCCCTAGTTTAGGTCCAGCTTCTTCCCTTGTGTTTTTTTCCGTTTAGGCACCGTCCCTGTCTTTTTTGGGACTAGTTTCCAGGTTTTTTTAGGCGTGTGATCCTTGGCGTTTTTTTGGTGGGTTAGCTGGGCTGGAGATTGGGGTTGGGGTAATTTCGTCGGGCGCCATTTCGCGCTCATAGGCTAGGCTAGGCAGTCTAGGCCTGCAGGTGTCTGTGGTGGCTTTTCATTTCGCTTTGGTGGTGTGCCTGTGGTGTTAATTGTGTTTTGTCTTTGTGGGACTCATTATTGATTTGGCTGGTGGGGATGGTTCTCATGTGACCTTTTATATTTAAATTTCATAATAGCCTAGGCCTAGTTGCTTAAAGTGGCGGTCATGAGTGTCGGTCTTTGTTAATTCCTAAGCGATTGACGGTTAATAGTCAGACCTCATGATTGTAGCTTAACCAACTAGGCTTACCTATAAAGGGCTTACAATAATTAGTGCTTCACCTTACCCTTTCTTTTAGTGGATTTAGTATTTAATTCTTTTGTCATTACATCATGGCTCAAAGGAACCATCCCACAGCTGCGTCAGGAAGTGGCATTGGGGTGAATTTTACACCAACCTCCTCATACAATCAGAGCCCTGGGAAAGTGGTGGGTATATTAGGCCACAGTTATGTTGGTCGCCTAGGGGTTTCCCGCCGAGAGTTTTATGACCCGGGTTTTGTAGTGAGGGTGTTTAGTGCCCCAGGAGCCACTCTCGATAATATCAGGTCCCAACCAGCCTGGGATGGTCTTTTGAGCCTAAGGCCCGAGATCACTGTATTAGTGTTGGGTGGTAACGACATCGTCTCTGGGGTAGTCCCGCAGGAGCTCGCGGCTAAGATCCAGGAGTTGACCTATGAGATTGAGGCATCCACGAATGGCCGCTGTCTTGTATTGGGATTAGAGCAGAGGGAGTCTCCTCGGGGTATACCGGCAGGCGAATACCACAAGGTGAAGAACTCGGTCAATGCTCTCCTCAAGAGGAAATACAAGCACCTTGGTGGTCGATTCTCCCCATATAGTTTTGGGAGCCAGTATATGTCCGAGGACGGCGTCCACCTCACCAATGAAGGCAGCGATCGTTTGTTGGCCCAGGTCATTAAGATGGTAAGGGACTATCTTGCGTCGCAGTAGTCGGTCTCCTCATAGATAGCCCCAGTGTACTTTATGTTGTTGTCTAGTCAGATAATTTCCTTTCGTTAGTTTATATTAAGGGGACTGTAGGTATTATGTAATTCTTTATGTAATTCTTTTTGTAACTTTCTTAAGTAATGGGAGTTTGCCGCTGTTGATTCCTAAGCGATTAACGGTTTGTAGTCTGACCTCATTGTAGTTTAAGTTGCTTAAAATTAAACCTTAACGATGACAGATTTGAAGAAACTTAAGATTCTTAAGGGAGGGATGAAGGGAAGTTTAAATAGAGGTTTAAGAGATCTTGATGAATTTTTAATAAGTGCCACAGCTGATCAGATAAAAGGTAAATTTGCTACTGTTACTAAATCGCTAGCTACTTATGATAGTTATTCTCAGCAGGTATATGGTTTATTAACAGTTACTGACGATGTGGAAGAAGAAATGTCGGCAGATTTTGAGTACTTTGAGGACGTTAATACAGCCTTAGCCAGACTATCTTCCACCCAAGAATCAACCTCTGTTAAGGATACCGGTACACCAAAGGCGACTGGTTTTAACCTGCCGAAGCTTACTTTGCCTACCTTTTCCGGGGATTCGGCTACCTGGACTGGATTTTGGGATATTTTTGAGTGTTCCATCCATCATCATAAAACACTCACATCCATCCAAAGGTTCACATATCTCCGTGGTCAATTGAAAGGGGAGGCATTGAAGTTAGTCGATGGGTACAAGCTAGAAGCTACCAGCTACGAGTCTGCAGTGGAGTTGCTGAAGAGAACTTACGGGAGAGTGGAAGTCATCAAGACCGCGTTAATTACTAAGTTCTTCACGCTAGATCCTCCATCCTATGATGTGACGGCCCTAAAGGAGTACTATGCCTCCTTTGAGAGCCTCCTCCGATCTATGGAGACAATGGCTGTCACCAAGGAGGAGATATTTAGTGTGAATATCTTGAATAAAATACCCTCTCCCCTAAGAGGAAATCTTAAGACGACAACTAAGCGACTCTCCACTAAACTTGGAAGCGTTGGTGCAGGTGTACCAGACTGAAGTCTTCAATATGGAGAGTACTGGACACTACCGACAAGTGGAGATGTCGCCATCTACTGCAGCTTTCCCGGTACAGACTTCTCCTAAACAGAAAAGGCCAATATCATTAGGTTGTAAGTTGTGCAGTGTCCACGGTCATCTGTGGTATCAGTGTCCTAAGTATCCTAAGGCTACACAGAAGATTAGCAAGGCTAAATCGCTTAAGTTATGTACCAGCTGTCTGGCAAGAGACCACTTCAACAGTACCTGCACCAATTCCTACATCAAACCTTGTAAGTATTGCAAGGGGAAACATTGGTTTTCCCTTTGCATCCAGTCTGATCGGCACGACGGCAAAGAAAAGGGGAGAACCCCCAAAGAGTCACATGAGAAAAGTAAGAGCGAGGGTGATAAAGTATCTGCCATGTCCATTGCTTCTCGAGAATGTCAATTGCTTCCTACTATGATGCTGCCAGTAGTGGGGAGTAATAATAATACTATAATGACCCGCACCTTACTTGACCAGTGCTCACAGAGGTCATTCGTTCTGCGGTCATCATTACCCCAGCTCAAGTGTACCAGCAAGGGTCAAGAGAATTTGCGTCTCCATGGTTTCACTGGTGAAATAGATTCCAGTGACTATGATGTAGTGGAGATTTCCTATGTTTATAGAAAAAAGGTATGTCCCATCAAGGCTGTTGTGGTCGACACACTACCCAGTTTCTATATAGCATCAGAGATTCAACCACATTTGAAATATCTCAGAAGCAAGGGGTATAAACTGGCTGATGATCAACTCTCTGCTAACAATGGTATTATGCTACTGGTCGGAGCTGATTATTACTACGACCTGGTTCACCCTGGATATCGGCGGGTAGATAAGCTAATAATGCTCCCCATGATCCAAGGTTATGCCATTTCTGGATCCTATGCCTCTTCCTCTCAAGACACACAGGTGGAGGTGGTTACGGTCCTCAAGGTAGCAGTAAGCCCCATAGATAAATATATTCGGCCAAATGTGCCTGATAATACATGTACTGATATAGATAAGCTATGGGACTTGGACAATATTGGAATTGACCCACATGAACTTGATCGTGAGTCCATGCTAGCGTTAAGCTCGTATGAAGAGACTGTAACGTATGACTCTGGCAGAGGTCAGTATGTGGTAAGGCTCCCTTGGAATGATAACAAGAGTAAATTACCTACTAATTTCCATCTAGCACTTGGTAGGTTACGTGGCCTTCAGAAGCAGTTTGTCAAGGATCCAAGTTATTGCGAGACTTATGCGGCAGTTTTGGCCGAGCTGGTACAACGTGGATTTGTGGAGAGAGTAGATCTCAGTGAGTATGGGGATGACATCCATTACCTTGCTCACCATGGGATTAAAAAGGACAGTTCCACCACTCCTGTTCGTATTGTGTATGACTGCTCTGCTAAATCCAGTGATCGCTCCTATAGCCTGAATGATTGTCTGTACACGGGTCCGTCCCTGGTCTCTGATCTAGCGCAAATTATGTTGCGCTTCAGATGTCATAAGTTTGCATGGGTCGCCGATATTGAGAAGGCCTTCCTGATGCTTCAACTCCATCGTGAAGACAGGGACTCGACAAGATTTTTATGGCCGCGGGACCCAATGGATCTAGATTCGGAGTATCAGGTCTACAGGTTGAGAGTCGTCTTATTCGGGCCGACCTGTTCCCAGTTCCTTCTCAACGCTACTATCTTGCGTCATCTTGAGGAGGCTGGACTAGATCCTGACTTCAAGAATGAGATCAAGCAGGGGATCTATGTGGACAATCTTCAAGGCACCGGAGACAATGAAGATTTATTGCTCAAGAGATGCTGGGAGATCCGTGATATATTTGCCAAGGCTCATTTATACTTAAGAGAATGGGCCACTAATAGTGATCTTTTGAAAGGTCAATTTGCTTCTGACGGTATGGCTACTGAGAATAGTGAGGTGAAGTTTTTAGGCCACAAATGGGACACTACCACAGATTGTATATCCTTCTCTCACACCCCATGTGGCAGTGAGCTTATGACCAAGCGAAACTGCTTAAAGCTTGTCAGCGAGGTTGTTTGATCCCCTAGGTTTTTTGCTGCCTGTATCAATCCGTGCTCGTATGTTTTTACAGCAACTATGGCGGCTAAAACTAGATTGGGACACGCCCCTCCCGACTGAGTTACAAGATACTTGGCGGTTGATTCGGTCGGACATTTCCACATGTTGCAAGGTCCAACTTAATCGTCAGGTGATTAAAGGTCACCAGGTGGATCTACATGCCTTTTCTGATGCTAGCAATAGTGTGTACGGTACTGCCATATACATATGTAATGGTAGTGAAGCGACGCTGGCTATAGCGAAGGCCAAAGTGGCCCCTATAAAGAAGATTACAGTTCCTAAATTAGAACTTACTGCATTGCTTCTGTCTGCTCGTCTAATAAAGTTTACACTGGATGCTTATACAGACATACTACAGATTAATAACGTCTATGTCTGGAGCGACAGTCAAATAGCGCTTTCATGGGTACACAGCCAGAAAGTGTTACCTGTTTATGTTTCTAATCGCACTGATGAGATTCATAACTTAGTTCCTACAGCTACATTTCGCTATGTGAGCACCAGGGATAACCCCAGTGACATAATTTCCCGGGGGATCTCGGCACAGCAGTTTATGTCTTCCTCTCTATGGTGGCATGGACCTCCATGGCTTACATCTCCAACTGAGTGGCCTCAGGATTTCAGGGAATACATATCTGATCCTTCAAGTCGGCCCCAAGATGATGTGTTAAGTAGTTCGAATGTGAGTACTACACATCAGGATAACAAGTTGGTAGAGTGGGAACGTTACGGCAGCTATGATCAAGTAATACGGGTATTTGCATGGATATACCGTTTCATTAACAACATGAGAAGTCGGGCTCACGGGTCTTTCCTTAGTGAAGATTCGAAGCATATCAGACTCCATGAATTGAGATCAGCAGAAGCAAAACAAATATGTTTAGTACAAAAGGAATCTTATCCTACTGAACATCAAATACTGAGCAAGGAATCAAAGGCCAAACCCTCAAACTTAATGAGGCAGCTAGGATTATATATGGAAGGAGGCATAATTAAGTGTAGAGGCAGGATACAAAAGGCGGACATTATTGATTCTGCGAAATATCCTGTCCTCCTTAGCTCCTCTCATTTGATTACCAAACTGTTGATTCGCCAATGCCATCGGACCTGCCTACATTTTGGCGTAAATTATGTTCTGGCGTATATGCGACAACGTTGGTGGATCCCTAAGATGCGACAAGCAATTAAAGGGATCCACAATAGCTGTACGATCTGTAAAAGATTACAGGGTAAGCCTTACTCCCCAGTTGATCTACCTCCCTTACCTGAGTTCAGGGTACAAAGGACTGAACCATTTCAGGTAACCGGGGTGGACTACACCGGAGCGATTCATGTTAGGGAATCGCCCGGTACTATCATAAAGGTATATGCCGTCCTATTCACATGTGCGGTAACCAGAGCGATTCATATTGAATTGATTGACGACCTATCCAGTGAGGGTTTTTTGCATACTCTAAGACGCTTTGCAGGCCGCAATGGTTTCCCTCAAATTATTATGAGCGATAATGCGACTTGTTTTGTCGGGGCCTCTAAATATCTCCAGAGTTTAATGGATGACCCGCAGGTTGTGGCTACCCTCACTGGAAAGGGTTGTCAATGGAGATTTATACCAGCACGTGCACCATGGTTCGGGGCGATTTGGGAGAGAACAATCGGTATCGTCAAATCTGCCTTGAAGAAGGTATTAGGAAGGGCACTGGTGACCAGACGGGAGTTGCAAACCATCTTAATAGAGATTGAGATGTTAGTCAACGACAGGCCCTTGACCTATACCTCGGCAGATGTTGATGACCTCTTACCCATTTCGCCTTCCATGATGACACGTGGACGAACCCTTAATACCATTCCTAGATCGTCCGTAAATGACGAAGATCTGCATGACCCTACGTTCGGCAATGCTGACGCCACACGTCGTCGCTTCCAGTATGTAAACAAGGTGTCCGACGATCTATGGAAATGGTGGACCCAAGAATATTTGCTGTCTCTTCGCGAGCGTCACTCTCATAAGATCAAAGGGACGAATCAACGATGGCCTCGTATCGGGGATATCGTCCTGATTCATGATGAGCGTCCTAGGTTATTTTGGAAGCTTGGGAGGATTATCAATTTGTTCCAGGGCATTGATGGCCTTATAAGGCTTGCTAAAATACGAACTTCGACCGGGGTTACTACTCGCCCAGTCGTGAGGTTATATCCCTTGGAGCAGGATGTAGAACTGCCGGATTATCCTGGCGTCTCTACTGATACCCCTCCGCGGGAGAGTGCTGGTGACAGTGCTCCTCAAGGTGGGGCAGCAGATGATGAGAAGGATGATCCTCCTCAGGCTTCAGGTGGCGCTCGTCCCAAAAGGAGGACGGCTATGAGTTCCGTGGATCTTTGGAGATCAAAGATCCAACAAGGTGATCTTTGACTTCGATGTCCTTTTTTTGTTCCTGTATATCATTTCTGGTGGCGGGCAATATGTCGGGAATAGGGTAATGATCCCGACAGGTTTTGGTCCAATAGGACATTTGAATTTGGCGGTATCGTATCGCTTGTACGATTTCGGCTGGTTCTTTGTGTATTGTAGTTTATTCTTAAGTTAGGTTAAATATTAACTGTAATGTATAAATATCTACATCAGCTCTAGATGTATTATGAAACTAAGTTATGGGTTATAATTATTATGAGCCGGCAGCCATATGTAATTTCGCGAAGCGATCGGAAGCCGGCCCTTCAGTCTCTCAAACAACACCGTACAGTCAACATCTCCTCCCCCGGCCCTGATTCAACCCACAGTTCACCATGTGCTACAACTACTAATAATATTAACAACAGTCCTACATCACCAGTCCTCTAAGCTAAGTTCATTGTATCGATATTGTATTATGTGAACATTCCTACATGTCATGCAATTGAACTAGCCGCGTGTGGGGGACTGGATTACACCCATCAACGAATACCTCGTTGGTAATTATATTATAACTATTTGTTGGGATATTTCATGTACCAGTGATATGTAATTTAACCTTTATCTAAATTCCCGATACGCTCTTTCGATTTATATAGGTATGCTCCTCGTACGACCAGTAGTTACTGAGCATGTTAATTTCAAAAGTTCGCTATATAACGTTTTTAGAATTACAGGAAAAGTTAGGAAAACATAAAAAAATACTATTTCCAATGGGTTTTCACTAATAACATTTCACTGGCTTATGAAGGGATGTTGACTCTTGTTGAGTAAACACCTATTGGTGTTTTCAGGATTTCGAGTTTTTTAAGCCTAAATTAACCGGTCGGTCCCCTTAAGAGGTTTTACTGGGCGACGGAGGCAAAGCTCTTAAGAGGGAGGCCTAAAAATACCATTTAAACAGCACTAAACAATTTTTATTTATTTTTTTTCCCTATACCTCATATCACTCCTCCACATCCCCTCCTTCCTCCCTTTCCCCTCCCCCTTCAATTATCACCTATTTTCCCTGTTATCCCCTAATTTGTTGGTATATTTTTGTGCTAACATTAGCAAACTGTGTGGGGGATGTGCTTATGTGCCTAGCAGGTGTGTTACACAAGCGAGTGTGTGTATGAGTAGGCTCAGTGTGGCTTGAGGCCTCGTGGAGGGAGGGGTTGCCTCAATTTTCTCCCAAATTCATGAATGGGCTGGTTCATCTATATTCGCGATTTTGACCAGAAAAATTATATTTTCACAGGTTTGATTGTTGTTACAGGTTACTATCTTCATAGTGAAGGTAAAATAGGCTCATATGAATAGGTAATAACTATATTTATCGTAAAATGACGATTATAGGCCTGAATGGAGCCCATATGCTCGCCCATGGGGAGCTAATTCATTACCCTTCCCTCGCCGTTCCCGGGTTAAAGTATAGCCGGAATGAACTTGAAAAGACTTCGCTGGTACAGAATGGGTTAAACTCCGATATTATATATTAGATTGCGGTATCTCTGTTAATGTTTTTTACAATTGATATTCTGGTACCGATATTTATCTTCAGGTCCCAGTGCTTCACCTGTGTGCCTAAATTTTACAAATTAAATTAAGTTTATCAGATAATATTGTACAAAGAGAGAGAGAGAGAGAGTAATGAGATCCAATTGCCATTTCCATTAGTACCATCCAGCTCATCAATAATTATCACCGAACTGCACAAACAACCTCATTAAATCGATTTGCAGTTTGCAGTAATTTTGAGGGTTAAAGAGCGTGTGCTTTCTCTCTCACACACACAAACACACACTGTCAGCTAATTTGTCATCAACTTTTATATAATTTTAGTATTACAGTAAACTCTATAAGTTCTTAGCATATATCTATGGTTCAATTTATTTTAAGTAACTAGGAATATATGAATCTATTTTTTGTTCTTTTGTTTCACATGTGTTTAATAGTTAATTCTTGGGTTTATAAGTTTAGTCAAATGGTTAGTGTAACTAAGAGTTTGTGAATCTGTTACAACTGTTTGTTGTTTCACATGATTAAACTAAGGGTTCATGTAATTTGGAGTAAATCTTGGATATGAACCTTTATTACCGATTCTGTTTGTAACTTGCTTCACACGTTACTCTAAGGTTTTGTGGAGTATATAGGGAGTTAAATTATAATAGTAAAGAATCTGGAGACATCCAGGGTATTGGGATGAAACACACACACACACACACACATCTTAGTCAATGGTTTGTACAATTTTCCCCGACAATAAATAATTTAAGTTTGAAGTAGCCAACATTAATCACCTTGCTCTTCACCAAGATAAAGGCTTTATGTCTGCCTTGCCTCACTCAGTGTATGCAATTCTATAAGTTGTTACGATCTCTTTCGTCTGCCTTATAATTATACTCTAATTTAAATATCACGCTCAACATATCAAGCGGACTTTGTTAGTATATATGATTGATATCAGCTGGCCAAAACCATTTTTGTGGAACTCGGTAATGACTGAATTGTATTTGAAAGATTAGTATCGATCACATGTAACTATACAGTACACCTGCATCGGTGTCGCATTGGTGTCCAGTGCAATAACCTTTGAACTAGGAGATGAGGCACTGCTTAAGTCTCTTTTATAATATTGTACATTAAGTAAAAGAGATCTATGACAAGTCTGTTATACTCACACATGCTTTCATTAAAATAATAAGAGATTATAACGATCAACAAAGTTTAAATCTGTATTAGGAATGCTTATTTAACTGTGGATTTACATGTACTGCGTGTCTATATTTACAAGTAGTTATTTTATATATTTTACCGAGAATAGTTTAACCCAAGAACGGCGAGAAGACTCTTAAGAGGTTTTGGTGGTGAACCTCTTAAGATCCAAGGCCTAAAAAAAGTATTTTAAAAGGATCCTGTAGCACTTAAAACAAAAGAATATGTGATCAAGTGAGATAATTCCCCTCTATACCTCTTATCACTCCTCCACATGTGTCAAAACTCCCTCCTTTCCCCCCCCCCTTCAATTATCACCTATTTTTCCTCATATTCCCTTGTTTATCGGTGTATTTACCGTGCCAATATCTCCAACCCGGTTCCAAGGTGTGTTCCTGCGTGTATCTAGTGCGTGGGGAGAAAGAGAGAGTGAGAGACAGGTTTCAGTCTGCCTCTAGGCTTCGAGAAAGGAGGGTGTAGGGCTCGCGCATCTCTCATCCCCCAAATACTATTCCCACTTGTTTAATTACTGTTACATGTTAATATCTTCATATTAAAAGTAAAATGGGCGCATATGAATAAGTAATAACGATATTTATCATAAAATGAAAGTTTTAGGCAGGAATGAAGCCTAATATTGTCGCCTAGCAGTAGGGTGATCACCACATGTAGCTTGTGCTTTAAAGGTTAATTATATCTGAGCGGTAGGCAATCTAGGGCACACATCTTGGAAGAGAGGGAGAACGTGTGTTTTGAAGTATTTGTTTTACAAGGTAACATGACGCATACACACACAATCATTATATAATGAGTTTTACTTTGGGGCAAAATAATTCATGGTATAGTTATTGTTTCGCACTACACTATAGAATTTAAGTATATTTTGATGTTACAATATTATTGTAAGGATAGCTTTATTGCAATTACAAAATCCAGTCTAAAAAGAAGCGGAATAAAATACTCTTAAAACTGCTAAATAACATCAAAGACATAACTTTTTTCTTTCACTTATGCCCTACATCTAAAACAGATCACATAACCAAACGTTCACCACCCATCTTAGCATGTTTATCATCACCATCCCAGATCCTAGCAGATGGGTGTAACTTACACCACATACATCAAAGTGCCGCCGAACTAGGGCGCCAGAGCATCCTCTTGTCGGAAGCTTAAACCCCGAATAATAGTTTGAAAATTACTATCTTGAGTGCCTATATTCTCAAGAATGTTAAGTGATACACAAAGCAAAAACATAAAATATAGACAAGTTGCAGTGTAGAATTTACAGGGAATATTGCTCAAACATGAACAAATTGCAATATACCCGATCTCTCCTTTGTTTACACCGCAGATGGAAAAGAATAAAGCACAAGTACAACTATAAAGTGGTATTCAATATTAGTGCATCATTCTAGTGAAGTCACCTAGACCGAGCAGAGCGATCACGGGTGTGAACACCAGTATGTGAATAGCTGGTCTTGCAGTTTCGCATATTTAGTTCTTTGATATTTTTGTAGGCGGTCATTGCATACCATCTCCAATTGAAGTTCAAGTTGTTTTGCTTCTTTGTAAAGGAAGCTAACTAGAACATAAAACTGAAGGTTGCTCCACTGAGCTTCAGTGTTCCAAAGGTTGTGCTGGCCCACAAGATAGACATTATTGGTTGGAATGGGCTGGTTAACACACACCAACACACACCAATCGCCAACTTTCCATATATAGCCTAGTGCTATTTAGCCAGGTCTCCTCCATATAGTTCATCAGCTGATACAGTCGATGATCTTCTATTCCCCCACATGTCATCAATTCTTCAAATCCATGAGTGATGTGTTCTTGAGGGAAGAAGGAAAGGGCTAACAGCTCTCTGATATACCTGTGCAAACCTTTCCTCTCGAGGTAGGCATTTTCCAGGCCTGTTGATACAACAAATTAAATTAGTTATTTTCAGACAAACGGAATTAACCAATGCTCTAATAAAAAAAAAAAAAAAAAAAAATCTTCAATTGAATGCAATATTATTTTTCATTAGATGTAAGAATGCCAATAGGGGTAGTACATACATAGTCTTAATACTATCAAACACTTTATGATACTGATCATTGCATCATCATGTATGATTGTTGTGTTACATAAGAACATAAGAAAATGGGAGTCTGCAAAAAGCCGATCGGCCCACACAAGGCAGATCCCTGTCACACCCAACCCCAATTACATAACAACATAAGGTCATAAGATCGCGGGAAACTGCATATGGCCATGCGGCCCACATGAAGCAGCTCCCATTCACACCCAGCCCATATCACCCATATGGGAATCCAACTTATGCTTAAAGCTTTCAACTGTTTCTGAGCTAATTACTGTTCTGGGCAGTGCATTCCACATGTTAACAACTCTATTTCCAAACCAGGGTTTTCCTATATCTTTCCTAAATCTAAACTTATCTAACTTGAAACCATTTGAGCGGGTTATGTCGCCGTTCTTTAGCTTTAATACCTCATCTATATCGCCCTTATTTAAACCTTTTATCCATTTAAATACCTCTATCATGTCTCCCCTACATCTTCGTCTCTCTAGTGAGTGCAGGCCTAAGACTTTCAACCTCTCCTCATACGATAAATTTCTAATATTATGTGTCTTTTTGGTCATTCTTCTTTGGACTGCCTCTAAAGGGTCGATATCCATTCTATAATAAGGGCACCAAAATTGAACAGCATAGTCTAAATGGGGTCTTACTAGAGCTAAGTATAGTTTTAAGAAAACTTCAGCAGTCCTGTTGCTAACACTCCTAGATATGAATCCTAGAATTCTATTTGCCCTATTCCTAACACTTATACACTGTTTTCTGGGTTTCAGATCATTACTAACGAGCACCCCCAGATCCTTCTCACACTCTGAGTTATCCAATTCTACATTGTCTAGTTTGTATTTTGCATCTAAATTACGATTTCCAATCCTTAATACCTTACATGTGTCTACATTGAAACTCATCTGCAAATTTATGGACCACTCGTGCAAGTGATCGAGATTATTTTGAAGACATTCCCTGTCGCTAGCTGACTCTATTATCCTACCTATTTTAGTATCATCAGCAAATTTACTGATCCTACTCTTTATGCCTGAGTCAAGATCATTTATGTAGATAATGAACAGAAGGGACCCCAAAACCGACCCTTGGGGGACCCCACTTTTAACTAATCCCCAGTCCGATTTTACACCATTTATACTAACTCTCTGTCTCCTACCAGTCAGCCATGACTTAATCCACTTGAGTAGCATCCCCCCAATACCATGTCCTTCTATCTTCCTTAACAGCATTTCATGTGGAACTTTATCAAAGGCCTTACTGAAGTCTAAGTAAACTATATCATATGACCTGTCGTTATCTACCGCTTCATAAACCTCAGAGAAAAAACTGAGTAAATTTGTTAGGCAGGATCGTCCTGGAGTGAAACCATGTTGAGAGGGTTTTATTAACTTGAACATAATTATGTAAGTTATTTCTAATTTTCCTGTCAATAATTGATTCTAGAAATTTCCCTATAATTGATGTGAGACTAATAGGACGGTAATATGATGCTATGGACTTATCACCCTTTTTAAATATCGGAATTATATTTGCGAGCTTCCATGAATCAGGAACTAAGCTTAAAGCTAGTGAATTATTAAATAGGTGAGTTAATGGGTAACTTAATTCGTCCTTGCATTCTTTTAATACCCTAGCATACACCTCATCTGGACCTGGAGATTTCTGGGGTTTTAGTCTATCTATTTCCTTAATTACTTCGTCACTGGTGACCTGAACTGTGCTTAATATTTCGTCTATACTACCGTTAAAAACTTGGTTGACTACTGGAACTTGATCTAAATTTTCGTTTGTAAAAACAGAAAGGAAATGACTATTTAGAGTATTGCACATTTCTAACTCATCATCTGTAATCTCACCTATCACATTCTTAAGGGGCCCTACTGTATCCTTTACCTTAGATTTATACAATTGATAAAATGCTTTAGGGTTGTTTTGGATTCATTTGCTACCTTGATTTCGTAGTTTCTTTTTTCCTTCCTAATTTCCTTCTTTACCTGCCTCGACAAGTTATGGTGATATCCTATAAGGTGGATTTCGCCTTTCTGTATTTTTCTGTATACACCTCTCTTTCAACCTATAAGATCTACTAATTTATTTGTCATCCATTTTGGTTGGTTTGTATGTGATCTAAGTTTTCTTTTTGGTATATATTTATCTTGTTCGCTCTGTAAGGCAGAGATGAACTGATTATACACACTATTTAAATTTTCAGTTGGTTGACTAACTATCTCAGCTATGTGACCCACCTGGCCCTGACCTCTCGGTTCTGCTGGAACTAATCGGCTTACTTGACCTACATCTCCTGCCTCCCCTTTAATTCTGAGTGATCGTTTTAATCCCCTAAAATTGGCTTTTCTAAAGTCAGGGATAAGAACCTTATTTTCCTTTGGTTTATGATTTAATTCTATAGATAAATATATTGATTTATGGTCACTCTTCCCTAGCTGGTCGCCCACTTCTAAATTTGTTATCCAATTTTCTGTGTTGCTAAGAACTAGGTCAAGAATATTATATCCTCTAGTTGGCGAATTTACAAATTGAAAGAGAAAGTTGTCTAGTACTACTTCAAGAAAATCTTCGGATTCGTTATTGTTAGTTTGATTAACCCAGTCTATACCTGGAAGATTAAAGTCGCCTAAAATGCAAACATTATTATTCTGAGATGCCTTACTGATTTCTTCGCATAATAATTTGCCTAAATTTCGACAAAGACAGGGTGCCCTATATATGGTTCCCAAAATAATTGTCTCACCTTCCCCACTAATCTCTACCCACACACTTTCATTTTCGCTATTTGTTTTAATATCTGATCTAAGTCAACATTTTAAAGTATCCCTGACATAAATTGCAACTCCACCTCCCCTTCTGTCTGTTCTGTCATATTTAAATAAATTGTATCCTGGCATATGAAATTCTGCTAATAGATGTCTAGAGTCAGTATTTATCCAGGTTTCTGTAATCGCTACAATATCTATATTTTCCTTGCTAACAATTGCCCTAAGCTGATCCATTTTGTTACATAAACTTCTACAATTTGTATAATATACCCTCAACTTTTTACTATTTTTTGTAACTAATTGTCTATCGTTTTTAACTAACTTATTATTTTCTTCGATTTCACTGCAGTCAATGCTATCATAATAGCATTGTTTAACGACATTTCCATCTTCCGTTGCACCATCACTACTATCATTAGCAATATAGTCATAATTTTTAGCATGAGACTGAATATCCTTATCGCTTTCGCCTGACGCTAAAATTGTTCCATTTAACCTCTCATTTACACTCAATATTTCTGTTCAAAACCCCACAACCACCCTATCTAAAGAACTAGCTAATGTGGAAACCCCTAACCGTGAAAGATGAACCCCATCCCTTGCGTACATCCCATCTCTCCCATAGAAACTATCCCATTTATCAATGAATGGTATTGCTTTTTCTTTGCAAGATTTCTCCAACCGACAATTGATACCAATCGCCCTGGATGTCCATTCCTTGGGAACTCCTCTTCTGGGTAGGATACAATGTACTACAGGGATCCCTCCCTTCATCCTAACCTTATCTAACACATCCCGATACTGCTGCAGCACTTCCTCACTTCTACCCTTACCAACATCGTTACTCCCGGCACTGAGACAGATAATGGGGTTATCTCCACTATCTTCCAAGATGTGGTCCATCTTCTCTAAAACCCTCCCAACTCCATGGCCAGGCAGACACACAACCTTCCTAAGTTTAGTGTGGGTAGCCCTAACTAAATGTCTTACCATGGTGTCGCCCACAATCGACACAGACTTACCTTCTCGGGACACAGACTTACCTTTCCCTCGGGAGGATCTAGCAGCTGCAGTTGGAGAACCCCTGGTGGTGGCAGAAGCTCCATTGGTGGTGGTGGTGGGGGTGGTGGTGGTAGTAGGTAGCACAGCGTCAGCGGTTGGAGCTGAGTCGGCGGCAGGCACTTCGGCTAACCCTCCCTTATCCTGACTATCTTTTCCCTCACATTCGTCTCGCAAAGGAGAGAATGTATTTGTCACACTCATATCTATTCTACTATCCTGCTTCTTGAGTGTGACTTTCCCACCCGTATTTTTAATAACCTGCCATGAATACAATTTTTCATCAACTTCCTCCCTTTTCCCCTTACTTGACTTTATTTCCTCTTGGCTAAGCTTGAAAGCCAGATTTTCGACTTTAATCAAATCCACTTCCCTTTGAAGTTTAACATTAACCTCTCTTAGAGCCAAGACCTCTTCCTTCACCACAACCATCTCTTCCCTTACCTGGAGAATACAATGCTGCAGATCAGTTAGAGACTCGCACTCCATACCTGCCATGATCCCAGTAAGCTTAGCGAGGAGCAAGGAACTAAGTACAGAAAAACAAAAAAAAGTAAACTAACAGCTAAAAACTGAGCTATACGCTATTATATAACACGAGTGCACTGCCCCCAAACACAGGTAGGTGTAATGGTCACTAAAGGCGGGCAGGAGCTCAGATTAACACAACCTTCTCCTGTCACTGACTGAACTGAATGTGTTAAGTGTCCTGAAATGGAACAGATTCTATGTTATTAATATTCTTAAATTTGCTCAAAGACGCCATCATAAAAGAACGGGTAGATTCAGTAAGTAGTTCAAATGACAATGATGGTACATGCCAACATTTATGGAACGTCTGCTGTGGCCCATATCTAGCTATTAATCCAACGAATCTGAGATTTATAAATGTCAGATATGCGACTGCAGTGATCACGCATATTGTTGTCAGAACCCCATATACAGTATATATATACTGTATATTTAAAAAAAACGGAAAAATTAAAATGCATTAAGGGGGTAGTACTTGTGTTTTGATCTTTATATTGAGGGCATGTCTTTTCTTGTGCACTTCTTTCTAGTTTGTTGACAGTATTACAGACATTTATTAAGAGGAGACATACTGTATATGCCAGATGGCATCAGGTCCCTATTGTCTCCGAGTAAATATTGTGAATGTAACTGTGTGAAATGTAAATTTACACTAGAAAGTGAGATTGTTTCGCACATATACGCAATAACCACCTTTTGCTTGAAGCCGAGGATAGAGATAGTAGGAGGATACATACGCAACATCCACCTTTTGCTTGAAACCGAGGATAGAAATAGTAGGAGGATACAGAGAAGGGTTTGCTGTCAGTATTCCTAGACACCTGAGTTTCGGTGAGAAAGAGAAGATCAGGGTTGGCAGAGGAGAGGTGGTGTTGCACAGAGTGATAGTTAGAGGAAACGCCACGAATGTTGCAGAAATTGATTTGGGGAGTCATTGCCAGGGGACCGATCAATGGGGGCATTTCTCGTCCCCCCCCCCCCCCCCCCTCCCCTGGGGACTCCGAGGCTGTTCGTGATTTCGTCATAATTTTGGTAAAAAAGGTGGTGTAGTATGCAAAGCGTTTGTTTTGTAATATATTGGTAGGAGGAGAAAGTGTTTTAGAGGGCAAGCTGGAGTTGCCGTCTATATTGTTGAGGCACAGAAAGGATCAGCTAGGGAGGCCAGGTGGAGAAACAGGAATTCAAGCTGTCTTTATCAACCACCTAGCACTCCCCGGGAGTACCAGACTGTTCGGCTGGTGCCTACAGCCTCCTTCAACAGTTCTGAAGGTGGGATTCCCAGTCCCAACCTCCAGGGGCTATCTGTGCCACAAAGTGACGGGCAATGGGGTCGCCACATCCCTACGCATATATATATATATACACATATATATATATATATATATTGTATATAATATATATTGTGTGTATATATATTTATTGTACATATATATTTATTGTATATACAGTATACTGTATAATTATATTTATTGTATATATATTTATTGTATATATATTATATATATATATATATATATATATATATATATATATATATATATATATATATATATATATTGAATATATATATTGTATATATTTATATATATATATTTATATATATATATCAGTTCCTACTAATACATGAGTTAATATATATTAGTTTATTTACGATGTTGATATAATGAACATTTTTAAAGTAAGAGAATAGCCATTTGGTCGTTCACTGCATCTTCGAATATGGTCGGGAATCTTCTGTGCAATGAAAATGTGAGGGTATAGGGGGTATTTTTTGACGTGTCGGTATAGCTAGGATAATTGTAAAACAGCTGGAACGATCAGATCACCCCAGGAAAACCCCTGACATTTGGCGTGGATTCGAACTGAAGTCCATTGGGTCTGCAGTCCACCACACTATCCACTGTGCTATCGTCTCCCCCATGAAAACCAATGGAAACACTGACAATCTTTCTTCCGCATATCCAGCAGTGGAATCCTCTAATTTCGTGTAGTTAAGAGTCCCAATCTTAATATTTTTAACCCACTGAACCCCAGCTAGTTACTAATGAATGTACCCCCCAGGACCAGCAGGTTGTGAAAAAAAAACAAAAAAAAACAGAAAACACCAGGAATGGGTTAGAAATTAAGGAAAACCCACAGCAAACCGATCCCCTAGGTCATTAAGGGGTCCTACGGTGCGCCCGAAAGTCGGAATTAACATGGGGAAATGGGTAGGCAAAAACAGGTTTTTGCGCGCTGACCGCACGCGGTTGGACTGAGAGTTTTCAACCATCGGCATTGTTGCGTGGGATACTTACACAGTTCCGATACAAATCTGAGCCCTCTAGGTGCCATAGGACCGGAGTAATTAACCGCGACGCACCCTATGCGGTTCTGGGGTTTAGCGTTGCAAACGTGTCGTCGCTGGGGTTCTGTGGGTTAAAGATATGATCATCAAACAATATTTACCATCGTTTTTACCCATTGTCCTACAAAACACACAACCTCTGTATACCATGCCACCCGCGAGGAGCTCATTGTGGATTAAAACTTTACTTTGATTTCCTACCATAAATGTGTGTCTCACTTTGTTACTCTCCCTTGATCCAGATCATCCAGTGAATATTATATATATTTTAAGCGGATATTCTTTAGTGAACATGTCATAGCAAAAATATATGTAGTGTTCTGGTCACACCAACTCATATATTCAAAAAATTTAGCACATGTGATAACACTCACAAAACGAACACCTCTCCAGTAACAACCTCTTCTAGAATGTTGACACTTTTACTGAAGAATAAACAATACAACTTATAAATTTACATCATCCCTTATATTTATGATACTACTCTCATTATACAGTGTACTTAGAGCGGTTGCTTAACGCCTTACGAGCGGGCCCGTCAGTAACTTCTACTACCTGCCAAGCGGGGGGTTTTACCCTAAACGACCTTGTTTCTGTGCTCTTTTTCATGCATAAACAACAGCCAGAGCGTAATACAATTATGTATCCCTGAAAGGGCGATAATTGAGCTTTCCAATGACACCAGAACCATCCTTCTACGACCACGCATTCTCTTGCAACAATCGTGCAAGACGAGTGCAAAATCCCTAAAATACGGTAATTTCCTTACATAATTCCCTGTGTAGCGAGGCAGTGGGTGTGTGTGGAGTAGATGTCAGTAGTCGCGCGGAACCCGTCATGAGCCTCCCGTCGCTTGTCTCTCTCTCAGAGCGATTATTGCTCAATAATTGCACACAGACTCAAGTCGGTCCCCGCTCTTTGGGCATGTGTTCTCTAGCCCGACTTAAGTCCACCCTCGCCAGACAAGGGTTAAACTAACATTCGCTGATCATTTATAACAGCTAACATACATTATATAATTGGTATGAGTTGTCTAATAAGTACGATTGACTTTTAACCCACTGAACCCCAGCGACGCATGAGATGCGTCGGCAATGTAAGTAACGCTAAACCCCAGCGCCGCATAGGGTGCGTCGCGGTTAATTACTCCGGTCCTATGGCACCGAGAGGGCTTAGATTTGTATGGGAACTGTGTATGTATCCCACGCAACAATGACGATGGTTGAAACCCCTCAAAGTCAAGCTGCGTGCGCCTAAGCGAGCAAAAACCTGTTTTTGCCTACCCGTTTCCCCATGTTAATTCCGACTTTCGGGCGCCCTATAGGAACCTTTAATGACCTAGGGGATCGTTTTTTGTGCGTTTTCCTTAATTTCTAACCCATTCCAGGTGTTTTATGGAAAACACATTCTTTTGACAACCTTCTGGTCCTGGAGTGTACATTTATATTATATTGCCTGTACTGGGGATCAGTGGGTTAAAGAGAATGAGAAGTCTCGTGTACGAATTAACATGTATCCACTCCCCATATCGCTTAGATCCCTGCATACACACACATATGCACGGTACTCATGATATTTATTATAACATTTGTAATGACAACAAAATAGTATAGGTATGTGAAATGCTGTTCATTTGATTTTGGGGTATGAAATGGGAGTCTTTGTCAGATTTGTTGTTAGTTATTTGCCCACTCACTGGTCCCTATTGTATATTTCCTCATAGCAAGTCAACTTTGCGTCGTAATTATTTTAATATTGCTAGGTTTTCTTGATTCCTAAAATTTGTATAGATCTCATCTCTATAATGATTTCATTGTTCATGCTAATCCCGTTCACAAATCTTGAGATTATCACTATTGTAGATAGTCGCACGTTAGATTTTGAGCCACTTTTAGCACGTTTCATACCCCAAAGTCAGACAAATAGCATTGTCCACAGTATATATATTTTAATTAAATAGAATGCTAATAAAAAATAGGGTATGTTCACTGTAAAATCACTGAACAGAAGCTTAAGTGGTAGAATGTGTGTTCCGAGGCAACGCGGGAGCTTTTATAACTTGATAACAAGTACGGTGCAGACACTCGTACACATGGTACTCATTGTCGAGTCTCAATTGGCAAGCATATTGTACAGTACTGTACTGATAATCTGAACTTTAAAATAAACATAGACACTAAAACTGCTCAAGGTTTAATCCATGAAGCGCGATAGGCCTCACGGAAGGCTCACCATAGCGAACGCGATAGGCCTCACAGAAGCAAGACCATAAAAAAAAACTTCCAAAACACCCCAGGGGCTCTCAAAACAAAGGAATTTGTCTCTAGGTGAGAGAATTCCCGTCTAGTATTCATCCATGTGTTTCTCACCCTCCCCTTCTCTTCCCCACCTTATTCCCTCCTCCTCAATTATCACCTATTTTTCCTCTTATTTTCATCATTTATCGGTTATTTTTCTCTCCCGCGGTAATGTAGCACAAGTGGGTTCCATAAAAGATTGTAATATAACACCTAGACACCGCCCCGCTCGCCTCAGTTACCTCACAGACAGCGAGAGGGGAGGGTTGTGCCTGGCTCACTCTGGCCTGAGAATATAACCGGGTGGCCACTATTTACGTATTTCGCCACCCAAATGCTTTTCCAACTTATTTTAGCACTCTTGAAGGTTCATATATACATCATATATGTAAAATAAAAGCATTTTGTAAATAAACAATGCTCTATATTGTAAATATAACTAATTCTGTCATAATCCAAGGCTAAAAATTCACAAATAAGTACCCTTGCCCCTAGGGTATTTTCGCATTTAATAGGTTAAGAGACAAGACTATTTATATATACAATTGTATTATATATATTTTTAAATCTAAATATCAAATAAACCTTAAGTATTTAGATACAACAAATGCATATAATAATAGGCTATTCTTTTAAACTGAACAGTTTTGCTTTCCAAGTTTTGTTTCCTTTTTTTGGTATTAGATTTTTTTTGTTTTTTTGTTTGTTTTTTTATACAAAAAACACAGTTTAGCCTTTATGATTTATGTATATACTCAGGCACATACCCCATTACTGAGAGTGGCCGACTCGAGACTGAGCCGGACAGAAACAACATTAATTTAAAGCTCCAGTTCTTAGGATCTGAGACCACTTCTGCATTCTCTCGCCTCTTACTCGGTCTTGTATGGTAGGTAAATTTTACAAGGGAAGGAGGATGCCTAGCCCCCTGCCCCAGAAAGAAACGAAATAGGAAAGTAAAAGAGACCGACAGAAACGGCTAAGGTTTGGTAGAGGATGTCAAACCTCGATCTGAAGACTACCAGCCCTGGTAAAAACCTGAATTTTTCATCAACCATGACATATCATTGTTTACTTTATTGCAATTACTATACATAAAATATAATATAAGTTTGCAGAAAATGTTATGCCTTTGCTCATATAGGTTATTTTTCCTGTGGATATATTGACCCGGAATAAATATATCCGTCACTCCCAGACTTGATATTCACGAGTTGTTTGTGGATGCAGTAGCTTGTGACACTTATTATGGCACAAGCTCAACCACCACCATCTCATCGAGCCCATCAGGAGAAAACATTTCCACCAAGGAAAATGCTAGCAGGTAGCAGTGTGCGATCGATTTACAAAACTTATACTGCATCTAGTGAGGCCACTCATGAAAAATATATTCTCTCAAGTTTTGTGTCTGAATCTTTCAAGATTGATTACAAAATGTCAAGGTATGTTAAAATTACAACCAATTACATATATTTCAATTCCAATAAATGAATTTTCATACAAAAAATACAAACATAAAATATCCATGAATAGGCAACTGCTTATATATTATATTCCCTGTAGAAAACGAAAGTATACAGAGGAATATTGAAGGTGAGACTAGCCTATACTAGTTCCAACTTTTAGCAACAAACTGAGTTTCCAGACGCACTCTCTGTCCCTCCGTTAAGTGCTAGGCAAAATATATTTATGACACACATATTGATGCCGAAATCTACACGGTGATTAACATCTTTTCCGAGACATTGTGGTTAACTCGTGCTTTAACCCTTAATTAGCGGCTCACCACATAAGTCGTATTTAATAAAGCTGGACTATGTGGCGGCGCTCGACATAGGTCGAGTGGCAATTTCAGCACGTAATGTTGCTGAGAGAGAGAGACAAGTGGTGGCAGGAGAGTAGCGAGCGTATGACTGCTCCAGACCACCGCGGCGAACATACTGACACGAATCCCAGCTCCCTCCTCCCTCTCTCACTCGCTATATAAGGAATTGTATCGGGAAAGTGGCTAATTACATGCTTTTTGCACTCGCGTTGCACGGTTATTGCAAGAAAACTAGCCATCATAAAAGGATCGTTATGGTGTCATTCGAAAGCTCTGTTTATGCCCTTTCAGGGATAGGTACTTGTTTTACGTTCTGGGTCTTATTTAGGCATGACAATGATCACGTAAACAGCCCTATTTTGGCTAAAAACACCCCGCTGGGCGGTACATATAAATAAACCGCATAGGCCGCTCGTAAGGTGTTAATTATGTTGAAAAAAATAAAATAAAGCGGAAAATGAAACTCCAGCAAAGTGAACCACGTGTGACAAATTCTGGGTCAGCCCCGGGACAAAGGGGTCATAAAAACGCATGTGGTGATGATGCTGCGGCTCCATCCACATCTTACCTGGAAGAGAATATTCATTGACGCTGCCGTAATGAATCTGAATCGACGGTATCCTCCTTAGTAATAGATTCTTCAGAAAATGAAGCTCCCTCACCCAGCCCCTTGCCTGCTCCAAATTCAGCCACTAAGGTCAAAAGACAGCGAGTCATGGATAACTAAATTTCCCATTCTGACCCCCAAACCTCATCAAATGAAAATACAGTGCATTGTAACCCCCAAGCCTTATCAAATGAAAATACAGTGACTCTGCTCCCCTTAATAATATGAACAGTATGATCAGTGTCGTCCACACCACCCCGGCAGGAGAGAAGCTCCAATGTGCCCCCAGGCGGGACCCAATAATCCTAAGGGAGAAATTTGTCCGCCTCGGTTTCCCCGCTGCCTGTACCCAAGCCAGGTGTGGTGTGTGGCAGTGCAGGGCTGGCACCCATATCCTCATCACCAGGAACATTGAGGCAATATGGATAATGTCTCCTATCCCTGCCAATATATATGTATCAAGAGAATGCACAGAATTGTTCGATGAACTGACAACTAGTGGTCTGATGGGAGTTATCTTTATTAAGCATGACTTCCTAACACTGAACAAAACGCTTCCCGAATACTTAACCCTTCCAGCCCGGGTGTCATTTTAAAATGACACCGCGAAAGAAGGGCAGCAGCCCGGGTGTCATGTTAAAAGGCATGTGCTTGAAAGCGTGCTTTAAAATTTGCGCGGCCAATGTTTACTTTGCAGGGGCGATCGCAGCGCCACCAAGCCTCAACTACAAACTTTATCAGTTCCTATGTGGCCGCCATAGCGAGTTATACAACAAAAATGAATTCCGACGCATCCGATTCGGTGCAACCTCCCGCACGCCCAAGTGCTACCCCACTCGCAACTTCGACGCCTGCAGCAACCGAGAAGCTAACTCAACGAAAGAAAGTGAAGCGTTTGTTGAGTGATAGTGCAATACAGCGACAATTGTTTGATATTGAAGAGAGCAGTGGTGAAAGCTTGGTGGACAAAGAACAATTTATCAGTGCAAGCGAAGATGAGGATTTTGTTGGCTTTGGAGACGATGATAATGTGGACTTATTTGAGGGGGAAAACAGTAGTGATGATCCTGATGTGGAAGTGTTTCAGGAAGGTGCTATTGAACTTCCTAGTGTGCTAGAACCTAGGCCTACCCCCTCGCCATCATTGCTAGGTCAGCCTAGGCCTAGCCCTAGCCCTACCCCATGACCTTCCCCTTTGCCTGCCCGTACACCCTTGAAAGTGGGCAAAGATTTTTATAAACAATCGCTGGTGAAAAGTGCAGCTAAAAAACCACGCAGGGCAGCCGCAGAAAAGGCTAGGGAAGCTGAAGAGAGTGATAGTGTGACGTCTACCAGCGTTGGCAGAATCGCCTCTCGTTAGCCACTAGCGCTCGCCAGGGACATCGAAATGGGCTACAGTTATCAGAGAATGTTGTTCTTTCTTTCCTAGTAATCACATTGTCACAGACAGTCCAGTGGTGGTCTTTGTTTTCGTCTGTGACAACGGAAAGTATTTTATATCATTAATAGAATATAGGATGCATTGTGCAAAGTTAAGGAGAAAGAGCGATGTAAGCAGCGTGGTGGTAATATGTGCGTGTGTATGTATGTGCTGCCTCCCTCGCTCGGAGGAGTTTTCCCGCTCGCGCGCGGGCTTTCCCGCGCCCTTGATTGGCTGGCGGATCCTGGCGCATCCTAGGGACGCCTGCTGCCTTGTGACGTCTCGGCCCGTGATTGGCCGACCATCGCGTCCTTGCGGGCTCCTGTGTAATTAACCTCCTTCATGAGGATCCCCCGGAGCTGTCCTCCCCAGGACAGGCTTGGCGCGCGTGCTTCTAACATTCCCTTGCATACTCTCCCCCGATCACCACCTTTACCACTGTTTCTATCACTCGATTCTCTCTTTCCATACTCTAACCTTTATTAACTGCACAACACTCCCCTTGGGTTCTGCATACGGTTTCCATAGCCGGCCCATTGTATTGCATGCGCCGTCCTCAGAGATATTTACATGTACTTAGAATAGGTTTGAGGGTTCTTAGTTAGTATAGGTTAAGAACTTTGTGTGTGTCTCGATTATTGATTTAGTGTTTCTGCTCTTTTATTTAATGCTAGACTGGGATAGGGTAACTGTAGTTGTTGTCTCCGATGTGTGTACGGTTTGCCTATACCTACACGACTTCGACCGGTTCTGTGGTAGTCTGGGTTGTCTTTTCGGTTGTGTCCTTTGCTAGTGCAGCATTGTGTTGACTGAGGGTTTTGGCCTGTTCCAGTTCCACACTTTGCTGCCTCTTTGCTTGTCTTTAGAGGGTCGCCAGGATAGAACCAGATACTTGTGATCTGGATCTATCAAGAGAGCACCCTAGTCAATTAACATAACCTAAAGGATGCAGTCTTAACACCTTACGAGCGGCCTATGCGGTTTATTTATATGTACCGCACAGCGGGGTGTTTTTAGCCAAAATAGGGCTGTTTACGTGATCATTTTCATGCCTAAATAAGACCCAGAACGTAAAACAAGTACCTATCCCTGAAAGGGCATAAACAGAGCTTTCGAATGACACCATAACGATCCTTGTATGATGGATAGTTTTCTTGCAATAACCGTGCAACGCGAGTGCAAAAAGCAGGTAATTCGGTACTTTCGGTACATAATTGAGTATGTAGCGAGTGAGAGAGGGAGGAGGGAGCTGAGATTTGTGTCAGTAGGTTCGCCGCGGTGGTCTGGAGCAGTCATACGCTCGCTAGTCTCCTGCCACCACTTGTCTCTCTCTCTCAGCCACATTACGTGCTGAAATTGCCACTCGACCTATGTCGAGCGCCGCCACATAGTCCAGCTTTTTTTAACTCGACTTATGTTGCTCGCCGCTAATTAAGGGTTAAGGACATCGCTAGGCTATGAGCCTGTCTTGCTCAACCCCAGTTCCTTACCTAGAGTATCCCAGCTAGACATTATTAATCGAGTAGACACTTGTTAGTATTTAATATAAGCTCTTTGATATGTACGCATTATTATTCACAGCATTTATTAGTCTAGGTTGTTGCTGAGCCGCACAACCATAGCAGACTGTTTCGTTGATGAGGAAGTACTTCTTTTAGTGTCGAGCATTGCTACCGTTGCGCATTTATAGTATTCTCGTGTTAGTTAACATTATATGTCCTATCTTTTAGTGTATTCGATTTACACGTGTAGTGTCCTGCCTCCTGCCTTTATATAGTTTAAGATACGAGCATCTTATGAGCATCAGACTTTCTTCAGAAGTTTCCAGGTCTATGCTGTAGGACTATACTTCACTTTCTTTCAGATAGGAGTGAAGAGTTTATTGTTGTTTAGAGTAACTGTATTGAAGCATCTTTTTATTGTATTAAATCTTGCAGTGATTTAATTGATCTTTCCATAGATTCCTTTTTATGCATTTTAACGTAACTTGCATCTTGTTTGTTATCAGGGTATACCAGTGGGGGTTAGCCTGGAGTAGAGTACATTTATGCCCAGTTTAGGATACCCCGCTATCGCAGATTAACTCTGGAGGGTATAGGTGTTTTTGTTCGCCGGCATATAAGTTCGAGGGTTGGGATCTAGCGTACCGTTGTTGCATAGTGCCCTATTATTAGTCCAATCATTAAGTGCCCTTGTTTATTCGTAGTCCCGGACGTAACAATAGTGACGCCGACCCTGGTCTAGCAACCACCCGCATTCCTTTGTCCCGACGCCTTGACCCGGGACGCCGCGTAGGTCACCCACAGCCCTCAGCTTCATATCTCCTTCAGGATGAGCAAAGGGCCTCTTCAAGTGGTTTTGGTGATGTGCCACAGACCTCAACTCACCGCAGAGCATTATTTGATGCGGAGAAGCCCTCGGCTCGCCGCAAAAGGAGCCCAACTCCCGAGGCCGAGGCTCCCATTGTTGAACCTCCCGCAGCCTTCCGCGCCCCACGCCGCCGACGCCCGGTCACTTATTCACCGGAATTGTCTCCTGAAGAGAATGCTGACGACCCCAATATTGCCCCAGATGACCTGACGTCGCCTGAGGAGGAAGAGGAAGAGGAACAGGAAGAGGAGGAGGAAGAGGAAGTCCCGACAAGACGAGGGAGAGGGCGAGGTTGTGGACGTGGTCAGTCTGCCGACGCCGCTGCCCCTGGGCGTGCAGGGCATCTGCGTGGCCAAGGGCGTGTGCCAGGGCATCCAGGTCGTGTGCCTGCTGCACCTGCACGTCCTCGAGCAACAGCATCATCATCCGACCTGTTTGTGTGGACAGATGGGGCTGATTTTGAGCCAGATTGTCCTGCCTTTGACGAGGTACAGATGGGTTCCGGGGTGTTACCAACATTTCCCTGTGGCCCAGATGCTACCCCCAGTGAACTTTTCTGTGGCTTCTATGATAATGAAGTCATGGAATACCTCGTCGAGGAGACCAACAACCATCATGCGATCTGTGCCAACTTTCTTGGGAGGAAGACCAGTGCCAAAATGGTGGCATGGAGAGCTGTCACTTCGGCAGAACTATATGTGTTCTTGGCACTCAGAATGCTGATGACACATATCAGGAAGCACACTCTGGCAGACTACTGGATCACTGGCGACATCATAACGACTCCAGCATTTGGCAACTACATGTCCAGGGACAGGTACTTCGACATCCTCTATCTCCACCTGACAAACAACATGGCAGTCCACCTTCCCGACACATTATGGAAGATCAGGAAGCTGTATGACATGATACGTCATCGGTTCACCACCTACCTGATTCCTTTCCAGAAGATGTGCCTCGACGAGTCTCTGGTCCTGTTCCGTGGTAGGCTGCACTTCCGACAGTATATCCCGTCCAAGAGACACCGCTTCGGCATCAAGCTCTTCGTCCTCTGCGACTGTTTGACGGGGTATGTGCTGGACTTTGTGGTGTACAGCGGCAAGGGTGGAGAAATTGTGGCTGACCCCCTCATTGGTTTTGGTGGCGCTGTAGTGAAGAAGATGATGGAGAGGCACTTCAATCAAAACCACATCCTCTACACAGATAATTACTACACGTCGCCTATCCTGACCAAGTACCTCCATGACCGCAAGACCGTAACTGTCGGAACAGTCAAGGGCAAGAGGAAGGGCATGCCAGCCTACCCAACCAAGACGAAGAAGACGGACATGTTCCACAAGAAGAGTGGCCCCATCCTCTCCATCCACTGGCATGACCAGCGCAAGGTTAACCTCCTCAGCACATGCCACAAGGCCGAGATGGTCGCCACAGGGAAGGTGGACCGAAAAACCAAGAACCCCGTCCGGAAACCAGCTGCTGTCCTGGATTACAACCTCAACATGCGCCTCGTTGACAAGTCCGACATGCAGATGGGCTTCATCGACTGCCTGCGAACATCTTGCAGGTGGTACAAGAAGTTTATCCTGCATACGGTAGATATGTCGGTCCTCAATGCCTACAACATCTACCATCTGAGGACTCCAGGAGCCAAGAAGTACAAGTGCCTGCGGAAGTTCCACAAGCAGGTGCTACTGGAGCTCCTGGCTAAACATGGGGGTACACCAGGGAGGCCACTACAAGGACCAGGCCAGCTGGACAGAACGGGGTGTGCTGATTTCTTCAGGAAGAACCAGCTCAACGCCCTTCCTTTCAAAGCACCAGGTAGTAAGAGCAGATTCCAGAAGAGGTGCCATGTGTGCAGCCACACAACATGAAGACCCCGCAAAGCCACAAAAACCACTTGGGAATGCCTCGAGTGTCAAGTTGGACTGTGTGCTGGCACCTGCTTCAACGACTTCCACACTCTAACAAACTTTTGAAGTGGAAGTGACAACAGTGAAAGTGACACTCAAATGTAGGCTAAGAATAATAATATAACTAAGTATAAGTGAAAAGGACACATATAAGTAATAATAAGTGCCTTCAATAACAATATGAACAAGTGAAAGTGACACTATCAATAAGCCTAGTTCGGTGAAAGTGACAGTATAATAATAATAAAACTGAGTATAAGTGAAAGAGACACACACAAGTAATAATAAGTGCCTTCATAACAATATGAACAAGTGAAAGTGACACTATATATGTTATTAGCTTACCTAACAATACATAAAAGTGAAAATGACACTATCAATTATCAAAGTCCAGTGAAAGTGACACAAATAACTTCATGTAAATAACTTTATTGAGTGAAAATAACATAATAACTATAATAAACAATAAAACACTATCAAATCGCTTCCCAGCATAATTGCGGGTGGAGCGACGAGTGCAACTGGGCGTCGTAGCCGGGGCCGCGGTTGAGTGTTCGGACGCGCCGAGGTAAATACGGGCAAAAGTTACCTCCACTTCCATCACCATCACTCCGGAACCAGTTGAGCTAGAGAGCTCTATTCAATGCCATTCTACGCGGCAAGGTAAGGCGCCCATTTCTACATATGTTTGATTAATGTACGTAATATATTAAGCGAGATTAGCCTTAGTTTACTTTTGTTGATTTTTGTCCTGATCACCCGGATACGAGGTACGTCCTTTGGAGAGACAGCCCGGGCCCCGAGGGTTAATAAAGAAGTTTGCCATCGACTGTGACCCAGCCATCCTCTTAAATATCCAGGGTACACTACAGCCAAGAAGGCTGAACAATTCCCACGGCGTCCCAATCAATCGAGTGAAAATTCTGTGGGAGGGAGAAGGTCAACCTCCCAATGATTTCAAGTATGATATTCTCCTGCCACCTCACCATCAACTCCACTGTGCTTCAGATGTTACGAAATCGCCCATATTTCGAAGTACTGCCATGGAAAACCTCGGTGTGGTTTATGTAGTGGGGATCATGAAATGAATTCCTGCCCAGTTCGTGCAGCTGCCGCCGTTAAACACCCTCCCACCGTACCTGAAGCCTGAACTGTATGTTGATGCCCCCTAGCCTCCCCCCCAGCGACCCTTTAATCGCCCATCCTAGATACCTTTCCTCAGCCGAATTTAGGCGTCCTCGTTGTAGGCGTGAACGTATGGCACGCAAACTGTGTGGCCAAACGAGGAAACATCAACCCATCAACCACGCTCCCTGCAACTACAGTCTACAACCCACCACCCTCACCCTTTATCACCTGAGTCATCACCCCAACCATCTGCACCTGAGGCTCAACCATCTCAGCTACAAATACTACAAATGATGCTTCAACAACAAGGAGAACATATGCAGGCCCAGCGAACAATAATCTAACAACAACAACTTCAGCAACAAGAGCTCTTGCATGATGTGCTAAAACAGCAGCAGGTGATATTGGCATCACTTAATTTACCCATGGCCATCCCCCCCCCCCCCCACTCCTCATCCCCTGTCCACCTCCCCCCCCCCCCCCCCCACTCCACTCCTCACCCCCTCACTCCCCCTCCCTCACAAGTACAGTCACTTATAACAATTCGTGGACCCCCACGTGAACGCGTCAACTAAAATGGATTGTGTTTTGCTTGGTACCCCTTGAGACTGGATGTCAGCCAGAGGAAGGGGAGGGTAAGGGGGGTGTTAGAGAGGGCAGAGTAGGAGGGTGTAGAAGCAGGGTAGTACGGTAGTTACTTACCCCCACTTTCTTCCCCTAAACTAATATTCCACACCTCTCTCTCCGCCTCTCTCTCATATTATCTATAAAATACTCACATAATATGATACCCCTCTCCCTATCTCTACCAAATTATATAGGCTACGCTATCTAATAGCACCTACACTCCTACATTATATGTTAGTGTATTTGTTTTATTTGCCTTGTTATGTTTATTTATGTGTTATAAGAGTCTCAACCAAATGTTATTAATATTCTGTAATTCACTTCCATTCTCACGTATATTATTAATGTATTTCTATTTAACCCCTTCTGTACCGGTGATGTACTTTTCATTATATTATGACAACTATTAGACGATTATGTTCAGCTTAATAAGGATATCTACCCATTGAAAGCCTACAGACTATCTCGATTAATCCTTTTAGCTACCACGTATCCTTCTTAAGCTTCATAAAATCGTCTAAATGTAGCTGAAATCAAATAATAAAGACGTCGCCGGTACAGAAGGGGTTAATATTACCTATTATTACTATGTCCATTTCCTATATCCGTATAATGCTTTTCTTTGTATAATGCTTTGTGTTTAGAACGTGACGGGCAGATATACAGTATATGTGTTAACAGGGCTACTCAGTCTTCCCTAACTATTCTTTCCTAAATCTATCCTACGATTACCTTACTTCGGATAACATAATTTGTATACAATAAGCCTACTTGGTTTAAATAGACGAGGTTTATACAAAGACAAGGTTAGATATAGGATAAAGGCTTATAATTATGATATATAAGTAAACTAGAACGGCACTTGGTAGAGAGCATACCTCTGCCTATACTGGCTGGTTATATTATCATTAATATTAATGACCTAAAACAAATTCTGGATCCGGGTTCTGGGATATATTCCGGAACGCTTCCTAAATTGAATCACTTCTCCAAAGGTGCATATTCTATCTGCCACCATATGTCGTGAAAATCTGCAGATCGCCTCATAAAGTGAATCACTTATTCCTTGCTGCATATCTTATTTTCCCACCAATCATCATAAAATTCAGGTAATAATTTTGTTCTGGATATCTTGTTTACAGACAGACAAACAAACGGAGGCGAACACATAACTTCCGGTAAACAGTAAACTGGTAATTATAGAGTAAACACGTAGCAGAACGCATTTATATATATATATATATATATATATACTGTGTATATATACAGGGAGTCCCAGGAGGAAAAGGCATAACTTTGGGAAATGATAGAACAAGGTATTCTAAGCCTATAATGTTCTATAAGAAATATTCCAAATCTCGGCCGGTATAGAGTTATGACATGTTGAAAATGGTATTTTCTTCAGTAATTCCCCATAAGGCTGGCCTAGCTGTTCTAGGGCCTACCACACCTCCATCTAATTGCAATTATTTTACCATGTTATTATATAGATATATCTCTTTACTGTTTGAGATATGAACTTTTTGTTATAGAACATTTTATGCTTAGAATACCTCGTTATATAATTTCCCAAAGTTATGCCCTTTCCTCCTGGGACACCCTGTATATGTATATATATATATATTATTTAACCCGTGAACGGCGGCAAAGATCATAAGAGGTTTTACTGGGCGACGGCGGCAAAGCTCTTAACCCGGGAACGGCGAGTAGGGGGGTAATGAACTAGCTCCCCATGGGCGAGCATATGGGCTCCATTCAGGCCTATAATCGTCATTTTACGATAAATATCGTTATTACCTATTCATATGGGCCTATTTTACCTTCACTATGAAGATAGTAACCTGTAACAACAATAAAACAAGTGAAAATATAATATTTCTGGTCAAAATCGTGAATATAGATGGACCAGCCCATTCATGAATTATGGAGAAAATTGATGCAACCCCTCCCTCCACGAGGCCTCAAGCCACACTGAGCCTACTCATACACACAGTCGCTTGTGTAACACACCTGCTAGGCACGTAAGCACATCCCCCACACAGTTTGCTAATGTTAGCACAAAAACATACCAACAAATTAGGGAATAACAGGGAAAATAGGTGATAATTGAAGGGGGAGGGGAAAGGGAGGAAGGAGGGGATGTGGAGGAGTGATATGAGGTATAGGGAAAAAAAAATGTTTAGTGCTGTTTAAATGGTATTTTTAGGCCTCCCTCTTAACCCGGCAAGCGCGATAGGCCTCACGGAAGGCTTCCTATAGGGAACGCGATAGGCCTCACGGAAGCATGACCATAAAAAAAGCCTTCCAAAAAAAAAAAGAGCCTATCAAAACAAAGGATTTTGTCTCTACGTGAGATAATTCCCCTCTAGTACTCATCCATGTGTTTCTCACCCCTCCCCCTCCCCTCCTTCCCCACCTTATTCCCCCCTCCCTCCCCTCCTCAATTATCACCTATTTGTCCTCTTATTATCATCATTTATCGGTTATTTTTCTCTCCCGCGATAATGTAGCACAAGTGGGTTGCATAAAAGATCGTTATGCAACACCCAGACACCGGCACACACCGCACCGCTTGTCTCAGTTGACTCCCAGACAGCGAGAGGGGAGGGCTGCCTGTGGCTCTCTCTCGCCTGAGATTATGACCGGGTGGCCAATATCTTCGTTTTTCACCACCCAAATGCTTTTCCCACTTATTTTAGCACTCTTGAAGGTTCATATATACATCATATATGTCAAATAAAAGCATACCGAAAACAAATAATGCTTTATATTGTAAATATAACGAATTCTGTCAGAATCCAGGGCTAGAAATGCACAAATAACTACCCTAGCACCTAGGTCTATATCGCGCTTGTCAGGTTAAGAGCTTTGCCGCCGTCGCCCAGTAAAACCTCTTAAGAGCTTTGCCGCCGTTTACGGGTTAAGAGGGAGACCTAAAAAAAACATTTAAACGGCCCCAGTAGCACTAAACAAGACACTGCTGGTAAATTCCTAAACGTATTTTGAAGGAGCCTATAACAAATGTTCACATTTCATGGGCTCAGCCTTGACAATGAATTATGAAGATGTTGTAATATATTGTATATGTTTTTAGTCTAAATAAAGTTAATATTATTATATTATTATTATAAGCTCACACCTACATGACCATAACATAATATATTGACGGGGAACTGATCGATCTATAACTGGAGATATTGACTAACCCATTTCTTGTTAGCAGCATGCACACATACTGATTAAATAGTGGGTTGAACAACAAAACAAATATTATATGCATCTACAGTATAATGTTTTTCATATTCAGCAACTCGTTGTGTTTGCATCATGGGCAATAGAATAATCAGTAAATAAAATGAAGATGATCAAAACCGACAAATTCCAATAATTTCGTTGCTAATTTTGACCTAGGTCTGTTTCTGAAGAAATCAAAATCATCACACTGACTTTTGCAGAATTGATTAGAAAATCACGATAAAAGTCGGTTATAAAAGTATTGGTATTACATTAATTTACCTACGACTGAATAATATCATGAAGAAACTTGTAATTGTTATGAGTTTGAAGAGGCGGTTATATAAAAGAAAACGGCATATTGAACTGTCAGGATCTATTTTATAAAATTTACTTATAATTAATATCATATGCAGTTTGGTGGGGTAAATCTTCTCTAGCTCAAAACTCCAAATTACAGTTGCAGGTGTGTTATTTAACGCTACATTGCTCCGGAGATTGGTCAGACTACTTACTGTGTGGCACATTGGTTGCTTATACGCTTCACTACAAATAGGACAGGTTAGGACGATACGAATGGGCAAGTCTCCTAACAATTGGTGCCTTTGTTCACCTAACAGTATTAAGAATAAGAACAGTCACTTACACATTCATTAACTCCTATAAAAGAGAGAATCATTCGGTTGATATTTTACGTCTGTTTATTTGTCGGTTTGTTTGATTGACTCTAAACAAGAAAACAAAAAACAGCAGCATAGGCGGAGGTATGCTCTCTACCAAGCGCCGCTCTAGTTTACTTATATATCCTGTAAGCCTTTATCCTATATCTAACATTGTCTTTGTCTAAACTTCGTCTATTTAACACCTTAAGAGCGGCCTATGCGGTTTATTTATATGTACCGCCCAGCGGGGTGTTTTTAGCCAAAATAGGGCTGTTTACGTGATCATTTTCATGCCTAAATAAGACCCAGAACGTAAAACAAGTATCTATCCCTGAAAGGGCATAAACAGAGCTTTCGAATGACACCATAACGATCCTTTTATGATGGCTAGTTTTCTTGCAATAACCGTGCAACGCGAGTGCAAAAAGCATGTAATTAGCCACTTTCCCGATACAATTCCTTATATAGCGAGTGAGAGAGGGAGGAGGGAGCTGGGATTCATGTCAGTATGTTCGCCGCGGTGGTCTGGAGTAGTCATACGCTCGCTACTCTCCTGCCACCACTTGTCTCTCTCTCTCAGCAACATTACGTGCTGAAATTGCCACTCGACCTATGTCGAGCGCCGCCACATAGTCCAGCTTTATTTAACTCGACTTATGTTGCTCGCCGCTAATTAAGGGTTAAACCAAGTAGGCTTATTGTATACAAATTATGTTATCCGAAGTAAGGTAATCGTAGGATAGATTTAGGAAAGAATAGTTAGGGAAGACTGAGTAGAACTGTTAACACATATACTGTATATCTGCCCGTCACGTTCTAAACACAAAGCATTATACAAAGAAAAGCATTATACGGATATAGGAAATGGACATAGTGATAATAGGTAATATTAAATAGAAATACGTTAAAAATATATGTGAGAATGGAAGTGAATTACAGAATATTAACAACATTTGGTCGAAACTCTTATAACACATAAATAAACACAACAAGGCAAATCAAACAAATACACTAACATATAATGTAGGAGTGTAAGTGCTATATTTTGATAACGTATATAATTTGGTAGAGATAGGGAGAGGGGTATGATACATGTATTTTATTGATAATTAATATGAGAGAGAGAGAGAGGTGTGGAATTTTAGTTTAGGGGAAGAAAGTGGGGGGTAAGGTAACTACCGTACTACCCTGCTTCTACACCTTCCTACTCTGCCCTCTCTAACACCCCCCTTACCCTCCCCTTCCTCTGGCTGGCATCCAGTCTCAAGGGGTACCAAGCAAAACACAATACATTTTAGTTGATGCGTTCACGTGGGGGTCCGCGAATTTTTATGAGTGACTGTACCTCACAATACGGGAGTTAATCTCGGCGGCCTTGACACTACACCCTTCCAACTCGCTCCTTACTATACTGTAGTTTCCCCCCAGCCCACCTCCCCCCACACAGATACCTGGAAACCTTCCCTCCTACCCCCTCAGCCCAGTCTTACACAGCAGTCACCATAAATGACATACAGCCTAACCAGGGTCCATCCTCTCCCCCCACTACTAATACTGAACAAAACATCCATAACACTGTTTATTCAACACTACCTAGCTCTACATACAGTATATCCCTTCTCTTCTCCCGCCCATGTCACACTCACCCTATAACACACCCCACACACTCACTCAAATCATCATATCATAATGACCCTAAACATAGATCATACAATATGCTCTCATGGAACATTAGGAGTTTACATAAAAGATTTCCAGAGATATCCCATTATGCTCAAGTCAATCGCCCAGCATTAACCTGTAAACGGCGGAAAAGCTCTTAAGAGGTTTTACTGGGCGACGGCGGCAAAGCTCTTAAGAGGGAGGCCTAAAAATACCATTGAAACAGCACTAAAAAAAAATTTTTTCCCTATACCTCATATCACCTCTCCACATCCCTTCCTTCCTCCCTTTCCCCTCCCCCTTCAATTATCACCTATTTTCCCTGTTATCCCCTAATTTGTTGGTATATTTTTGTGCTAACATTAGCAAACTGTGTGGGGGATGTGCTCATATGCCTAGCAGGTGTGTTACACAAGCGAGTGTGTGTATGAGTAGGCTCAGTGTGGCTTGAGGCCTCGTGGAGGGAGGGGTTGCCTCAATTTTCTCAAAAATTCATGAATGGGCTGGTTTATCTATATTTGCGATTTTGACCAGAAAAAATATATTTTCACTTGTTTGATTGTTGTTACAGGTTACTATCTTCATAGTGAAGGTAAAATAGGCTCATATGAATAGGTAATAACGATATTTATCGTAAAATGACGATTATAGGCCTGAATGGAGCCCATATGCTCGCCCATGGGGAGCAAGTTCATTACCCCCCCCTCGCCGTTCCCGGGTTAATATGCCTCAAGAAACTTTCACATCAATAAGCAAAATCCTGCTCCCTCCACGTATACCTGGCTACCATGCTTACCACCTTTCCTCTGGGCAGGGATTAGTCACCTAGATTAGACATTCTATACAACACTCCCTTATTAATTCATCACCACAAATCTCTATAACCTCCCTCATCAACTCTTCCGATTACAATCGGCCTACCTGATATAGTCGATTCGCTCAAATAGACTTTAACACTATCGTTTTTACTGCTACCTAGCGAAGCTCATTGTGGAGAATCTTCGAGAGAGACAGCCGGAACTGTGAATAACAGACCAAGATGTTCTGTGCGTAATGATTGCTGGTCTGTGCCATGACCCGGGACACTGACCCTTCAGTCATCTGTGGGAACATTCCTGCGGCAGGCACGGCCTCAGGAGTCATCCGAGCACGAAGAAGCCTCCATCAAAATGTTGAAGCATTTGATCAAGCAGAACCCGCACGTTAAAGAGGAGATGAAGAGGAACGGGTTAAGGAAGCAGGATAGGAAGTTATACCGCTGCCGCAGACTGGCCGTACAAGGGCCGTACCAAGGACAAGGTGTTCCTGTATGAGATTGTCGCCAATAAGAAAACTGGTCTAGATGTGGATAAATTCGACTACCAGCTACGAGACAGCCACCATTTGGGAATGAAGGCGACCTTTGATTACCGGAGATACCTCGAGTGTGTGCGAGTCATTGGGGGAGAAATTTGTGTTTGGGACAAGCAAGCTCACAACATCTACGGTTTGTTGTACACCCGCTGGTACCGCCACCGAACGGTTTATCAACATCGGGTCGGGAAGATTACGGATGCTATGTTGATAGATGCCCTTTTACATGCCGACCAACACCTGAGGTACACGGATCAAGATGGAAACAAGTTTGCTCTCGGTGACGCAAGCCAGGATATGAAGGCATTCACCCACCTCATGGACGAGGTACTCCCAACACATAATGATGTCCGAGGATCCGGCGATGGACCAGGCCAAGGCCATCCTAAAAAACATTGATCGACGACAGCTGTACCACTATGATGTCAGCACGGGCCTGGTTGTGCGGAACATGAAGGTATCTGGATTTTTGGACTTGGTAGAGTCCAAGATACCAGAAGACAGCCAGCTCACCAGACAAAAGACTGAGGGCCAAGTTATCTCTGTCAGCTATGGTATGGGCAATTAGGACCCCATACAGAGGGTCCGCTTCTACAGTAAGGATGACCCTGCCCATGCCAGAGAGATGTCAAGGGAGGGCGTTTCGAGGATGCTGCCTCACAGCTTCCAGGAGAAAGAGTTCCTGTTGCTAGTGAAGAGTAAGGATGAGGAGGATATAAAAGCTGCTGAGGCGGCTTTCCAAGAGGTTTGTCAGGATCTCCGTCATCGTTGTTGTCGTCGACATCTGCTCAGGATGTAACACAACCAGAGCCCCATACCATTAAACACATCATAAAAGACAGCATTTCACACAATCACTTATGCCAACAACACAATCTTCACTCCTTGAGAGATCTGGGAAAGCCCAATTGTGGCCATGGCCTTCCTTAGGGACTCGGGGCTGTTCGGCTAGGCAGCTTAGGGAACGGCAACATCAAAAACTGTTAATGATTGTTCTATTTATATATGTAATCATTGCAATGTATATTTAAATCCCAAGGAAGGCAACCCCTCTGTCCTGCCCATAATAAATAACAAACCCATATTTTACATGGGTGATTACAATGCCCCCCATCCCATGTTTGGTGGAAACCGTACAAATGCCCAAGGTAACGCACTTCATGATATTGTAATAACAAAAACAAAAAAAAAAATCCCACACATACTAGGGGAGGTTATCTTGATTTAGTTATTGGAGGTAACATTGTACAGGGTGCTGTATTTGTCTCAGTTGTACCTACTCTAATTGCTGATCATACTGCTATCCTAGCCCCTTACTCTATTCCTGTCTTTCATATCCAGCATAAACATGTTATGAGTAAAATCTATATTCCTGAGCCGCTACATCAATCATTTAAATCAATGTTAACTAGCTGGTAAAGTAAAAGATTGCCATGCTCAATATGAAGTACAGGTTCACCACACAAAGTCGGCAGGAAAACAAGAAGGTAACTGGGTGAAATATGAGCGGCTCAAGGACATAGAGGTCGCCGCTATATCCTTGAGCCGCTGCAGCAACCTTCTACCTTAATAGATTCCCTGACACTATATAATTATCTCACTACTGCCAAAGAGACTAGGAACCTTAAAGCTGATGTAAAACAGGAGTACTGGCAAAAATCTTTACAGAAAATGAATGCCCATACATCTAAGTCAAGGGTTTGGAAGTTCGTTAATGCAGTGACTAAAGCCATTATATCACCCACTCCCCCTCTTCATCACAACCCTGTTGAATATACTGGTGAATTAGTTAACACATGGTCATCACAATCACAATTCACCTCACTACCCCAAGCAACTAAATATCGCCTCTTAGCAGGTAGCACTAGTAGGCTAGCTCGCCTAACACCCTCACTCATCGTTGACCTGTCAATCACAGAAGAGGAGTTACAACTGGCTTTGTCACAAGGTGGTAAAGCAACCTCCCCAGATGATGATGCCATCACCTATGATACTTTTCGCCTCATTGCACAAGTTTCCTTTACTATCACTGTACAATGTAAGCCTCTCAGAGGGTGTCTTACCTGCAGAGTGGACACAGAGTACAATTATTCCCATTCCCAAGCCAAACTCTACTGATCACCAGTCTATTTCACTAACATCCTGTGTGTGTAAAGTAATGGAAACAATTCTTCTGACTAGACTTCATACTCTAGTTGAAAATAAACTTTCTCCCAACTTATATAGCTTTCTTCCTGGACGTAGTGCTCACCACTGTCTTGCTGATTGAATAGCTCACCTTTAGCCTAATACATGTATGGCATTTGTCGATCTAAAAGCTGCCTTTGATGTTGCAAACAGAGACATAATCCTTGATGAACTAACTGATCTTGGAGTCTCTGGACAACTATTCCAGTGGATTGAGAACTACCTATCCAATAGAAGGTCCAGGGTGTTATTCCGAGGAGCCATAAGCCAATACCTGCCATTTAACCACGGTACTCCTCAAGGTGGAGTACTGAGCCCATTCCTATTCAATGTACTCACAAACAGACTCAGTCTTCTCGGTAATCCACCCCCTTCATCCCTCATCATAAGCTATGCAGATGATATATGCATCAGCTCTCAAAATCATGTCACACTACAACGACTTCTCAATCGCTTTGCAAATGCACCAACTGACTGCGGTCTCATTATAAACACAAACAAAACAACATTGTTTGCCCGTACTCCTGCTAGTAGGTTAGGATGTAAGACTATAAAATTGCTTGGTGCTAAACCTACTGAAGTAAATTACTATAAATACCTAGATATACCTAGGTCATCTTTATGCAACCCTGATAATTATGTAGCAGACCTGAAAAAACGAGTAATTAACCCCCGAGAGCTCCGACTTCCGGTACAAAAGGTATTAACATTCCCCTAACCAAAACCTATTACATCATGTACATTAGATCCCTCCTTGATTACCATACTTGCCTGACCCAGCTTCATTACCTGCCCGACCCAGCTAGTGGAAAGACGTGTCCTTAGTAACCTCTACCTCAATGCGCCAAGTGAAGTGTGACATTATCGCTTACCTGTAGATGGTGGCAAGTGTTTAAGTGCATTTTTTGCAGTGCTTTAGCTCAGTGATTAGCGGTTAGTATTTGATTTATCTATTTAGTTTTGTTTTATTAGCTAGCTTTGGGATTAAATGGCAGGTATGGAGGTGGAGTCTTACACCGAACTTCGCTCTCTCTTCCTAGAGGCGAGGGAAGAGTTGAGTGTGGTGAGGGGGCCGGTTCAATCTCTGAGGGAGGTTAACATAAATATTCAGAGGTAACTGGGAAGTGGCCTTGTTAAAGGATGAACATTTAGCTTTACAAATTAGCTTAGAGGAACTTTGAAGTTCGAGTAAGGGGAAGAGGGAGGTTGAACCTAACAAATCACTATAACATGGGATGAATGTGAAGGGGATAACCTTAAGCTACGTGCAGCTAGAGGCCTTAACACAGTCAGGAGTGTGAGCTAGTGGGAGTCTAACAGGAGTCGCTAGAATCACTAGGAGTCATCGATTTTCACCGTGAGCGAGTGTGAGTCGAACAGAAGTCGCTAGTCGTTGCTAGTCACTAGGAGTCATCGATGTTCACGGCGAATAGGCCTGCGAGTCCGAATTGTCCCTACTCCTACTGACTCTAGCTCGCACTCCTGACTGTGATGTACCCTTTAGCCAGCTTTGCCTGCAGCACCAACGACCACCACAGGAGCACCAGCTGCCACTACCACCACAGGAACACTAGCTGCCACTACCACCACCACAGGAGCACTAGCTGCCACTACCACCACCACAGGAGCACCAGCTACCACTACCACCACCACAGGAGCACCAGCTGCCGCTACCACCACCACAGGAGCACCAGCTGCCGCTACCACCACCACAGCAGCACAACTCCTACAACCTCTGCTGCTGCCAATTCCGGTTTGTCCTGAGGAAAAGGTAAGTCTGTGTCCCGAGGAGAAGGTAAGTCTGTGTCGATTGTGGGCGACTCCATGGCAAGACATTTAGTTAGGGCTACCCACACAAAACATAGGAAGGTTGTGTGTCTGCCTGGCCATGGAGTTGGGAGGGTTTTCGAGAAGATCTTGGAAGATAGTGAAGATAACCCCATCATTTGTCTCAGAGCCGGGAGTAACAATGTTGGTAAGGGTAGAAAGTGAGGAACTGCTGAAGCAGTATCGGGATGTGTTAGACAAGGTTAGGAGGAAGGGAGGGATCCCTGTAATACATTGTATCCTACCCAGAAGAGGAGTTCCCAAGGAATGGACATCCAGGGCGATTGGTATCAACTGCCGGTTGGAGAAAATTATTGAAAGGAAAAAGCAATACCATTAATTGATAACTGGGGTCGTTTCGAAACTATTGGAGAGTTAAGATGTACGCATGGGATGGGGTTCATCTTTCATGGTTAGGAGTTTCCACATTAGCTAGTTCTTTAGATAGGGTGGTTGCGGAGTTTTGAACAGAAATATTGAGAGTGTAAAAGAGGTTAAATGGTAAATGTTTAGCGTCGGGCGAAAGCGATAAGGATATTCAGTCTCGTGCTAAGAATGATTACTATATTGCTATTGATGGTAGTGATGGTGCAACGGAAGATGGACATTTAGTTAGAAATAAAGGTAAATTAGGTATAAATAAAAGTAAATTGAGAGTATATTACACAAACTGTAGGAGTCTATGTAACGAAATGAACGAACTTAGAGCACTTGTTAGCAAAGAAATTATAGACATAATAGCGCTAACTGAAACATAGATTAATACAGAAACCAGGCATTTTTTAGCAGAATTTGATATACCAGGATATAGTTTGTTTAAATATGACCGAACAAGTAGGAGGGGCAGCGGTATAGCAGTGTTTGTCAGGAGTACATTAAAAAGCTTTATTAAATCAGGTATTAGACTAAATAATGATAATGAAAGTGTTTGGGTAGAGGTTAACGAAGGTAGCGAGACCATAGTTATCAGAGTTATGTATAGACCGCCAAATATGAGTAGAAATGACGGAACATTATTATGGGAGGAAATTAAATTGGCATAAAGGTTTAGCAATGTGTGCATTATGGGGGATTTTAATTTTTCGAATATAGATTGGCAGCATCAAATAGGCGACTCTGATTCTGAAGAGTTTATTGAGGTAGTACAAGACAGTTTTTTATTTCAATTCATAGATACGCCGACTAGAGGTAATAATATTCTTGATTTAGTTTTCAGTAACAATGAACATATGATAAATAATGTGGAGATAGGGGACCACCTAGGAAATAGCGACCACAATTCTGTGTATTTTAATATACAATGGAAAAGGAATACCCGAGAGAATACAGCATTAATACCTGACTTCAGAAAAGCCGATAATGGTTGGTTAAGAAGAGCCCTATTAGCGGACCCTATGGTAAAAAAAGTAAGTCGATCCAGGTGTCCAAATGAGTGTACCCCTTCTCGGGTACCTGTCAGCTTTATTCAGGAAGAGATGTCAAACTTGGTATACATATGAACATTTTATCAAGTCAGTATTCAACGTGCAAAGTAAGTATATTTCCAAAAGAAAATTTAGATCAACACAGAACTAACTCAAATGCATGAATAATAGACCATTAGATCAAGGGAAAAAAAAGAGGAATATATAGAAAAATAAGGCGGCGACATTCACATACTTGCTTACTATCAGAATCTATCTCGAAGACAGGTAAAAAAGGATATTAGGAAAGAAAAAACAAATATGAAATCAAGGTTGCCAATGACTCAAAAAATTATCCTAAAGCTTTTTACCAACTATATAAATCCAAGGTTAGAGATGTAATTGGTCCCCTTAAAACTTCGATATGAAAAATGACAGAACATTATTAAAAATATGCAGTACATTAAATAGTCAATTTCTTTCCATGTTCACTAATGACAATTTGGCACAGTTTCCAGAAGTCCGTAAGGTACATAGCGATAGTATAGAACATAGGTCAAGTACTGTTACTATAAGTAGAATTAATGATGTGCTTAAGGAAATTGACAGACTAAAACCTCAGAAATCGCCTGGTCCTGATGAGGTATATGCTAGAGTATTAACAGAATGCAGAGATGAGCTAAGTTACCCATTAACATTTCTATTTAACAAGTCATTAGAAACCGGTTTAGTTCCAGAAGCTTGGAAGCTTGCAAAGTAGTTCCGATCTTTAAAAAAAGGTGATACATAAATATCCAATTACCGTCCCATTAATCAAAGGAAAGCTTCTAGTCAATTATTGCTAGGAAAATTAGAAACCACTTAGAAACATTTAATTTAATAAATTGTTCTCAGCATAGATTCACTTAGGGACGTTCTTGCCTTACTAATTTGCTTAGTTTTTTTCTCAGAGGTATATGAAGCAGTAGATAATGACAAGTCATATGATATAATATATTTAGATTTCAGTAAAGCTTTTGACAGAGTCCCTCATGAGAGATTGATGAGAAAAGTTGAGGCTCATGGAATAGGTGGGCAGTTGTTGGGTTGGATTAGGTCATGGCTAATTGGTAGGAAGCAGAGAGTCCGCATAAATGGTACTAAGTCAGAATGTAGAGCAGTCAAAAGTGGTGTCCTCCAGGGATCTGTATTGGGTGCTCTGTTGTTTGTTATATACATAAATGACCTTGATTTAGGTATACCTAGTAGGATAAGTAAATTCGCAGACACTACCAAAATGGGGAGAACAATAGATTAAGATAGCGGCATAGAGTGCCTTCAAAGGGATCTAGATACCTTACACGAATGGTCAGTAAATGGTCAGGGAGTGCAGCGGCGGGGAAATATACCGACGTCAACACATCAATCTACACAAAACAATCAGTAACAGGTCTAAAACAGTTCTTATTGATGCTTAATGTATTCTATGTTATGACATATGATGTTGGTGGTATAGTCATTATAATGTAATATAAGTCGACTGAAGGAAGGCAAAAAGATTATTAAATATATATATATATATATAGGAGAATTAACAGTTATAGTCAGAAACCTCAGTTTCTGAGACATCTGGGTAGGGCCTGGACATTGAGAGCGTATTGTTTCTGGACGACAGCCCACTTTAACTATCACAAGGCGGCACACGTACGAACACACGTTTCGAACCAATAGATGATTTACTCAGTCTGCCATGTAAATTATTATTTGTGTGCTGTTATGTTACGATACGATTCATACTACAGAATCTCATATAAAAATGACAACAATACCATTGTTTGTTATTCATAAAAATGACAACAATACCATTGTTTGTTATTCTCTCCTGTATCTACATTAAACACAGATAGATATTAAAGAATTCAGAATGTAAAGAAACACTACCAAACCGCAGTGAATGGACAGGCTTTCGTTGTGTATGTGTGTGTGTGAGAGAGTGATTCATCAGACGTTACCCATAGTAGTTACTATTAAACACACCGGTAAACACCGGTACTCGCATATAATTCGTCCATTTTTGTTATCATGCTATTAACCTTGTTGCACTGTGCAAACATTGCAATATATCATATACTATAATACTAACATCGAAAAGGTATTTAACGGTAATATCATGATGAGATGCCCTAGAACTAATTTTACCATTGGGTAATGTATTTTACCCTAATTACATGTTGTAATACTATATTAGCTCATAATGTGCATAGGACTATAGCCTAGACTTAGTTCTGGTTGAACATTAACATTAATATTTACTTCGACTGCCAATTCTTCCAGTGGCACAGTCCTAATATCTACAGGATATAGGCTATCCTAGGAGGTTTGGAATACTATTAGGCTATGCTAACCCAAAATATTTTAAAGTTGTACGTTAAGAGTATCCATTGGTTTAATCTAATATTAACTATCGATCCTCTCCTATACCTAACCCAATCTTATCTTATCTTCCCAAAGGTGGTGACCTCTTTCTATTGATTTACCCACTGTGTTCAGTAGCTTAAATTAGGCCTAGTCAAGTCACTACACCAAGATAACTACAGGTTTTACAGGGCCGGATTTAGGTGGGAGGTGTACGCCCCTCCCCTTTTTTTCACAGTTGGGTATTAGGCCTATTTGTATGTGTTAGGGGTGATGTCCTGGCTCCATTTACATACATGGAAAACAAATATTTAGTAGGGCCTAGCTTCATGAATAACTTTTGTATGGATCATTTATATATAGCCTAGTGTTTCTGAAGTAGTGCTGCTACAAACTTTATGTTTTGTATTGGCATATCGACGAAAAGTTACAAGGCCTAACTAGAAAAATAACATGAATATCTGATGTTGTGTCACGTCTATGGTGTTTCGTCGACGGCTGGGGGGCGACACCCCTCATAATCCCTTCTCAACACCTCGCCCCCCCTTTTCAAAAGTCCTGGGGCGGGATTCACTAACGATCGTAGTGTGCGATGTCGTACAGAAACGTATGATCACCACGGAACTTGTATTCACGAACGCATCGTTGGGCTCCCTTTCAGCTCCCTTACGCTAAGGCGCCTCTTGACCAATCAGGCGCTTGGCCACTCACTGAGCTTAACCCTTTTGCTGCGGCCTGGTAGTACTGGATCGTGTAGGCCATTGCGGGCATAATACGCCAATTTGCACTATATATAAATCGTTCTACAAGGCGAAATATCAATCAGATCGATGCGAAATGGTGTTCAACATGTCGGGCCGGTCAAGTTCTCCCCATAGAAGGCAATCTGTGTGGTGTGTGAGCGAGCCAGGCTTCACAGAGTGGAGAGAAAGTGGGGGGGGGGGTTTCCGGGGGAAAATGATCTTTCTCTAGCCCGGATGGGCGGGCGCGTTCGGACAGCCATGACTTCGCTCTCATCCATAATAGTTTTCGCTTAGGTTATCGCATTATTCCTTACGTATTTATCTACCACACGTATATATTTATATGTATACTTATGTTTTACATAATTATGTTTTACATATATATCATGTCAAATACCTCACTTATATCTGCCGTAAATACTTCTTCTCTCTCTCTCTTTCTTTCTCTCTCCTCCAGTCTCCCAGGTTTACAGAGGATTGTTGCCAAATGCGGGTGTTCGAGATTGTTTTACTCTCCTTCCCTTTCTCTCTCATTCTTTCTCTCTCTCTCTCTCTCTCTCTCTCTCTCTCTCTCTCTCTCTCTCTCTCTCATTTATCGCTCTTACATAAATGTTTACGATAAGTACTACATTTCAGTAGATTGCGAAATGTACTCGGTGTACATGGTGGGAGTGCTGCCATACATGTGTCACCTAAATAGACCTTCCTCCCTTCCCCCACCCCCAACCCCCTCTCTCTATCACCCTCTTCTCTCTCCCTCTTTTTTTCTCTCCCTTCCCAAGAGTGTTGGCAAATGCGGGATTCTGGATTGTTTTTCTCTCCTTTCTCTCTCTACATCTCTTTCTCTCTCATTTGTCGATCTTATTAACATACGCTCTCATTTATCGCTGTTACTTACATAAATGTTTACGATAGGTACTATATTTCCGTAGATTGCGAAATGTACTCCGTGTTCAGGGTGGGAGTGTTGCCATAAGGGTGTCACTAAATTTGCCTCGCTTCCTGCTTCCTGCTTCCTACCACCCCCTCCCCCTCTCTCACTTGTAGTGGCCTTGAGTGTTCTCTCTCTCTCTCTCTCTCTCTCTCTCTCTTATCCTAACTTGAATTTATAATATTTGTTATCCCAATATATCACTCGGTAGCCTATTCCACATACAATTGTTACAATACAATATCATTGGTATAATATAGTTTCTTTGCTAAGTTATGATATCTGTATAGTGTATTTTCGATGTTTGAATGAACATGTGTCGGCTAGGTGCGGCCCTTGGCCTGAGGTCGGCCACACAAATTTGCATATTGGCCATTTCGTGCCCTGCCATTTTAGCTTGATATATTTTAGTGGTCTTTTTTTTTGGTTTTCTATATTCTAAACTCGACCAAATATAACTATACACGTGGTCAATTTTAGATTTTTTTTTCAAAACTTGTGTTCCCGTTTGCTACACCCATAATACCTAGCCTATTTCGACAACCTATTTGAGCGTTTTTCATTGGTATAATATAGTTTCTTTGCGGACTTATGATATCTGTATTGTGTATTTTCGATGTTTGAATGAACACGTGTCGGCTAGGTGCGGCCCTTGGCCAGAGGTCGGCCACACAAATTTGCATATTGGCCGCTTCGTGCCCTGCCATTTTAGCTTTATATATTTCAGTGGTCTTTTTTTTTGGTTTTCTATATTCTAAACTCGACCAAATATAACTATACACATGGTAAATTTTAGATTTGTTTTCAAAACTTGTGTTCCCGTTTGCTACACCCATAATACCTAGCCACCCAGCTGATTTCGACGACTTATTTGAGCGTTTTTCATTGGTATAAAATAGTTTCTTTGATAAGTTATGATATCTGTATAGTGTATTTTCGATGTTTGAATGAACACGTGTCGGCTAGGTGCGGCATCTTCTAGGATTGAGTCGTTGAAGAAGGCACGGAAGTATTCATAGAGGGTGGAATTAGCATTGCATGGGAAGGCGTCTTGCACTCCCTGTCCCGTTCCATCAAAGACGGGAGCAGCTCCGGCAAACTCGCCATCGCCGCAATCAACCCACCCAAAGGGATCCGGAGCTGGCACACCCGCAGCCACACGTGCACCTGCACCCACATGTGCTCCTGCACGTGCCTGAGCCCTAGGGCAGCCAGGCCCCCTTGGAGCCCTCGGAGCCCTCTGAGTCCTCGGACCGGCAGCAGGACCAGCAGCAGTACCAGCAGCAGGGCCAGCAGCACGGCCAACCGGAATATGTGGGTGTCTAGGCCTGACCGGTGATGCTGAGTCTGTCGACGATGAAACGATAGGCGAGATCCGGGCCTCTGGCGAGTCAGGACTCTCAAGAGAAGAGCGTGGTGATCCCAGATAACCTGGAGGAGAGTCTGGAGAGGAAGGTGGAGAGTCGTGGGAAGGAGGCGGAACATGTCTCTGACCGCTTGCCCTCCGAGGACGAGATGGCTGTGATGGTTGTGGTGGTGTCGCACCTCCTTGTATCAAACGACGCCTAACAGACACCCCTGAAGCACTTTGGATAGGTTGAATAGGAGATGTGATAGGAGAGAGGAGAGGATCATTCAAGTCAGGGAGTGGTAGAGAAATGTTAGGGGTTGATGCATCATGGCCAGCACCGGAGGTTGTGGAAGGAGTAGTAGGAGAGGCTAGGGTGGCCATTCTGACCATTCGTGTAAGCTATCTAGATCCCTTTGGAGGCACTCTATATCTCTGTCTGAATCAATTGTTCTCCCCATTTTTTGGTTTCGTCTGCAAATTTACTTATCCTACTAGGTATACCTAAATCAAGGTCATTTATGTATATAACAAACAACAGAGGACCTAATACAGATCCCTGGGGGACACCACTTTTGACTGCTCCCCATTCTGACTTCGTACCATTTATGCTGACTCTCTGCTTCCTACCAATTAGCCATGACCTAATCCATCCCAACAACGCCCCACCTATTCCATGCGCCTCAACCTTTCTCATCAATCTCTCATGGGGGACTCTGTCGAAAGCTTTACTGAAATCTAAATATATTATATCATATGACTTGTCATTATCTACTGCTTCATATACCTCTGAGAAAAAAACTAAGCAAATTAGTAAGGCAAGAACGTCCCTGAGTGAATCCATGCTGAGAAGAATTTATTAAATCTTCTCTCCAATCTTCACTTCGATAAAGTTTCCCTCGAAGGAACTATCTGAGCCTGTGTCCCCACTTTTATTGCCAGATAATGAAATATCGTCGTCAAGAGCACGGCCTATGGCGGAATCACTAAGGCCTCGCGCTGCCCGTGGCCCGCGAGTGGGGAGAGGAGCGGGTGGTGGCCTGGTGGGACTCTCATCCACGCAATCGGACGAGTGATTTGGTGACACGTCCATCACTTAGGCTTACTAGAGGAAGACTGACCCTCCCACGCACACAGCTTCTCGGGAGGAATGAGTAGTTCACATATTGACCACCAGATGGCTCCCCAAAAAATGTTTATGGCGGGAAATACCGACACATTCCGGAACGTCACCCGCAGCCTGTTGTATTGTTTTGTACAACATTCCGGAACGTCACCCGCAGCGAAAGGGTTAAGTCATTTTGTAAATAAACAATACTCACCCACATGATTGTGGTTGTGGTGGTGTCGCACTTCCTTGTATCAAACGACGCTTAACAGACACCCCTGAAGCACTTTGAATAGGTTGAATAGGAGATGTGATAGGAGAGAGGAGAGGATCATTCAAGTCAGGGAGTGGTAGAGAAATGTTAGGGGTTGATGCATCATGGCCAGCACCGGAGGTTGTGGAAGGAGTAGTAGGAGAGGCTAGGGTGGTTGGAATAGGAGCGGCATGGGTGGACGGAATAGGAGCGGCAAGGGTGGTAGGTGGAAAGGCATAGGAGGAAGGAATAGGAGAGGTTTGAGTGGTAAGTGGGAAGGTAGAGGAGGAAGGAATAGGAGAGGTTTGGGTGGTAGTTGGGAAGGTAGAGGAGGAAGGAATAGGAGAGAAAGTTGTTAGGCGTCGATTTTTAGTTGTGTCAGGTGATTTTGATGTAGGTCTCTTCGTTGGTTCTGTTGGATGAGTGTGTAAAAGCTATGTAAGGGTTCTGCCGCTGTATTGTAAGCATTTTGTGTATAATGGGCAAAACAAATATGGACTATACAGATATCACAAGTTAGCAAACAAAATATATTATTGGCAATGAAAAGCGGTGAAATAAGTGGTGAAACATAGGCTGGGAGGTTAGGTATTATGGCCGTAGCAAACGTGAACACAAGTGTTGAAAAAAATGTATAAAATAGACCACGTATTTGAAAGAGAGAGAGAGAGAGAGAGAGTCCGTGAGTGAAAGAGAGATAGAGAGGGATGACAGGGCAGTGCGGTGTGTGCGTGCGTGTGTGCGTGTGTGTTTGGTGGTAGCGCCCTGGGCATGAGATTAGGAGGGTAGGGGAGTGCTAGAGAGAGAGAGTTATAGTTATATTTGGTCGAGTTTAGAATATAGAAAGAACAAAAAATACCACTAAAATATATCGAGCTAAAATGGCAAGGCACGAAACGGCCAATATGAAAATTTGTGTGGCCGACCTCTGGCCAAGGGCCGCACCTAGCCGATACGTGTTCATTCAAACATCGAAAATAGACTATACAGATATCATAACTTAGCAAAGAAACTATATTATACCAATAAAAAACGCTCAAATAGGTCGTCGAAATAGGCTAGGTGGCTAGGTATTATGGGTGTAGCAAACGGGAACACAAGTTTTGAAGAAAAAAATCTAAAATAGACCACGTATTTGAAAGACAGAGAGAGAGAGTCTGTGAGTTAGACAAAGAGAGAGAGAGAGAGGGAGGAGAGGTCAGTGCGGTGTGTGCGTGCGTGTGCTTGTGTGTGTGTGTGTGTGTGTGTGTGTGTGTTTGGTGGTAGCGCCCGGGGCATGAGATTAGGAGGGTAGGGGAGTGCTAGAGAGAGAGAGTTATAGTTATATTTGGTCGAGTTTAGAATATAGAAAAAAAAAAAAAAAAGACCACTAAAATATATCGAGCTAAAATGGCAGGGCACAAAACGGGCAAATATGCAAATTTATGTGGCCGACCTCTGACCGAGAGCCGCACCTAGCCGACACGTGTTCATTCAAACATCGAAAATAGACTATACAGATATCATAACTTAGCAAAGAAAATATATTATACCAATGAAAAACGCTCAAATAAGTCGTCAAGAGGAAATAGCTTAGCCAAGAGGAAATTTGCTTAGCCAAGAGGAAATAAAGTCAAGTAAGGGGAAAAGGGAGGAAGTTGATGACAAATTTTATTCATGGCAGGTTGTTAAAAATACGGGTGGGAAAGTCACACTCAAGAAGCAGGATAGTAGAATAGGTATGAGTGTGACAAATACATTCTCTCCTTTGCGAGACGAATGTGAGGGAAAAGATAGTCAGGATAAGGGAGGGATAACCGAAGTGCCTGCCGCTGACTCAGCTCCAACCTCTGACGCTGTGCTACCTACCACCACCACTACCCCCACCACCACCACCACCAGGGGTTCTCCAACTGCAGCTGCTGGATCCTCCCGAGGGAAAGGTAAGTCTGTGTCCCGAGAAGGTAAGTCTGTGTCGATTGTGGGCGACTCCATGGTAAGACATTTAGTTAGGGCTACCCGCACTAAAATTAGGAAGGTTGTGTGTCTGCCTGGCCATGGAGTTGGGAGGGTTTTAGAGAAGATGGACCACATCTTGGAAGATAGTGGAGATAACCCCATTATCTGTCTCAGTGCATGGAGTAACGATGTTGGTAAGGGTAGAAGTGAGGAACTGCTGCAGCAGTATCGGGATGTGTTAGATAAAGTTAGGATGAAGGGAGGGATCCCTGTAGTACATTGTATCCTACCCAGAAGAGGAGTTCCCAAGGAATGGACATCCAGGGCGATTGGTGTCAATTGCCGTTTGGAGAAATATTGCAAAGAAAAAGCAATACCATTCATTGATAACTGGGATAGTTTCTACGGGAGAGATGGGATGTACGCAAGGGATGGGGTTCATCTTTCACGGTTAGGGATTTCTACATTAGCTAGTTCTTTAGATAGGGTGGTTGTGGGGTTTTGAACAGAAATATTGAGAGTGTAAATGAGAGGTTAAATGGAACAATTTTAGCGTCAGGCGAAAGCGATAAGGATATTCAGTCTCATGCTAAAAATGATGACTATATTGCAAATGATAGTAGTGATTGTGCAACGGAAGATGGAAATGTCGTTAGAAATAAAGGTAAATTAGGTACAAAGAAAAGAAGTAAATTGAGAGTATAATACACAAAATGTAGGAGTCTATGTAACAAAATGAACGAACTTAGAGCCCTTGTTAGCAAAGAAAATATAGACATAATAGCGCTAACTGAAACGTGGATTAATACAGAAACCAGGCATTTTTTAGCAGAATTTGATATACCAGGATATAGTTTGTTTAAATATGACCGAACAAGTAAGAGGGTGGCGGTATAGCAGTGTTTGTCAGGAGTACATTACAAAGCTGTATTAAATCAGGTATTAGACTAAATAACGATAATGAAAGTGTTTGGGTAGAGGTTAACGAAGGTAGTGAGACCATAGTTATTGGAGTTATGTATAGACCGCCAAATATGAGTAGAAATGATGGGACGTCATTATGGGAGGAAATTAAAATGGCATCAAGGTTTAGCAATGTGTGCATTATGGGGGATTTTAATTTTCCGAATATAGATTGGCAGCATCAAATAGGAGACTCTGATTCTGAGGAGTTTATAGAGGTAGTACAAGATAGTTTGTTATTTCAATTCATAGATACGCCGACTAGAGGTAATAATATTCTCGATTTAGTTTTCAGTAACAATGAACATATGGTAAATAATGTAGAGATAGGGGACCACCTAGGAAATAGTGACCACAATTCTGTGTATTTTAATATACAATGGAAAGGTAATACCAGAGAGAATACAACATTAATACCTGACTTTAGAAAAGCCAATTATGGTGGGTTAAGAAGAGCCCTATTAGCTGACCCTATGGTCAAAAAATTAAGTCGATCCAGGTGTCCAAATGAGTGTACCCCTTCTCAGGCACCTGTCAACTTAAGTCATGAAGAGACGTCAACCTTGGTAGATACATACAATAATTTTATCAAGTCAGTATTCAATGCACAAAATAAATACATCCCCAAAAGAAAATTTAGATCAACACAGAACCAACCCAAATGGATGAATAATAGACTATTAGATCTTCTAGGACAAAAGAGAGGAATATATAGAAAAATTAGGAAAGGCGAAATTCACCTACTTGCTTACTATCAGAAACTATCAAGACAGGTAAAAAAGGATATTAGGAAAGAAAAAAGAAATTATGAAATTAAGGTTGCCAATGACTCAAAAAATAATCCTAAAGCTTTTTACCAACTATATAAATCCAAGGTTAGAGATGTAATTGGTCCCCTTAAAACTTCGATAGGAGAAATGACAGAAAATTATTTAGAAATGTGCAGTACATTAAATAGTCAATTTCTTTCCGTTTTCACTAATGAAAATTTGACACAGTTTCCAGAAGTCCGTAAGGTATATAGCGATAGTATAGAAAATAGGTTAAGTACGGTTACTATAAGTAGAAATGATGTGCTTAAGGAAATTGACAGACTGAAACCTCATAAATCGCCTGGTCCTGATGAGGTATATGCTAGAGTATTAAAAGAATGTAGGGATGAGTTAAGTTACCCATTAACATTTTTATTTAACAAGTCATTGGAGACAGGTATAGTTCCAGAAGCTTGGAAGCTTGCAAACGTAGTTCCGATCTTCAAAAAAGGTGACAAATCAATAGCATCCAATTACCGTCCCATTAGTCTTACATCAATCATAGGAAAGCTACTAGAGTCAGTTATTGCTAGTAAAATTAGAAACCACTTAGATACATTTAATTTAATAAATTCTTCTCAGCATGGATTCACTCAGGCCTTACTAATTTGCTTAGTTTTTTCTCAGAGGTATATGAAGCAGTAGATAATGACAAGTCATATGATATAATATATTTAGATTTCAGTAAAGCTTTCGACAGAGTCCCCCATGAGAGATTGATGAGAAAGGTTGAGGCGCATGGAATAGGTGGGGCGTTGTTGGGATGGATTAGGTCATGGCTAATTGGTAGGAAGCAGAGAGTCAGCATAAATGGTACGAAGTAAGAATGGGGAGCAGTCAAAAGTGGTGTCCCCCAGGGATCTGTATTAGGTCCTCTGTTGTTTGTTATATACATAAATGACCTTGATTTAGGTATAACTAGTAGGATAAGTAAATTTGCAGACGATACCAAAATGGGGAGAACAATTGATTCAGATAGAGATATAGAGTGCCTCCAGAGGGATCTAGATACCTTACACTAATGGTCAGTAAATTGGCAGATGAAGTTTAACATTGACAAATGCAAGGTATTAAAGATAGGGAAGATGCATACAAATGTTAAATATAAACTAGCTAATGTGGAATTAGAAAACTCGAATTGTGAGAAAGATCTAGGTGTGTTTGTTAGCAATGATTTGAAGCCTAGACAACAGTGTATAAGCGTTCGAAACAAGGCAAACAGGATTCTCGGGTTCATCTCTAGGAGTGTGAGTAACAGAACTGCTGATGTTATCTTAACACTTTACTTGTCATTAGTGAGACCCAATATGGATTATGCTGTTCAATTTTGGTGTCCTTATTACAGAATGGACATAGATTCATTGGAGAGAGTACAACGTAGAATGACAAAAATTATCCATAATATTAGAAATCTTCCGTATAAAGAAAGGTTGAAGAAATTAGGCTTACATTCGTTAGAGAGACGCAGAGTTAGAGGGGATTTGATAGAGGTGTTCAAGTGGGTTAGTGGGATTAACAAAGGGGACATGACAAATGTACTAAAGCTCAGTGATAGCGAAAGAACTCGTACCAATGGTTTCAAATTAGATAAATTTCGTTTCAGAAAAGATATAGGCAAATATTGGTTTGGTAACAGAGTTGTAGATGGGTGGAATGGACTACCAAGTGCTATAGTGGGATTAAAAACGATAGGGAGCTTTAAGATAAAATTGGATAAGCATATGGACGAGAAGGGTTGGGTGTGAAGGGGGATCAGCAGGGTTGGGCCAATCAGCGCTCTGCAGACCCCGTAATCCTGCGTTAATCTCTAACCGTTTTGGTAAGATGATCCTCAGGGTATTAGAGTGTTGAACCTATAATTGGGCTTTGTAATTGGGGTTGTGTGGGACAGGGATCTGCCTTGCTTAGGCCAATCGGCTTTCTGCAGACTCCCATTTTCTTATGTTCTTATGTTCTTATGAAATAGGCTGGGAGGGTAGGTGTTATGGCCGTAGCAAACGTGAACACAAACGGGAGCTGTAAGTCAACACTGGGGGAAAATATTACAATCGTAGAGTAAATAATACAAAATATATGTGGGTACTTACTCGGTAGTAGTACAGCAGACACTTCCTCTGGGGCACCCGATGTGGAGGGATGGGAAGTGGTAGCAACTATGGCGGCGTCTTCAGCAGGGTTGGAGGGAGACAGGCAAGCTTCATCTATGGCGGCTGCGTCTTCTTCAATGTTTGCGGGAGCCTCATCATCTCCACACCATAAGAACATAAGAACATAAGAACATAAGAAAATGGGAGTCTGCAGAAAGCCGATTGGCCTAAGCAAGGCAAATCCCTGTCCCACACAACCCCAATTACAAAGCCCAATTATAGGCTCAACACTCTAATACCCTGAGGATCATCTTACCAAAACGGTTAGAGATTAACGCAGGATTACGGGGTCTGCAGAGCGCTGATTGGCCCAACCCTGCTGATCCCCCTTCACACCCAACCCTTCTCGTCCATATGCTTATCCAATTTTATCTTAAAGCTCCCTACCGTTTTTAATCCCACTATAGCACTTGGTAGTCCATTCCACCCATCTACAACTCTGTTACCAAATCAATATTTGCCTATATCTTTTCTGAAACGAAATTTATCAAATTTGAAACCATTGGTACGAGTTCTTTCGCTATCACTGAGCTTTAGTACATTTGTCATGTCCCCTTTGTTAATCCCACTAACCCACTTGAACACCTCTATCATATCCCCTCTAACTCTGCGTCTCTCTAACGAATGTAAGCCTAATTTCTTCAACCTTTCTTTATACGGAAGATTTCTAATATTATGGATAATTTTTGTCATTCTACGTTGCACTCTCTCCAATGAATCTATGTCCATTCTGTAATAAGGACACCAAAATTGAACAGCATAATCCATATGGGGTCTCACTAATGACAAGTAAAGTTTTAAGATAACATCAGCAGTTCTGTTACTCACACTCCTAGAGATGAACCCGAGAATCCTGTTTGCCTTGTTTCAAACGCTTATACACTGTTGTCTAGGCTTCAAATTATTGCTAACAAACACACCTAGATATTTCTCACAATTCGAGTTTTCTAATTCCATATTAGCTAGTTTATATTTAACATTTGTATGCATCTTCCCTATCTTTAATACCTTGCATTTGACAATGTTAAACTTCATCTGCCAATTTACTGACCATTCGTGTAAGGTATCTAGATCCCTTTGGAGGCACTCTATATCTCTGTCTGAATCCATTGTTCTCCCCATTTTGGTTTCGTCTGCAAATTTACTTATCCAACTAGTTATACCTAAATCAAGGTCATTTATGTATATAACAAACAACAGAGGACCTAATACAGATCCCTGGGGACACCACTTTTGACTGCTCCCCATTCTGACTTCGTACCATTTATGCTGACTCTCTGCTTCCTACCAATTAGCCATGACCTAATCCATCCCAACAACGCCCCACCTATTCCATGCGCCTCAACCTTTCTCATCAATCTCTCATGGGGGACTCTGTCGAAAGCTTTACTGAAATCTAAATATATTATATCATATGACTTATCATTATCTACTGCTTCATATACCTCTGAGAAAAAACTAAGCAAATTAGTAAGGCAAGAACGTCCCTGAGTGAATCCATGCTGAGAAGAATTTATTAAATCTTCTCTCCAATCTTCACTTCGATAAAGTGTCCCTCAAAGGAACTATCTGAGCCTGTGTCCCCACTTTCATTGCCAGATAATGAAATATCGTCGTCAAGAGCGCGGCCTATGGCGGAATCACTAAGGCCTCGCGCTGCCCGTGGCCCGCGAGTGGGGAGAGGAGCGGGTGGTGGCCTGGTGGGACTCTCATCCACGCGATCGGACGAGTGATTTGGTGACACGTCCATCACTTAGGCTTACTAGAGGAAGACTGACCCTCCCACGCACACAGCTTCTCGGGAGGAATGAGTAGTTCACATATTGACCACCAGATGGCTCCCCAAAAAAAAATTTATGGCGGGAAATACCGAAACATTCCGGAACGTCACCCGCAGCCTGTTGTATTGTTTTGTACAACATTCCGGAACGTCACCCGCAGCGAAAGGGTTAAGTCATTTTGTAAATAAACAATACTCACCCACATGATTGTGGTTGTGGTGGTGTCGCACTTCCTTGTATCAAACGACGCCTAACAGACACCCCTGAAGCACTTTGGATAGGTTGAATAGGAGATGTGATAGGAGAGAGGAGAGGATCATTCAAGTCAGGGAGTGGTAGAGAAATGTTAGGGGTTGATGCATCATGGCCAGCACCGGAGGTTGTGGAAGGAGTAGTAGGAGAGGCTAGGGTGGTTGGAATAGGAGCGGCATGGGTGGATGGAATAGGAGCGGCAAGGGTGGTAGGTGGAAAGGCAGAGGAGGAAGGAATAGGAGAGGTTTGAGTGGTAAGTTGGGAAGGTAGAGGAGGAAGGAATAAGAGAGGTTTGGGTGGTAGGTGGGAAGGTAGAGGAGGAAGGAATAGGAGAGAAAGTTGTTAGGCGTCGTTTTTTAGTTGTGTCAGGTGATTTTGATGTGGGTCTCTTCGTTGGTTCTGTTGGATGAGTGTGTAAAAGCTATGTAAGGGTTCTGCCGCTGTATTGTAAGCATTTTGTGTATAATGGGCAAAACAAATATGGACTATACAGATATCACAAGTTAGCAAAAAAAATATATTATTGGCAATGAAAAGCGGTGAAATAAGTGGTGAAACATAGGCTGGGAGGTTAGGTATTATGGCCGTAGCAAACGTGAACACAAGTGTTGAACAAAATGTATAAAATAGACCACGTATTTGAAAGAGAGAGAGAGAGAGAGTCCGTGAGTGAAAGAGAGATAGAGAGGGATGACAGGTCAGTGCGGTGTGTGCGTACTTGTGTGCGTGTGTGTGTGTGTGTGTGTTTGGTGGTAGCGCCCGGGGCATGAGATTAGGAGGGTAGGGGAGTGCTAGAGAGAGAGAGTTATAGTTATATTTGGTCGAGTTTAGAATATAGAAAAAAAAAAAAAAGACCATTAAAATATATCGAGCTAAAATGGCAGGGCACGAAACGGCCAATATGCAAATTTGTGTGGCCGACCTCTGGCCAAGGGCCGCACCTAGCCGACACGTGTTTATTCAAACATCGAAAATAGACTATACAGATATCATAAGTCCGCAAAGAAACTATATTATACCAATGAAAAACGCTCAAATAGGTCGTCGAAGTAGGCTAGGTGGCTAGGTATTATGGGTGTAGCAAATGGAAACACAAGTTTTGAACAAAAATTCTAAAATTTACCACGTGTATAGTTATATTTTGTCGAGTTTAGAATATAGAAAAAAACAAAAAATACCACTAAAATATATCGAGCTAAAATGGCAGGGCACGAAACGGGCAAATATGCAAATTTGTGTGGCCGACCTCTGACCGAGAGCCGCACCTAGCCGACACGTGTTCATTCAAACATCGAAAATAGACTATACAGATATCATAACTTAGCAAAGAAAATATATTATACCAATGAAAAACGCTCAAATAAGTCGTCGAAATAGGCTGGGAGGGTAGGTATTATGGCCGTAGCAAACGTGAACATAAACGGGAGCTGTAAGTCAACACTGGGGGAAAATATTACAATCGTAGAGTAAATAATACGAAATATACGTGGCTACTTACTCGGTAGTAGTACAGCAGACGCTTCCTCTGGGGCACCCGATGTGGAGGGATGGGAAGTGGTAGCAACTATGGCGGCGTCTTCAGCAGGGTTGGAGGGAGACAGGCAAGCTTCATCTATGGCGGCTGCGTCTTCTTCAATGTTTGCGGGAGCCTCATCATCTCCACTCCAATCTTCCACTTCGATAAAGTGTCCCTCGAAGGAACTATCTGAGCCTGTGTCCCCACTTTCATTGCCAGATAATGAAATAACGTCGTCAAGAGTGCGGATTTATGGCGGAATCACTAAGGCCTCGCGCTGCCCGTGGCCCGCGAGTGGGGAGAGGAGCGGGTGGTGGCCTGGTGGGACTCTCATCCACGCGATCGGACGAGTGATTTGGTGACACGTCCATCACTTAGGCTTAGTAGAGGAAGACTGACCCTCCCACGCACACAGCTTCTCGGGAGGAATGAGTAGTTCACATATTGACCACCAGATGGCTCCCCACAACAATTTTTATGGCGGGAAATATCGAAACATTCCGGAACGTCACCCGCAGCCTGTTGTATTATTTTGTACAACATTCCGGAACGTCACCCGCAGCGAAAGGGTTAAGTCATTTTGTAAATAAACAATACTCACCCACATGACCGAAGCGCCAAGAAGAAGCTAATATAATTTAATTTATGAGCCTTTTATTGTTTAGCATGGCTAATTCGATCCACCACATAGTAGGGTCATTTGCTTGGAATCCGTGACCATTTTGTTCCTACCTTTTTCTCTTGATGGATTTGACAACCTGAACCATTTTAAAGGAAAATTAGCTCCTATGCCCCTCTGAAAAATGACGGCTAACTCTGCTAGGGCCCAATGTTCAAAATGGCCGCCAATGCCATCTTGATAAACATGAAATGTAATATCTCTGGCATCAGATGAGCTACAAGGACGAATGAGGTGTCCTTTTTCACTAATTCTGGCATTACAAATCCACTGGAATGGTTATTGTATTGTATTGTATTGTATATTATATTGTTATTGTATTGTATTATACTAATTGTACATACTAATCTGCCACTTCACTGTCACTACATGAATCACTGTATGAGCCACTATCAGAATCATTGTCCTAACTTTCGCTGCTATCATCACTGTTGTTCTCTGCCTGCGGATTTGTAGGTAGTGGTATGGATGGGGGAAGTGGGGGCTGGGTTGAACCGACAGGCAGACATAGGCCATTTACAAGATGCCATCCATGGCCGATCGGTGAGGAGTGACTTTGGAGCTGGTAATGCTTTTGCAAATATGCAAGATAGTTTGCACGCTCCAAGTGTGGACGGAGACTGTCCAAGTCAGGCACAAGTCGGATAGTGCTTTTTTTCTTCTGAGCTCTCCACTTCGCTGCCCTCGCATCTCCCAGGGTCTTGCTTTTGGTATCACCATAAGACATATCGAATGACAAACCGCTCCAAATCACTGATGACCTGTTCTGTGACTAGGAGCTGTGTACCACATGCTGCTAGCAGGTCGTGTGCCTCTTTAGACTTCTCCAGACGATCTGCGATGAGCTTCTTGTTTGCTCCATAGAAGCCAGAGTTGTGGTCACACCCAGTGAGGACATGAAGTTGTATGATGGATGCAGCCATTGCCTCACTGCAGAAACATCGGGCATCGATAAGCTGACGTTTGTGTTTCACACACAGGATTCCTGTTGTCTTCTGAGCAACATATGCCGCTTGCACGTAGTTGTCTGTGTCCTCTGTGTCAAGAACGACAGCTGCTGTGTAGCTGTCTGACCGGAGCACACTATATATGGTGAGCATTGCCGTATCTGCCTCTGCATGGGAGCATGTGATCTCTGGCACAAGCTTGCCTGTGGTGAGATTCATTGCAGTGCTGCCAACTACACAGTAGATGATCTCGGTGCTAGTTGTTGCTGCTGTTCTCTGGAATTCCGTTTGAAGAAATGCCTGAAGGCGGATTTTGTTCTCAGGTTTACCCAGGAGAGCATGGAAAACTTTACTAGAAGGAAATTTATCTTCTGTCTTCATGAAGCCATTGCTGATTGGCAGGTTTTTTTGGCGCAGTATTCTCTCACTGTCCTTGATCGTGTAATTCTGATCATATGAATCATTGACGCAAATGATGCGCTCAGCATGCTTGTGTCTCGTTAGAACGAAGCGCACCAACTTCTCTGCATAATCTCCCTAGGTATACTTGGTACCGTCTCCCTTCTCTCTGTCTTCAATGGTAGGAGTTGTTAGGCGCCAGATGAGGCCCATATCAATAATAGACGTGTATACATCAGGCTCTGGAATGACAGTCATAGTTAGTTTTTGTTGAAGCTTGCTTTTCTGTGCCTTACGGATGGTTCCATTGACGTTGAAGATGGAAAGGCACTCGGCTGTAACACGATGCTGCAGGACTTCTTGAAGTTTGAGGGCACCACTCGTTTCAACCAGTCCGAGAACAGAGGCCAAGGCATTACGTTCCATTTCCTCAGTCTTTCCCTTCAGGTTCTCACCATCTGCTTTCTTCAATTCCTGAGTTGAAAAGTTCAAACGCTTGGTTAGGGGTAACTCTGTCGTTGAGAGACTTGGTCTTGGAATACACTCTCTCATTCAAGAACTGCTTCAGTTTGCTTGTGCCATCCTCCTTTGCCGATTTCAAGTCGGCAGCGAGAGCGTCTGAGGCTGGGATTCCTGACTGTAGGGATCGAAGTGTCTTGTTTGTATGGTCAAATGGATCACACTTGAATTCCGTGAGACATGCGCTTATATCCTGTACAGCTTGTTCATCCTTCTTCATTTTACTCGACGAGCAATCAGCATGCTTCCCTTTTCCTTGTTTCTTGCGATTAGCATGGCGATGGACCTTTGTTCTCACCAGATTGATGTTATTCACATTCCGAGTGTTTGAAAGGAGCTGCTTTTCATTGTTCAGAATGGCCAACCAACCAGACTTCAGCTTAGAGCCCTTATTCATTGTTGACTCTATCCATATGTCGAGGGCGACACACGAATATGGTTTTCCCGTCATTGACTGTGCAAACATACCACTCCCCATGAATGCAGCCTGATCGACAGGAAGGGTATCAAGCACTGCGGTGAAATCGGGGAGATGCCGACCATACTTGTCATTATCATAGATTTGCATCAAAGGAAGCATGAGCTTGAGTGAGGACTTGAACTCAGTCCAGTTGCTTGTTCTGATTGCATGGATATTTTGAGTTAGAACCTCAACCATTTCCATGAATGACATCCAGTATTCTGCTTGTGGGGCACCCTCAAAGTCCTTGAAGAGAGCATCAACGAGGTCCTTCAGCTCAGCATTTCTCTCTAGCTCTGCATGTTCATCTGCAAGTTCCTGTGCATCAATCGGATGTCGAAGCTTGGCAAGGGATGCCTTTACTTCTTCATATAGAGGTGAATCTTCCAAACGTTTGTCTATGACATGGTGGACCAGAGTCTCGTAGAATAGTCGCAAGCAGCGAACCCCACGTTTAACATGTTTCCACGAAGGGCCTGATCAACAGACCCGTCTGCTATAACACCAGCTGCCACCAACACATCTGAGATGCCAGATCCCTTAAACCTCTTGTATATAGTGTAGATGAACGACATTTGGATGTGGAAGGGTGCCAAGAATGGTAAGATTTTGCTGAACAGCTCAGCATTCTCACTTTTAAACTCTAGCATGAGCACGTAGACAGGATGATCACCAACAATTATTGCAAAAGGCATCTTTTTTTCTTCAATTGATTTTGCAAGCTTACACATCACATCATTGAGAATTGTCTTACTGGGTGGGATGGGATAGGTCATGTGGTATATTGCTCGACTCTTCTCATCTGCATTTGACATGCTGGCGTGAAACCCTGAAAACCCAGGCACAGTCTGTTCTTCTGGCTTAGGTCTCGTTCGGTCATCTTGCGCCCTGGCCAATGCATGGATCACACCACAAATTCTTTGCACCGATGTGTCAGGAGGAGGAGTACTTTGATCAGCTGGTGGCTTCCTGAGAGGTGGTTCCCCACGCTTCGCTGTCTTGTATGGGTTGACTTTTTGCATTTCACTTCCGAGCTCTTTGAGAGTTGTCGAGAGGTTTGATGCAAAGTTGGCACCGGGAACTGGTCTATTCTCGTGATTCTCGGAAGGAAGTTCTGTACTAAATGATTGTGGCTGCACAAACATGACATTAGTGCGGTGTGACTAGCCAGCACCAGTCAGTGTGTCGCTCTTGAAGTCATCGTTGTCGATTATAGCGATAGCAGGTTTACCCTCAGCTAGTTCGAAGGGGCAATCAGATGAGCACTTGAGGTCATTGACCACCCAAAAATCTCGCAGCATAAGTACGTCATTGTAACTGATGCCCAGTCCATCTTTGTGCATTATGTCGACTATCTCCCTGCTCTTGGTCAGTCCATGTAGCAAGACAGAGAGATTTATCTCAAATGCATTGCGTTTTCCAGTGATGTAGCTTGTGAGGATAGATGCAATCAATCGGACGGATGGACTGTCATTAATTGCAGAATTATTTGGGTGTTTCAGCCATGTGAGCAGCTTCAGCAGGAGCTCACTGAGGTCTTCTTCTCTCTCCAACTCGTGTATATATGGGAGCCAGGGAATAGTATTTGTCCTGATGACTTGCTCTTTGAGTCGTGCCGCAACATTCATCACCAACTGATCATTGCTGACACCCAATGAAGATATTGCCGCCTCGATGTATGTACCTGCTGCTGTTGTATCATATACCAGTTCACTCACATTCTTTTGAATGCGTTCATGAAATCCGATGTCTTCCCCAAATTCATTGACGAGAATTTCCTTTAAGTAGCTGAATTTAACTACTGCGTTATGTCCGTGATTTGAGATAATGCACTTATAGTCCTGCAGCAGGCCTTGCAGTGTGCGAATTTCATGGTCTTTGAAGATGACTTGACGAATATGATGAAGGAAGAGAGCTGGGCCTCTCGGAGGTTTACACGCTGCAGATGTTGAGTGCTTTCATCTGAAAGGGGCTTGTGGTCGCTTACATATTTGCGCCAGCACGCACGATGGTAGCGGATTTCCAACCCAAATGCTGTTTGACTATCTGGGATGGATGCAATCAGAGTGTCAAGTCTCAATCTCATGACCTCATCTTCCAGACGGACAGTATGTAACTTGAATTTAGTCCAGGCATCTACTGTTGATAGGAGTACAATCTGCTAGTCACGATCACTACTCTTGTATGCCCCTTTCATGCACCACACACATAGAGTCTTATCGTGAAGGACACCCATACTGGAGAGGACCCTTTAAGGTGCACTGGCCTCTGGGGAAGGGTCTTGTTGATCTGATGCTTCATCTCTTTCAAGACGTTCCTCGGATTTGTGTTTGCGTTTTTCGGCTTGAGAGAGCTTGCGCTTGCTGGATAATGATGCGTAACAAGTGCTATGCATGTGGTGACCCTTTCGTCCCTTCTCCCAAACCACATTTTCATGTATATGTTGAAACTTATCAAGTTCTTTCCATTGTAAAGACTTTTCCCGGATGGATTCCCACTTCTCAGGTGTAATATTTTCCAAACGATCATCTGCGGTACATCGCTTACCACAGAGTAAAATGCACTCTTATTCATTTAATGTCTTGTCTGGTAACTCTTCACTCTCTCTTCTATTATCCATTATTTCGGTCACTTCACAACTCGGCGATTTTCATCAGATGGGCATGCGATCCATCTGAAACAGTAAAAAAGTAATATTAGATATAAACCGCAGGCAGAGAACAACAGTGATGATAGCAGCGAAAGTGAGGACAGTGATTCTGATAGTGGCTCATACAGTGAATCATGTAGTGACAGTGAAGTGGCAGATTAGTATGTACAATTAGTATAATACAATACAATAACAATACAATATACAATACAATACAATACAATAACCATTCCAGTGGATTTGTAATGCCATAATTAGTGAAAAAGGACACCTCATTCGTCCTTGTAGCTCATCTGATGCCAGAGATATTACATTTCATGTTTATCAAGATGTCATTGGTGGCCATTTTGAATATTGGGCCCTAGCAGAGTTAGCCGTCATTTTTCAGAGGGGCATAGGAGCTAATTTTCCTTTAAAATGGTTCAGGTTGTCAAATCCATCGAGAGAAAAAGGTAGGAACAAAATGGTCACGGATTCCAAGCAAATGACCCTACTATGTGGTGGATCGAATTAGCCATGCTAAACAATAAAAGGCTCATAAATTAAATTATATTAGCTTCTTCTTGGCGCTTCGGTCATGTGGGTGAGTATTGTTTATTTACAAAATGACTTAACCCTTTCGCTGCGGGTGACGTTCCGGAATGTTGTACAAAACAATACAACAGACTGCGGGTGACGTTCCGGAATGTTTCGATATTTCCCGCCATAAAAATTGTTGAGGGGAGCCATCTGGTGGTCAATATGTGAACTACTCATTCCTCCCGAGAAGCTGTGTGCATGGGAGGGTCAGTCTTCCTCTAGTAAGCCTAAGTGATGGACGTGTCACCAAATCACTCGTCCGATCGCGTGGATGAGAGTCCCACCAGGCCACCACCCGCTCCTCTCCCCACTCGCGGGCCACGGGCAGCGCGAGGCCTTAGTGATTCCGCCATAGGCCGCGCTCTTGACGACGATATTTCATTATCTGGCAATGAAAGTGGGGACACAGGCTCAGATAGTTCCTTCGAGGGACACTTTATCGAAGTGGAAGATTGGAGTGGAGATGATGAGGCTCCCGCAAACATTGAAGAAGACGCAGCCGCCATAGATGAAGCTTGCCTGTCTCCCTCCAACCCTGCTGAAGACGCCGCCATAGTTGCTACCACTTCCCATCCCTCCACATCGGGTGCCCCAGAGGAAGTGTCTGCTGTACTACTACCGAGTAAGTAGCCACGTATATTTCGTATTATTTACTCTACGATTGTAATATTTTCCCCCAGTGTTGACTTACAGCTCCCGTTTATGTTCACGTTTGCTACGGCCATAATACCTACCCTCCCAGCCTATTTCGACGACTTATTTGAGCGTTTTTCATTGGTATAATATATTTTCTTTGCTAAGTTATGATATCTGTATAGTCTATTTTCGATGTTTGAATGAACACGTGTCGGCTAGGTGCGGCTCTCGGTCAGAGGTCGGCCACACAAATTTGCATATTTGCCCGTTTTGTGCCCTGCCATTTTAGCTCGATATATTTTAGTGGTATTTTTTGTTTTTTTCTATATTCTAAACTCGACAAAATATAACTATACACGTGGTAAATTTTAGAATTTTTGTTCAAAACTTGTGTTTCCGTTTGCTACACCCATAATACCTAGCCACCTAGCCTACTTCGACGACCTATTTGAGTGTTTTTCATTGGTATAATATAGTTTCTTTGCGGACTTATGATATCTGTATAGTCTATTTTCGATGTTTGAATGAACTTGTGTCGGCTAGGTGCGGCCCTTGGTCAGAGGTCGGCCACACAAATTTGCATATTTGCCCGTTTCGTGCCCTGCCATTTTAGCTCGATATATTTTAATGGTCTTTTTTTTTATTTTCTATATTCTAAACTCGACAAAATATAACTATACACGTGGTAAATTTTAGACTTTTTTTGTCAAAACTTGTGTTCCCGTTTTTTATTGTCATTTCGGTTGTAGACACAAAGTTTTGAGTGACATTTGGTATGAGTTCCTGTGGCATGGTTGGTAAGGTCGTGGACTGGAAAACTAAAGTGTGGTAGGGTAGTGGGATCGAATCCAAGAGGGGGTTATGGGGAAGGTTTTATAATGTTTAGATAAATTTTGATAAACAAATTTTTTTACAAGATCATGCCATTGTATTCAAACAATATGAAATATTCATAGAATATATCATATTGTAAGAATACAGTGACATGACCTTTTATTTTTATTTTATTTTTATTTTTTTTTATTATCTTAGTCGGTTTGACATGATTTATTGAAACATATTTATTTTGGTACAATTCATTTGAGGTAAGAAAATATATACACATTACTTTGGCTATAACAAACATATATATTGATATACTAAAAAAGAAGGCATATTACATGGAAATCTTTGAAACTTATAAACTAAATAATGAAAGATACAATTATATAATGTAAAAATCTATATCACAGGGACATCTTTGGAACTTATACATTATGTAATATATATGTAACATTATGAGGTAGTGTAATCAATTTGGTCAGGTCAGGTAAGGTAGGGCGCGAGTCCCGGGCAGGGCAGGGCAGGGGGCAGCACTCAGTAGTTTTTATACATGTGGTAGTCCCTGAAACAGTCACCCAAGCAGAGTGCAACTTTGCACTCGGCGCACATTGAGGTGACTCTTTTGGGTATGTGGGGTTTCCTGACACTGGTGCTGCAGACGTGGCACTGCACCTGCCTGTGACGAGTGCCAACCAGCTCGGTGTTGGTTGGGTAGTGTCTTTCCACCCCCAGCTGGATGCGGTCAGGGACGTGATCCCCACGCCATGCCGTACGTCTGTGAGTGGTGGTGCCATACTTCTCCAGGAGTTGATATGCAATGTTGTACACAAACTCCCGGAATTTTAGCTTCTGGTTTGGGGCCATCTCTCTTCACCAACCACAAGTTGTAGGCGTTGAGCATCATGATGTCAACTAGGTGGAGGAAGAGCTTGTGATACCACTTCACAGTCTTCCTCAGACACTCAACGCCTGACAGTTGACAGTCAGACTTGTCCACCAGGCGCATGTTCTTTGTGTAGTCCACTACCATGTCGGGCTTATAGATGGTCTTCTTGGTTCGGTAGTGGATTTTACCAGAGTCCATCTGGGCACCTGTGTGGACTGTGGAAAGCAGGTGAACGTCTCTTTTGTCCTTCCACTTCAGGGCTACCACTTTCCCGGACTTTTCCAGTTGCTTGTACTTCTGCCCCCTTCGTCGCCTTCTTCGGACATGCCTCTAGCGGTGTTCCTGGGCCAGTTCGTCTTCAGAAGGTGTGTCACTGGAGGAGGCATCTGACAGAGGAATGACATCACCTGTGAACTTGGGCATAATCTTTCTTGTCTTTCTGACAGTCCCACATGACCCCGTTTGGTTGTTATGAAGAAACTGGCAGAGAACAGGAGAAGTATACCAGTTGTCAGTGTAGATGATGTGGCCTTTGCCCAGGTAAGGTGCCAACATTTTCCTGACGATGGCACCTGACATGCCCATGGGGTCACCGGCAGCGGCTTTCGGTACGTCGATGTCAGTTCCTGTATACACGATCATGTCAAGCACTATTCTATTTGCACAGTCGCACAACACGAAGAGCTTGATTCCGAACCTATGCCTTTTCAAGGGGATATACTGCTTGAAAACAAGACGTCCTTTGAAGAGCACGAGCGACTCATCAATCACCAAATTGAGGAAGGGGTAAAAGTATTTCCTATACCTCTCCAACAACATGGTGAACACATCCCGAACTTTCCATATCCTGTCAATCCTGTTAGGATTTTTGTTGTCTGCAAAGTGCATAAATCTTAGCAGCAACAAAAATCTGTCACGAGTCATGAACTTATTGAAAGTTGGGGTGGCGATGAGAGGGTCGTGCTTCCAGTAGTGTTGCAACACATGCTTCTTGCAAAGAGGCATGAGGAACAACAAGGCAAAAAACGTCATGAATTCTTCAACAGTCGTATCCACCCAGCCTCGTATTCTCGCTTTTGGAGAAATGACGTCCAATTTGCCAAACACCCACCTGTAGTAGGCGTTTGTTTGGGCAACGATGTAAGTCATTACCTCCATATCGAAAAAAGCGAGGAAGAACTCGCTTTCGTTAGAGTTTTCGTCACAGGGCCAGTCATCAGTTGTACCTGACGTACCAGGATTGAACTGGGGCACGTCAGGCACAAAATTGACCCCGTCAGACCACTCAAACGAATGCATGCCAGGGATCTGAATGTCGTCTCCGTCTGCTTCTGCGTCTTAAATATCGCTGCCATGTTCGCGATACAACACAGCATCATCATCACCCTCCTATTCACTAGACAGACGCCCTTCTTCATTTTCATCACCGACGTCTGACTCACTTCCACTATCCACTCCCAAATCCCCCTACCCTTGGTCCCGTCCTAGGGCGTCGTCGTCGAAACCCGCAGGGCTGCCAATGCCCTGCGAATCACCACCAAACAGCAGGGCGGCGTGCTTGGATGGTGTCATATTTGTTTTGCTCGCTCTAGCACGTAGGGGCGTCTTATGGGCAGGGGCAGGGGCAGAAGGGCCGGCAGGGGCGTCGGCAGGGGCGGCAGTGGTGCGTGGTGCAGTGGGCCTGGAGGCAGGCAAGATGATGGTGGTGCCTGTCGCCCCTTTCCCTTTCCCTTTCCCTCTTCCTTGGGCAGGGGCGGCAGGGGCGGCTGGGACAGCAGTCGCTTTCCCTCTCCCTTTCCCCTTCCCCTTCCCCTTCCCTTTTTCTTGGGCAGGGGCAGCAGGGGCGGCAGGGGCAGGGGCAGTCGGGCCAGGGGCGGCTGGTGGTGGTGGTGGCAGGGTCACTGTGGCAGGCGTACGGGTTCTCTTCCCTACGCCCGTGCTCTTGATTCTGCCTGCCCCCGCAGGTTCTGCAGCCCTAAGGCGGCCTCCTGCGTCGCTGGTACTGGTGGCAGGGGTGGCAGTGGTGGTGGTAGTGGTTGTTGCAGTGGCCTGGGTCGTCGTGGCAGTGTCCCCAAAGTCCAATGACCTCTGTGCCATTGCCCTGCTTGCACGTGTTTTACGTGCTTTTGGTGCTGGTGCTTCGTCCTCCGTTTTGTAGGGCGTGTCGTACTGGTAGCTAGGGTTTCGGGTAGCCACCCTCTGCCTTCCACGGCGGCTGACACCACCAGAAGGAGGGCTGGTTGTGTCATAAGGGCGCGAGCGTGAGGGACGTGTGGGCTCCATGATTAGTGCTTGGGTTCTGGCGCGGTGGTGCTTGTACGAGTGCGGGGCGAGCGTGTGGCGGAGTGGTATCGAGAGTTGCCATGTAGTACTACACCCACACCAATTTGTAGCCGCCTGCCTATAAACCCGCGGTTTTGGTACGTGTTCAAAAGCCTTACTCTTAAGAGTCTTCCCACAGTCCGCCGGGGGAACTCTTAAGAGTCTTCCCGCAGTTCCCGGGTTAAGGTTCACTCTCTCGTCCCCCACCCCACAGAGAACTGTCTTCATTTCCACGTTCCCAGTTACCATGTTATGGATACTTGTATTCGTTTCGAAGAAGAGGATGTTCAGTATAAAGTGTAAATGTTTACCTTGCATTGGTGTGTAAAGTAACGATGGCAATTATGACGTGAATTGTGTGTGTGTAAGTGAACCGATGTTTTTTGTAATAGAGATAATGCTCTAAGGTGACAACACTGATAACAGAAGTGTCTGCTTCATGACGCAATGTAATATAACATGTTATCATCTGGTTATGAAATTCAGGTGTGAAACGGCAATGAATAATCAGTAGCGATATAATTATTATGTTCCTTCCAACAACCAACCATACTCCTAAAATCGATTAATGAAATTTACAAACACATGTGGCAGTCCGTGGATTCGAACCCAGGATGCTCACACCGAAAATCAACACCTTATACATCGCACCACGAAGACAGTTATAATGTAAGGCCACACTAAGTTAAAGGTGAATTACGGAGGCAGAATAAAAAAAGATGAGTTACTCACATAAACCAAACTATATATGAATATAGTTATCCACAAATATACCAGACACTGATAGTTAGACATAATTCATATGAAAACATTTATAATAATAACAATATTCGAAAGCAAATAGGCAACTATTTTCCGCTACGATGATAGGCGCATCGTCTGATGGCGTCACCTGTTACCACAACAAACATGACACGAGGTAGAGGTCTCACAGATTCGCCCTATCCCAAGTCCCTCTATTCACGATGATGAGCAAAATGGGAACAAATTATGATTATGAAGTGCTGGTTCCTGATGTATCATTTACACAGTATATTGTATTAATCCCCTTATGAGTCTGTGTTTACTAGTCTAGGGCATTCTCAGCTGACGAAAATAGATTCCACAGCAGACCATACAAAATGTCTACATCCATCAATAGGCTATAATTTAGAAATACTTTGGGAGTTGAGAATTAGCCGTGGGGTTCTTGGTTGGATTTTCTCTGATAGGGATGTGGTTGACGCTCTGTATAAAAGGGTTTGGTTGATTACATCAGACAAGGTTTACCTTGATGATAAAGGCTAGACTAGGGCTACACACTTCGATCATTCTTACCTTGGTATGAGATGCTTACATAGCCTAGGCTATACACATCGTCATTCTTACCCTGGTATGAGATGCTTACATTTAGACATTTCTAAGCACAGTTTCTAAGCTAGAAGAGCCATTTTTAAAAAGCTTCATCAAAATGTTGTACTGTCGGAGCCGCAATACAAACAAAATTAATCTCATTAACCAAAATACAGTACTTCAGAAATAAGAGAATATACCCTACTTCTGAATTAAACAAATTATAATGATATAGTTCAATATCTTGATATTCACAACCTTAGGAAAGACATGTTTCATATTTCTAGAAATCATAACGATTGATACCTATACATCTTTTGGAAGTTGAATAAACAAATCTAATGTTGCTTTGAATGTGTTATATGATGCCTTAATTTTAAAGGAAGAATGATTATTTCTGAAGCTTCTGGAGCCTCACAAGTGTACTGAAAGAGCCGCATGCGGCTCCTGAGCCGCAGGTTGCCGACCACTGGCCTAGGCCTACATTCTAAAACAGGACCGGATATCCGAAAACTCCCTTACCGCTCCCTTACGACTCAATGCTGGTATTCACAAAGCGTCGTAGCGGCTATCTTTGATCGTAGGAAGCCCCTTTCGCAAAGGGTGGTCCGGATCACCCTTACATGAATTTGACCCGGATATAGGTACACAAATATCGATAACACAACCCGCGATCATAACAAATTTGTCTGCAGTATAGCTCTTTATGACACACGAAGTCATTATTGAGGCAATAATAGCGCAATATGAATGTTAACTTGTGTTTACAACACCATTAACGCCTTACGAGCGGGCAAAGCAGTAACTTCTACTACCCGCCAAGCGGGTGGTTTTACCCTAAACGACCTTGTTTCCGTGCTCTTTTTCATGCATAAACAAGAGCCAGAGCGTAATACAATTATGTATCCCTGAAAGGGCGATAATTGTGCTTTCCAATGACACCAGAACCATCCTTCTACGACCATGCATTCTCTTGCAACGATCGTGCAAGACGAAGGAAAAATCCCTAAAATATGGTAATTTCCTTACATAATTCCCTGTGTAGCGAGGCAGTGAGTGTGGATGTGTGTGGAGGCGACGTCAGTTGCCGCGCGGGACCCGTGCCGAACGGTCAGAGCCGACCTACGCTCCTCCCACCGCTCTTCTCTCTCTCGGACCCAAATATTGCACACCGCCTGAAGTCGGTCCCCGCCACATAGTCCTTTCTTCTCTAAACCGACTTAAGTCCGGTCCCGCCAAACAAGGGTTAAGGCATTTAATACAAAGTATGCATATATTTGTATCCTTAATGTCTTATGACAGGCCGAATTAAGCTATGAATAGCCTACATATGCCAGCCTAGACCTAGTCAAGGTTAATTATGCACAAATTCATGTGCTGCGGCAACACGTAGCCTACCATTAGTAGATTTTAACCCTCATTTATTGCGGACATTTTTTATTCCAACTCCCCACCACCTCTGAGTTAGATTAGGGTAGCCTATTCCTCAACAAATTTAAAAGTACCACAGGAACAAAATGATGAAAAGAATCACCCTAGGCCTAGCCTAAAAAATAAATAAATATTAAATGGTGTGAATAATTTTGTTTAGCCTAGCCTAGGCCTAGGCTATAACATAGGTTTATTTTGAAAAAGTTAGGGCTATTTAGGCTAGAAAAGTTAGGCCTATGTATGGTATTTTGGTTAGGCTAGCAATGCCTAGCTGGGTTAGATTAGGGTAGCCTATTTCCTCAACAAATTTGAAAGTATCACAGGAAAAAAACTATGAAAAGAATTACCCTAGGTCTAGCTAAACAAAACAAATAATAGGCTAGCCTATATGGTGTTGTGAATATTTTTGTTTAGCCTAGCCTAGGCTATAACCTAGGTTTATTTTGAAAAAGTTAGGCCTACTTTTTTTTTGTTTTTTTTTTCTTTTGTTTAAAGAGACAATGAATGGAGGAAGGAAAAAACAGATCAAACAAAAAGGTCCATGTGCCTAAAGGCATCCTCCATTCATAAAATGTTTGTAACAACTGGATTTAAACTTTTGTAGATTGTAAGTTTGTGGAAAGCAACTCGAGGGTAGTGAATTCCAAAGAGTAGTAGTTCTAGGGATAAATTAATTTTGATAAGCAGAAGATCTGCATTGTGGAGGAGAAAGTGTAAATTCATGGGCGCTCTCATCTGCTCTAGTTCTATGAGGAAAGATGTGGAGAGGCGGCACAATTGAAGCAAGTTCCTCGGAACAATTGCTGTGAAAATGTCTGTAGAATAATGCAAGGGATGCAACGTTTCTTCGTATGGATAATGTAGAAAGGTCCTGCGTGATTGCAGGGTTATTGATTAATCTAATCGCTTTATTTTTAATTTTGTCCAACTGCCTCAATGCAACCACTCCACTTCCACTCCACAGAGGTGAACAGTAATCCATCTGAGAACGCACATGACTTTTATATATTACGGCCAACTGCTCGTCAGTGAAGAATTCTCGAACTCTGTACAGGAGTCCCAGTTTTTTAGAGGCATTCTTAGCAATGCTTCTAACATAATGTGTCCAGCTCAAGTTAGTAGTTAATGTTACACCGAGAATGTCAATACTAGGGGAAGTGGGAATATTTACATCATTAACAAATATATGGGAGTCAGTGAGATTCTGTCGGTTAGAAAATTGAATGTACTTGGTTTTCTGTGCATTAAAGGAAACTAGATTATTTTGTCCCCATTCATTAATTCTAGAAAGGTCCTGGTTCAGAGAAATTGCAGTGTTTATTTTTGAATTTATAAGATCGGGTTGGGTGAAAGAATTGGTAAATGTGAAGGAACTGTGGAGTGTTGAGTCATCTGCGAGGAATGTATTGGATTATGAGTGGTAGATATGAGATCATTGATATGAATGAGGAACAGAGTTGGGGCCAAAACTGATCCCTGGGGAACACCAGCATTTATTGAGTGAAATTGAGAATAAAGGCCATCTACCATTACACATATTTTTCTGTTATGAAGATAAGAAGAAATTAGTGGAACTAATGATGCAAGGCCATAGTGTGATATCTTCGACAATAAGGATTGATGCCAGACTCTATCAAATGCCTTTGATATATCCAGTGCTATTGTATGTGTTTCACCATGTTGGTCTGTAGCTTGGTTGATTTGATGCGTAAGAAGGCAAAGTATGTCTCCAGTTGATCGACATCGTCTAAAACCTTATTGCCTATCACTGATTAATTTATTATTCTCAAGATGCTTAATTACGTGATTATTTAATATAATTTCAAAGACTTTACCAAGAGTGGAAGTTATATCTATTGGTCTGTAGTTTGATGGATCTGAAGAGGCACCTTTTTTAGTAACTGGATGGATGTTTGCTTCTTTCCAGGGTACTGGGAAGCATGAGGTATGACTACACAGACGGAAGTTTTTTGCCAATACAGAAGCGAGCACCAAGGAGCAATTCTTAAGTACTGTTGGAGGAATTTCATCTGGACCAGGAGCCTTATCTACTGAGAGATTCTGCAAAATAGTTTTCACATGTCTGGTGTGGATCTTAACACTCTCCGACATATGACGCGATTTTGAGCCTATTAGGGATACTTTAACCCCTTACGAGCAGCCTAGGTGGTCTATTTGACCGTACCGCCCAGCGTTTTTTTTTTTACCCTAAATAGGGTTGTTTCCCTGCTCATTTTCATAACTAAATAAGACCTAGAGCATAAAACAAGTATCTATCCCTGAAAGGGTGTAAACAGAGCTTTCCAATGACACCAGAACCATCCTTGTATGACAACTGGTTCTCTTGCAACAATCATGCAACACGAGTGCAAAAAACCTAAGATAAGGTCATTTCCGTACATAATTCCCTGTGTAGCGAGTGAGAAGAGGGGGAGGAAGTTAAAATACAGTTCAGTACACCCGCGGTGGTCGTGGGGAGCGGTTATAAGGTTACTACGCTCGTCCCACCGCTCAGTTCTCTCTCTCAGCAACATTACGTGCTGAAAATAGCACTCGACAGATGTCGTGCACCGCCACATAGTCCAAATTTATTTCACTCGACATATGTCGTGCGCCGCCAATTAAGGGTGTGACGTCTACCAGCGTTGGCAGAATTGCCTCTCGTTGGCCACTAGCGCTCGCCAGGGACATCGAAATGGGCTACAGTTATCAGAGAATGTTGTTCTTTCTTTCCTAGTAATCGCATGTCACAGACAGTCCAGTGGTGGTCTTTGTTTTTGTCTGTGAGAACGGGTTATATTTTATATCAACAGTAGTGATAATAGTACCAGCGTGTGAATGAGAAAGACTTTCAGAGCGAGGAGGTAGTGAGTGTCTGTATGTACGGGTGCATTCCTGCCTCTCGCTCGCCATTGGACGGCGTGTCTGGCGGTGTCCTATGACGCCTGCTGTCTTGTGACGTCTCGGCCCGTGATTGGCCGACCATCGCGCCTTTGCGGTCTCCTGTTTAACTTGCCTCCTCCATGAGGGTCCCCAGGAGCTGTCCTCGTCAGGACAGGCTAGGTGCGCATGCTTCTAACATCCCTTTGCATACTCTCTCCTGATCACCACCTTTATCACTGTTTCTCTCACTCGATTCTCTCTTTCCATACTCTAACCTTTATTAACTGCACAACACTCCCCTTGGGTTCTGCATACGGTTTTCATAGCCGGCCCATTGTATTGCATGCGCCGTCCTCAGAGATATTTACATGTACTTAGAATAGGTTTGAGGTTTTTAGTTAGTATAGGTTAAGAACTTTGTATGTCTCCATTATTGATTTAGTGTTTCTGCTCTTTTATTTAATGCTAGACTGGGATAAGGTAACTGTAGTCGTTGTCTCCGATGTGTGTACGGTTTGCTTATACCTACACGACTTCGACCGGTCCTGTGGTAGCCTGGGTTGTCTTTTTGGTTTCGTCCTTTGCGAGTGCAGCATTGTGTTGACTGAGGGTATTGGCCTATACCAGTTCCACACTTTGCTGCCTCTTTGCTTGTCTTTAGAGGGTCGCCAGGATAGAACCAGATACTTGTGATCTGGATCTATCGAGAGAGCCCCCTAGTCAATTAACATAACTTAACCCTTAAAAAGCGGCTCACCACTTAAGTCGAGTTAAATAAAGCTGGACTATGTGGCGGCGCTCGACATAGGTCGAGTGGCAAATTCAGCACGTAATGTGGCTGAGAGAGAGACAAGTGGTGGCAGGAGACTAGCGAACGTATGACTGCTCCAGACCACCGCGGCGAACCTACTGACACAAATCTCAGCTCCCTCCTCCCTCTCTCACTCGCTACATACTCAATTATGTACCGAAAGTACCGAATTACCTGCTTTTTGCACTCGCGTTGCACGGTTATTGCAAGAAAACTATCCATCATACAAGATCGTTATGGTGTCATTCGAAAGCTCTGTTTATGCCCTTTCAGGGATAGATACTTGTTTTACGTTCTGGGTCTTATTTAGGCATGAAAATGATCACGTAAACAGCCCTATTTTGGCTAAAAACACCCCGCTGGGCGGTACACATAAATAAACCGCATAGGCCGCTCGTAAGGTGTTAAAGGATGCAGTCTTAAGGACATCGCTAGGCTACGAGCCTGTCTTGCTCAACCCCAGTTCCTTACCTAGAGTATCCCAGCTAGACATTATTAATCGAGTAGACACTTGTTAGTATTTAATATAAGCTCTTTGATATGTGCACATTATTATTCACAGCATTTATTAGTCTAGATTGTTGCTGAGCCTCACAACCATAGCAGACTGTTTCGTTGATGAGGAAGTACTTCTTTTAGTATCGAGCATTGCTACCATTGCGCATTTATAGTATTCTCGTGTCAGTTAACATTATATGTCCTATCTTTTAGTGTATTCGATTTACACGTGTGGTGTCCTGCCTCCTGCCTTTATATAGTTCTAAAGTACGAGCATCTTATGACCATCAGACTTTCTTCAGAAGTTTCCAGGTCTATGCTGTAGGGCTATACTTCACTTTCTTTCAGATAGGAGTGAAGAGTTTATTGTTGTTTAGAGTAACTGTATTGAAGCATCTTTTTATTGTATTAAATCTTGCAGTGATTTAATTGATCTTTCCATAGATTCCTTTTTATGCATTTTAACGTAACTTGCATCTTGTTTGTTATCAGGCTATACCAGTGCCGGTTAGCCTGAAGTAGAGTACATTTATGCCCAGTTAAGGATACCCCGCTATCGCAGATTAACCCTGGAGGGTATAGGTGTTTTGTTCGCCGGCATATAAGTTCGAGGGTTTGGATCTAGCGTACCGTTGTTGCATAGTGCCCTATTACTAGTCCAATCATTGAGTGCCCTTGTTTTATTCGTAGTCCCGGTCGTAACAAATGGCGACCTTGCCTAGTATCATATCTTAGTCGTCATAACAAATGGCGACCTTAGTCTAGGATTTAGTGAACTAAGAAATAATTGCAGGATTTTTTTGTGGAGATTTTTTTTCTTTGTTAACCCTTGTCTAGCGGGGGGGTTTGGGCTTATTTGGGCATATTCCATGATAAATCAAGTATCTGCATGAAAAAAAAAATTATTTAGCAAAACACTAGGGGCTAAAAGCTTCAAAATGAGACCAGAACGAGCTACGTAGCACTCGTGGTTCTCATACAGTGATACCAGTAACATGGGAGTTTAGCGTATAGCGGCATATTTTTCCCAGCTATGCTCACTACTGGCTACACTGCCAGCCTCTCGAGAACACAGGGAACATGAGTTAATGGGCGGCGGTAAGCCCTGGGAGTCGGCTGTCTGGCCCGCTGCGCTCCCGGCCATTTGCACTCGATTTTAACCCTTTAAAAGCCTTAATAATGCTCCTAACTTGCTGCAAATTGGAACCAGACTTAAGTCCGCCCCCGATCTTTAAGGGTTAATCACCGTTTGGGGGTCGATTGTTATTTCTCACAGTTTGGCAGTGGACATTTTTTTTTTTACGAATATTTTGGACACGTTGGAACTTTTTTTTTGGCAACGAAGTATAGCACTTGAGTTGTCTTCAAGCATTTTTTGAGTGAATAGTGCTACATGAGAGTTTAGGTACTTCTTTTTTTTATAAACGTTGAGGATTTCCGGTGGACACTATGTCGAACGACGGATCAGTGCACAGTGAGGACACAGTACGGGAAGCAGGCTCTGAGGTGCAGAAGCTGGGTTTTTAGATGACATTAGAGTAGTAACTAGGATGCAAGGAAGTTTTTGGAGATGCCTATTACTGTTGACCGGGTGTCGGGGATTGATCGGTATGGTCTCCAGTGTTTGGCCACAGTAATGGGGCATGTTGGCACTAGCAGCATGACGAGAAGTGACCTGGTGGCATGTGTGCTGGGCGGGGTGCGTGGTGCACAGGGTGGAGCGGGTGCTTTGGCACCTTCGGCCAAGCCCCCCCTCCACACTACTCCCATCATGCTCTCTAGAACACCGGATCCGAGGACGTTCCCGCAGGCCGATAGTCACTGGCAGCGTGGTTTGCCCCTTGGTGGATCACTGGAATGGGTCTCCAATTGTTGCATCTCCTCCTCCTCTAGGTTTAACTCCAGATATGCTCTTCCAGCTTGAGATGGCTAAGCAGCAGCGGGAATCTGAGCTTGAGATGGCAAAGCTTAGGATTCAGGCTGAGGAGAGAAAGGCCATACGTGAGGCTGAGCTTCAGGTTGAGGCTACGAAGAACTGTGCAGACATAGAGCTTGAGAAGTCTCGGGTGGAGTCGACAGGGCAGTGTCTCGGTTCTGGGAATCGAGGTCTTGATCAGTCTTTATCGCACCTTCTTAAGTTAGTCCCAGCATTTGACGAGTCGGGTGTCACCGAGTTTTTCCTGCGTTTTGAGAAGAAGTGCCGGGAGCACCAATGGCCCGAGGTTAAGTGGGCAGCCCTTGTTTCCTCTAGGTTGGTTGGCAAAGGACTCAAGGCATATGATGCGTTGCCCTTGGAGTCTTGCATCGATTATGAGGTATTGAAGGAAGCTGTTCTGCGGGCGTACGAGTTACAACCAAAGCATATAGGTTGAAGTTTCGGGGTGTTACGAAGGGTCGTGAGTGCACTTTTCTAGAACATGCCCGGGAACCTCAAAGAGAAACATCCTAAAACTCTACAAGAAGCAGCTGAGTTGGCTGACCTGAGATTATTGCTGATTCGTGGGTGCGGGTCTGCACAACGGACCGATGCAGTTAACAAGGGGCGCAACACTCCACCCCCCCCGAGTCAGTGATGCAACATTTAACCCGTACAGCCCCGGCCGGTTTTATTATTTTTGCGCACCAGGACCCGGGCAATTTTTCATTTTTTGGTTTTCTTATAAATATATCAGAATGTGTTAGAAAATAATGATAGACCTGAAGAAATGTGAAAAGAGTACTTACCTAGGCCATTTGGGGGTCCTGGGAGGTAGTGGGGGTCCCCAGCCTCAGTGGAGCCTTAGCGCCATTTCAAATCTCCCGCGCCAGCAGCCAGTTGCCAGCCGCCAGGCAGCATGACTTATTTTGCACCTCTCGGACATAAAGTGCGCTTCAGAGTTCATAGAATGTCTTTGTATATCACATATTGTCAATATAACTGAAGTTGTAGTGTGATAAGTGCCTTCATTCAAGTACTACAAGTGCGCACGAGTGTTAGCGTCCCCGTTGCCATGGTGATGGCGGCCATCTTGGGTGGCCATCTTTGCTCAGGACAATAACAAAACGCACGTACGAACACACGGCCAGACAGCGGACCGAGTGACCCACATTCCACAGCACCCTTCCCTCTTTCTTTCTCTGTCTGGCTGTCACTTTCACTCAAGGTCACTCTGTCTCTCCTTTTCATTGAATTATTTGTACTTGTTCATTGTTTTACCTAAGATTATGAGGTGTATATACATTGTTTTACGCACTTATTGTCTCGTATTCTTATAATTATTTGCACACAGTTTTATAAGTTTAGAATTTACTTAGTGTTTTATATAGTTCGGTACTTTGCACTTGTAAATTATATATATATACACAGTTTTATATTCACTTTTTGCATCTTTTATATACACTGTTAGTATTACATTATAGCGTCTTTTATCGCAGTCTTTGAACACTTTGAACACTTAGAAGTGCTCGAGGGTGTGATAATCCCTGAAGCAGGTGGGAAAACTCAGTCCCACATCACATTCTTCACACATCGTCCGGGTGTCTGTCCGTTTGGGTGTGCGTCTGCCTGTGTTGCGACACACATGACACCGTCTGCGTGGGTTGGGTTTTACTTGGTTGGGCGGGACAAAATCGCAAAAGTGGCGTTGTGTCAGTCTGGCGGGGCCTTCTGGTGCTTGAAAACGAGCTGCAGGACGTTGCTGGCGGCGTGGACCATCCCTGAAGAAGAACAGAAGCTCCCGTGCAAGTTCGATGCAGTACGACTCCATCGTCTCAACTTCACCTGTTATTTCATGATATTGGATGTGGCAGTTGTAGAGGGTGAGGTCGAGTAGGTGGAAAAATAGTTTTTTATACCACCTCATCGTCTTCCTGGCACACTCGACCGACGGTATGACAGAGTCTGACTTGTCAACCAGCCGCATGTTGATGTTGTAGTCAATGATTGCAACTGGTTTTTTGACCCACCTGTGGCTCTATCACGGCGTTTGGTGTCCTCTAAGCGGGGCAGGTGGATACTGGTGAGGATATTGACGTCACGATTGTCCATCCACGAGAGCATCAAGATATTATTTGCCTGGAGGTGGATGATGGAGCCCTTCTCCCGCCTTTCGGGTAGCTCTGGCATGTAGACACGATTCCTCCTGACGGTGCCACAGACGCAAGTGTTTCTGCTGTACAGAAATTTGGCAAGGGAAGGGCTGGTGTACTAGTTGTCGAGGTACAAGATGTGGCCCCTGTCCAAATATCCCTCCAACATGGTGATGACAACGGCCCCAGATATCCCATATGTCCTCTCCTCCACCAGTTCAGTGACCTTGCCCATGTAGAGGATGATGTCCTGGATGTAGCCGGTTTTGCAGTCGCACATCACAAACAGTTTCAGGCCATAACGGTGACGCTTGCTGGGGATGTACTGTCGGATGCTAATATTCCCCCTCCACAGCACCAGACTCTCATCAATGATGAGTTTTTGGTGAGGTTTGAAGGAGGCTGCAAACTTAGTTTTCAGGTATTCAAATATAGGTCTTATCCTCTCCATCGGGTCTTTGGTATTCCTGGGGCGTTCCTGGTTCCTGGTGTGGCTTGCCAGGCTATCAATAAAGTGCAGGTTTCCCATGATTGCCGTGAATCTATTCCTGCTCATGACTTTCCCAAAGAAGGGGGTTGCGATGAGGGGATCACATGACCAGTACTTCCTGAGAGACGTCTTCTTGGTGACCCCCATTAGGATGACCAGTGCCAGGAATGCGTAGAACTCATCGGAAGACAAATCCACCCATGAGAGACGTGCCGAGTTCCTCTTCTGCTCCTTCCCTGCCATAAAATAATAGTTGTACCAGTTCGTCTGGTCCACAATCAAGCCGACAAGGTTGGCAGTGAAGAACTGCAGAAAAACACCCAGTCTTGTGGTGTCAGTTCCACGATTGGGCATGGTAGGGCCGGCCTCAGCTGCCCCCACAAACTGGTATTGTCCTGGTAGATAGTTCTCCCCATCCACCCAATCCCACCTATCAGCGCCTTCGTCATCGCTAGATGGGGCCTTGGGGTCATCAGGGTCATCGTCAGGGGCACCGGGGCGGGTCGGGCGGGTGCGGGTGGAGCGTGGGCGGCGTGGGCGAGAGGTGGACCTGGGTCTAGAGCTAGACCTCGAACTTGATCGAGAGCTAGATCTAGAGCTCGAGTCGTTGCTGGGGCATCTTATTTGCTTCACCTTCTGCATTCGGCCGCGGGTGGCACGCCCGCGAGATATGACACGCCCACGTCGTTTGCTTGCAGGGCGTTTGGGCAGGTCGGGGCGTTGTGGAGAGGCTGGTGATAATGCAGTGGCGCGGGAGGGGCCTGGTTCAGATGAGGGAGACATTCGTGGGGGCGTGTACGGGATGGAGCCTGAAGGTGATAGTGGGGGGGAAGAATGGCAAGGCGGAGAGTCTGGTAGTAGTGGTGGTGGTGGTGGTGACTCATCCCTCCCCGCGTGCTCTGGGTCGGGAGGGAAGAGGGAGCGTTTTGGGTCACGTGACTGCCCTTGTCTCGCACCACGTTGTGCCCTTTCTCCATTACCAGGTTGTTCCATTTGTCCATCACCACGTTGTTGTTCGTCACTATGTTTATGACGACAATAGAACCTCCCCGGGGTATTTTTCTTGAGTGGGGAGATTATGCGAAGTGGGGGAGAAGGCAGGCGGGGTTGTGGGGGTACCTCCTCTTCACTCCCAGACTCGCCCCTTCTTCTCTTCAATCCCCTTCGTTCTTCCCCAGGTACACGCACGTAATTTTGAGGGTCAGCAGGTTCATCTGCAACAACAACCTCTTCCCCACTTTCTGAGGATTCAGTGGGGTCATGGGGAAGTGGGCGGCGGGGAGGTGCACTTGCCCCTTGCTGTCTGTGTGACGGCCTTCGCCGCCTGACAGGAATCTGAGCAAGCTCTTCCTCTAGCTCTCTTATTTCGGCTTGCGAGGGGCATACTCGTCCCCAGACTCGTCCATTGCCGAGTCAGTGTCACTATCAGGGCTGTCAGTGTCGTACAGTATATCCATGACCTCCTCTGTACTGCAGGGGTGGGTAAGGCGGGCACTATAACGTCGAGACATGGTGTTTCACTCGAGAGGGTGCGCGGTAAACTGACCATGAAGTGTGGGAAGGCGGGTGCCCTCTCCCGTCCCCGCGCGCGCACGCGTATGGACAAAACGTTTTGGAATTAGTCCGCCGGATCCCAAAGTAGTTCCCATATAAATCTAGAGCCATTCTGAGAGTTACGACTGGAGCAATAAGGGTGACGCGTTAGGCGCATCTCTGGGGCTGTGCGTTACATACATAGCCGACGCGTCAGACGCGTCGCTGGGGCTCCACGGGTTAATAACAAAAGTAAGAGCAATGATACTAATTTTTATCACAAACCAAAAACCGTCCTGTTTAACCCTTAATTAGCGGCTCACCACATAAGTCGTATTTAATAAAGCTGGACTATGTGGCGGCGCTCGACATAGGTCGAGTGGCAATTTCAGCACGTAATGGTGGTGGCAGGAGAGTAGCGAGCGTATGACTGCTCCAGACCACCGCGGCGAACATACTGACACGAATCCCAGCTCCCTCCTCCCTCTCTCACAAACTATATAAGGAATTGTATCGGGAAAGTGGCTAATTACATGCTTTTTGCACTCGCGTTGCACGGTTATTGCAAGAAAACTAGCCATCATAAAAGGATCGTTATGGTGTCATTCGAAAGCTCTGTTTATGCCCTTTCAGGGATAGGTACTTGTTTTACGTTCTGGGTCTTATTTAGGCATGAAAATGATCACGTAAACAGCCCTATTTTGGCTAAAAACACCCCGGTGCAGGGTTTAATGCTACACGGTCATACCCGTTGGTTCGAGTGGAGCTGGAGGTTGATGGTGTGACACGAGAGATAGATGTTGGAATCGTAGAGAAACTGCCAGTAGAGGGCGTCGACCTTCTTCTCGGCAACGACTAAGGGTGGAACCTCAGAAGTAGGCACCGCAAAGTCGTGTCAAAGTCAAAGAGGGCGGCCGACACGAGTAGGGAGGGGCAAGAGTTGGTCGAGAGGTGTCAATTACAGCAGATGGCGTGTGTTGTCACCTGCTCTCGTGCATCTAAGTGTCAGAGCCTATTCCTCAGTCTCTAGACCAGCGGAGGAACGGTCGGAAGGAGAAAGCTAAAGTTGGGAGAAGTTTTGTGAGTTTTGATCCAGCGGCTTTTCTTGGCGACTCAGTATTAGCACCAATGTTTAGGTCCGGAGTGGCCCCAGAACCTGTCACACTTGGTGAGGAGGTAGGGCGTGAGAAAACTCCGAGACAGCAACGTTACACACTTAAGCAAGATAGGATCGAACAGTCCAGTATCGGGGGAGGCCATAAGTTGCTCCGGGAGCACTTAGATAGATTGGCTCCTTCGGATATCTGTCGGCTGCAGATAGATGATCCTGAGCTTCAGAAGTGTAGTAACGGTGCGATGGAACTTGATGAGGACGGAGATGCAAAGCCGGGGGACTTCCTTCGTGTGGAGGGCATATTGTACAGGCGTTTTCTAGATCCCAGACGGAGTTGGGAGGGTGGGTCGAGAGTGGTTGACCAGTTGGTAGTGCCTAGTGTGTGCCGTGATAGCCTACTGAGAATGGCGCATGATGTACCGTTGGCAGGGCATTTGGGTGTACGTAAGACGGTAGCAGCATTGGCGAAATTGTTTTGGTGGCCAGGTATGAAGGCTCATGTGGCGTCATGGTTGACAATGTGCAGTACCTGCCAGACAGTAGGTAAACCAAACCAGTGTATTCCCAAGGCTCTGTTACACCCTATTCCTGTAATCGGGCCACCATTCAGTAAAGTTATAATCGATATGGTTGGCCCTCTACCCCCTACTTGTGCAGGCAACAAGTTCCTCCTCACAATCATGGATGTTGCCACTCGTTATCCGGATGCATACCCCATGCGAAATGGTACTGCTAAGACTGTTGTTCGTAACTTGCTATTGTACTGTTCTAGGTACAGGTACCCGCAGGAATTGCAGTCAGACCAAGGGTCCAACTTTACTTCTAACCTTTTCAAACAGACCATGCAGCAGCACGGTATCAGTACAGTTGTCTCTTCAGCCTATCACCCAGAGAGTCAAGGGGTGTTGGAGAGGTGGCACTCGACTCTGAAAAGCATGCTGTGTTGTTACTGTGTTGAGAATGGCAAGGATTGGGATCTTGGGTTGCCCTATGTATTATTCGCTGCTCGGGAGGTACCTGGTGAAAGCCTAGAGTTCAGTCCCAATGAGTTATTTTTCGGACATCAGGTCAGAGGCCCCCTCAACATGGTTAGAGAAATCTGGGAGGGCACAGCAAAACCATGTTCCATGTTAAAGTATGTCCTCGAGAGTAGAGAGAGAATGCTGAGAAGCCTAGAGTTGGCAGGTAGGAATTTGGTAGAGTCGCAAGCACTTATGAAGGACAGGTACGATGAGAAGACAAAACTCTGGGAGTTTAAGGTGGGGCAGGAGGTGTTGATTCTGTTACCTCTGCCAGGTCATCCGTTGTCTGCCATGTACACTGGTCCTTATAAGTTGGAAAAAAAGATCTCTGACCTAGACTATCTTGTGGCTACTCCAGATAGGCGTAAAAAGAATCAGCTGTGCCATGTGAATCTGGTGAAAGAGTTTGTGAGGCGCCCCCCTGAGCCTCTCGCTGTCCCTGTGTTGACCTGCAGCGGTCATGGAGGAGAAGGTGTGAGGGACAGTGAAGCCCAGGTGGAGGATAACTGGGAGTGTCATGTCTCTGCTGACCAGTGGGCGGGGAACTCCAGACAGGTGGCTGACGATGCTCTAGTGCACCTGCCTGAGCAACTGCGTGGAGCCGTGCAGCGCCTGTTTGCTTCATACCTCACTGTGTTTGCAGAGCATCCAGGCCTCACAACTCGAGTGGTGCATGACGTGGACGTGGGAGATCACCCCCCCCCCCCCCTTTAAATCAGTGCCCTACAGAATTCCACCCATTAAACTCCCAGCCCTCAGAGGGGAGTTAGAGTATATGTTGGAATGAGGGCTGATTGAGAAGGGGGCATTTAGGTGGATATCTCCTGTCACTCTGCAGCCCAAGCCTGACGGGAAGGTTCGCTTCTGCATTGACTTTCGGAGATTGAACGGGTTGATTCCCACCAATGCTTGCTGTTACGACCGGGGCTCGTATAAAACAAGGGCTCTTAACCCTTAAAAAGCAGCTCACCACATAAGTCGAGTTGAAAAAACTGGCAAAAAACGGGTGAAAAAAGGGTGGAAATCGAGTGAAAATGGGTGGGATAGTAATGATCCATACGTCCGACATCTGTGGCCTCCGGCCCACTAACTCCAGTTCCCCCACCGCGCGAGAGGATGACAGTGTAACCAATAGTTCGCTAAAAGTGAGCAAGGTAGCAAAATCAGCTAAACTTCCATCTTCGAGGTAACACTGTCAGTGCTCCACGAGTGCTACGTAGCTGTATGTGGCGTCATTGTGTAGCGATTTCCACTTAGTTTTCGGCGCCATACAGTTCCTATCATACTGATGGTTGATATAGCAGTCAGAACGGCCCAGAAAGGCCCAAAACGGCCACAGAGCACCCGCTAGAGGAGGGTTAATCATTGGACTAGGAAAGCACACAGCCACAACGGTAACACTAGATCCAACCCCTGAACTTATAATGCCAGCGCACAAAAACACCTATACCCTCCAGAGTTATATCTGCGATAACGGGGTATCCTATAACTCAGTATAAGTGCACTACTATTACAGGCTGATGATCTCTGATACAGCCTGATCACAACAACATACAATTACGGTAATAAGGTATACTAGGAAAAGATAGAGATCTTAATTAAATCACTGCAATGATTTAATGCAAACTAGAAGAAGGTATATTTAACCCTTAATTAGCGGCGAGCAACATAAGTCGAGTATAATAAATCTGGACTATCTGGCGGCGCTCGACATAGGTCGTGTGGCAATTTCAGCATGTAATGTTGCTGAGAGAGAGAGACAAGTGGTGGCAGGAGAGTAGCGAGCGTATGACTGCTCCAGACCACCGCGGCGAACCTACTGACACGAATCCCACCTCCTCCCTCCCTCTCTCACTCGCTATATACGGAATTGTATGGGGAAAGTGCCGAATTACATGCTTTTTGCACTCCCGTTGCACGGTTGTTGCAAGAAAACTAGCCATCATAAAAGGATCGTTATGGTGTCATTGGAAAGCTCTGGTTATGCCCTTTCAGGGATAGATACTTGTTTTACGCTCTGGGTCTTATTTAGGCATGAAAATGATCACGTAAACAGCCCTATTTTGGGTAAAAACACCCCGCTGGGCGGTACATATAAATAAACCGCCTAGGCTGCTCGTAAGGTGTTAAAGTTACTCTAAACAATAATGAACTGTCTCTCCTATACTAAAGAAAGTGAACGAAAGTCCCAAAGCATCGAGCAGGAATCTTCTGAAGAAAGTCTGATGCTGGGGTAAGATGATCGTATCGGATTTTGAACTGTAGTATAAAGCAGGAACAGGATATGACAATTGTAAGGACATATAGGGTTAACTGGCACGGGAATAATAACTGCGCAATAGTAGGAACTCAAACAGCAAAAGAAGTACTTCCTCATCAACGAAACAGCCTACTAGGGTTGTGCAACTCAACAACAACCTAGACTAATAAATGCCGTGAATAATAATGCATACATAATAGAAAGAGTTTATAATCTAAATCTAGTGTCTGCTAGGCGAATAAAGTCTAGCTGGGATGTAGTAGGCTAGGAAACAAGAGGCTCGTAGCCTAGCGAAGTCCTTAAGGCTGTGCGGCCAAATTACGTTAATTGACGGGGTGCTCTCTTGAGAGATCCAGATCGCTAGTATCTGGTTCTATCCTGGCGACCCTCTCAAAGTCAAAGCAAACGAGTTAGCACAGTGTTGGGTGGCAGAGGCAAAAGCCCTCACTCGCAACACAGCACTAAACTCACAAGGTACACAGTCAGAAAGACCACCTAGGCTTCCCACGTCTCCGTTGCGATTGTACAGGTTCAACAAAATCTAGTACACATCGGAAATCACAACACCAGTAGCCTTATCCCAGTCTAGCATTAAATCCCCTAGCAGACCACCACGATACAGGAAGGGAGACACCGTGAGTGTGTCAAACCTCTACAGACAAAAATGGCAACCCTTCCAAAATGCCTAACTAAACATGGGTTATCTGAGAGCTTCAGCATATAATACGATGGCCGATATATGAAATCGTGCAGAACCAAAGGGAAGTTTTGATATTAAATAGAGTGGAAGAATGAGAGGTAAGAAGTTGAGAGAGAGAGAGAAAGTGCTCTATAGGTAGAAGTCGGGAGACAGGTGCAAGGGATATGTGAAGGGTATGCTGGTCAGGCAAGCTCTGAGGAAGGAACTCCTCGGGACCCCTCCAGGATCACACACAAAGGCATGGTGGTCAACCAATCACAGGCTGCTACGTCACCAGGCAGCAGGGCTGCAGAAGGCGCCAGGAACCACCAGCCAATCAAGAGGCGCGAGACGGCACGCGCGCGAGCCTACAAAGCGAGGGGGGAGGCAGCACATGTATACGCACGCACACACTACCACCCCACTGCCTATATTATTCTCTCTCCTTAACTATATACAATGCATCCTATGTTCAACTCATGATATAAAATGCTTCCCGTTGTAACAGACGTAAACAAAGACCTCCACGGGAATGTCTGTAACAACACGAACACTATGAAAGAAAGAACAACATTGTAGACAGACTGCAGCCAAATACCTTGCCCCGGCGAGTGCTAGCGAGTGGCCAAGCGAGCGGCTGAGCCCACGTGGCGTTCTGCTGAGCTGCAGGCGTCACACTCCACCCAAGATATTAGACGCTCAACCATGAGCTCTATATCTGACAAGCAGAACCCCGATAAGACTCGCCACGCCTAACCACTTCGCCACATAGAAAGGCAAAGCTCAGTTCTCATAAAAAACAAAAAATTACAACCCCTCCCAACACAATAGCTTAATTCATTCATACTGCTATGCTCCTAGAGCGAGCCTCTACTAGCCCAGCCTTCTGAGAGAAGCACAGGTTCGACTCAGAACTTTAGCTATAACATACTTAAACATTTTAACTATTAAAGAAAGAGTTTTTATAGAATTTTAATTTTAATATGTTTTTGGCGGCAGCACTTACAGGGGCAAGCCAATTTTACTCCACTCTCAACACACACTGACTGAACGGCGAGGGTTCTCCTGCAAACAAACCCTCCCGTGACAAACAATCAGCCAAAACATTATCAGTGCCCTTAGCATGCCACACATCCAACTTGTGTCCCGGCAGCAAAACAACACCTGACACTGATAAACTGCCCAGTTCATCACAAGACTGGCATTTCTCTTCGCTCTTTCCGGCAACGGGGCCTGCCAATAACCTTTTACTAGTTCTACCTTCGTGATAGGCGATGCAGCCCCGAGGCGGTCTACGGTGTCGTCAACTCTCGATAAGGTATAGGCGTCTGTCAGGGATAATGCACACACACTCTCGCAATCAACACACTCACTGATCTTGCCACTTAACACCGGTTGCAAAGATACAGGCAACGACCACTCACGACATTCCTTATCCCTCAGACCCTTCGTCAACACGTAATCCAGCTCTGCTTGCACCACAGGCTGTCGAGCAGGATTTATACGGTAGGGAGCCAATTTGAACCTTGCACTGTCTCCAGCCTCCATGTCGGATTCTACTTCGTACATCAGGCCTGGAGAAGCAACAAACATGCGGATGCACTGCCACAGCCTAGTAAACAACTTATCTCGCAGAACAATAATCCTAGTGCCCTCCCACAACCCAGCCGAGACCGCAGCTTCTAACCTGTAGTCTCCCTCCTTCTCCACCTTCGTCCCTAGAACAGCCAGGTCATGAGAGGGACAATTAGTACCACCTGTGCAATCACTCCCATAGTTCATTATTGCTAAGGTTTCCCCGCCGATACCGTACATGCACACCCCCGCATTCCTTACGACTACATCTGCCTGCGCAGCATCACCGCTTTTAGCTACATGGCCAGATACAGTCGGTCTATGGTAGGGCTGTTGCAATCGACTAGAGCAGCATTGGGAGGCTATGCGACGACTGGGCACTTCTATGCCACAGCCAACCTCACCAATCTGCTCAAAGTCCTCCTTTTGACCACCACCCTTGGCAGCCATGGGTCGACCCTGACCTGGCAACCATGCCAAAGCCTCGTCGCCCACCTTGAACCACCGAAACAGCGAGGCTACGGTCTCCCAACATTCACGTGACCTGCCCACTGAACATCTTGCACCGCCTGAGTTGTGAGGTTCAGGGGCTCGGCACGACCAGTGGGGTATGAACCGAGCTGGTGCTGGAGCGCTGCACACTGCTGCTCAGGCAGGTGCTCTAGCGCTTCCACAGCCACCAGACTCGTGTCCCCCGCCCACTGCTCCGCCGAGACATGACAATCCCTACTCTCCTCCACCTGTGCCCTACTGCCCCCCTCTCCTTCTCCACCTTGGCCGCTGCAGACCAACGCAGGGACAGTAGGCTGCTCAGGTGGTTGCCTCACAAACTCCTCCAACAGGTTCACATGACATGTTTCCCTGTCCTCGTGTTTGATCTCGACAGCACCATTACCACACTTCTGAACTTCCGGATCATCCAACTGCAGTTTACAAATATCTGAGGGTACCAACCTGTCTAGATGCTTCCGAAGCAACCCAAGTCCTCCCCCAATATCAAACTGAGCAACCCTTTGTTCTCTCTGTGCATAACGTTGCTGCGTGGAGTCTCTTCCTGCTCTACCTCCTCACTAGCTGTGACAGGTCCTGGGGCCTCTCCAGACTCCAACAATGGTGCCAATACTGAGTCGCCAAGAAGCGCTGCTGGTACTAAACTCTCCAAACTTTTACCAACATTAGCCGTCTTCTTCCGCCCGTTCCTCCGTTGATCAGAAGACTGAGGAATAGGCTGTGACACTTTGGATGCAAGAGGTCCAGTAACAACGCACGCCATAGGTTGTACTTGACACTTCTCTACCCACTCCTGTTCCTCCCTACTCACGTCGGCCAGCTTCTCGGCAACGACTAAGGGTGAAACCTCAGAAGTAGGCACCGCAAAGTCGTTGCTGAGAAGGAGGTCGACGCCCCCAACAGGCAAGTTCTCCACAACACCCACATCCAACTCTTGTGTCACACCATCCACCTCCAGTTCCATCCTGACCAACGGGTATGACTTGACAGCATTGATACCCTGCACCACAACCACCCGTGCCGCATTTATTGGTCTACCAGTAAAGTTCTTCATTAAAGTCTGAGAGGCACCCATGTCTCGCAACAGCTCAACTCCATGCTTCTTACCAGCCCACTTCACGCAGCCATGCCCTCGATGGTCACAAAAGACATCGCGGACAGGGTTCGAGCCTTCCGGATTCTTCGCCAATGGCTGTGTCCCAGCCTCTGAAGTTATACCCCGGGCAAAATCAGACGACTTCGGGGACACCCCAATGTTGCGAGCCAAAGACACAACTGCATTAGGTAGCTTGCTTGGACAGGCTCTTGCAAAATGCCCCTTCTCATGACAATGAAAACACTCTAACTCCCCCTTGGGCTTCCCTTGAGGTGGTGAAGGGCCCTGACCCTTCTTAAACGGGACGGTATTAGGTTTATGGTCAGACTTAGTATCGTTGCTCTTGTTGTAATGGTTATATGTTGTATCACCGACTCGGGGGGGGGGAGTGTTGCGCCCCTTGTTACCTGCATCGTTCCGTTGTGCAGACCCGCACCCATGAATTAGTGACATCCGAAAGTCAGCCATCTCAGCTGCCTCCTGAAGAGTTCTTGGGTTCTTTTCTTTAAGATTCAACGTCAGATCGCTGCCCGTACACTTAAAAAATTGTTCTAGAAGCATCAGCTGTTTCAACTCCTCAAACGTCGATACCTTCTCAGAACGCAGCCAGTTTCCAAATGCATCGGACAGATCCCGGGCATGCTCAAGAAAGGTGCACTCACGACCCTTCGTTACACCCCGGAACTTCAATCTGTACGTTTCTGGTTGTAACTCATATGCCCGCAGGACAGCCTCCTTCAATACCTCGTAATCGATGCACGACTCCAAGGGCAACGCATCATATGCCTTGAGTCCTTTGCCAACCAATCTAGAGGAAACAAGGCCTGCCCACTTAACCTCGGGCCATTGGTGCTCCCGGCACTTCTTCTCGAATCGCATAAAAAATTCAGTGACACCCGACTCATCAAATACAGGGACCAACTTGAGCAGGTGCGATAACGACTGATCAAGACCTCGATTCCCAGAACCGAGACGCTGCCCTGTCGACTCCACCCTAGACTTCTCAAGATCTATTTCCGCACAGTACTTCGCCTTTCTCTCCTCAGTCTCATTCTCTCGCTGCCGTTGCTCGAGCTCAGCCTCAGCCTCATGCTTTCGTTGCTCGAGCTCACTCTCATATCTGGCCCTTCTCTCCTCAGCCTGAATCTTAGCCATCTCAAACTCCCGCTGCTGCTCAGATTCCTGCTTCTGCTGCAGCTGCATCTTAGCCATCTCAAGCTGGAAGAGCATATCTGCAGTTAAACCTTGAGGAGGAGGAGATGCAACAATTGGAGACCCACCCTGTGACAAACCACGCTGCCAGTGACTATCGGCCTGCGGGAACGTACCTGGCTCCGGAGCCCGAGGGGGCGCCATGGTAGGAGTCGAGTGGAATGGGGGCTGGGTCGAAGGTGCCCCAGCTCCCGCTCCACCCGAAGCCCCACGCACCCCGCCGAGCACACAGGCCACCAGGTCACCTCTCGACATGCTGCTAGTGCCCACATGCCCCATGACCGTGGCCAAACACTGGAGACCATACCGATCAATTCCCGACACCCGGTCAGCAGTAATAGGTATCTTCAGAAACTTCCGTGCATCCTCCTCACTAGCTATAACTCTAATGTCATCTAACAAAGCCCGCTGCTGTACCTTAGAGTCTGCTTCCCTTACTGTGTCCTCACTGATTTTCGGAGAAGAAATCGACTCAGCACAGGACAACCAGGAAGGAGGACCGAAGACAGCGAGGACGGCAATCTACAAAGGAATTAAATACTAATCCGTCAAGAACCGCGAATTTGGATAAAGCTCCACCAACACGACCCAAATTCAAAACCGTCAGGGATAACGACCGAGGACCGAGGACAGCCATGAATGTAAATGTAGATCCGACCAGAACCAAAAATTCGATGAAAGAACGATCTGCGAGTTCTAAAACCGCAACTTTAAAGGTTTTCTATGCAAACGCTCGTAGCATACGCAATAAATTTTCAGATTTAGAGGAACTAGTGTTTACAGAAAATTATGATGTGATTGGCATAACAGAATCTTGGCTCAATACACAAGATAGAGACTTTTTAGCAGAGTATTCACTTCCCGGTTATGTAATGTTTGAGAACAGCCGAATAAATAAAAATGGAGGTGGCGTTTTATTTTATATCAAAGAAAGTCTTAACCCGACCCTCGTGTCAAAACCTCAAGTTGTGAACGTCGACACATCTTTTGTGCTAATAAAGAATAATAAAGGTACAAAAATAATACTTGCGTTAATATACAGGCCTCCAGCTCAATCAGTGCAAACTGACCGAGAAATTTACGAACAAATTGCAGATGTAAGTAACTCACAAGATACCGTAATTTTTGGCGACTTTAATTTACCCGTGACCAAGTGGGGCGATACTCTTACTTCACACTCCGGACATGACTTGTATACGAACTTGCAAGAGAGTTCGCTTTATCAATTTGTTCGAATGCCGACCCGTGGTAATAACGTTCTTGACATTGTACTTGCAACAAAAGAAGAATTGATAGAGAATTTGAATGTTGGTGATGAATTCAGTAACAGCGACCATCGTACGATAACTTTCACTTTAAAGTTTACTAGTGACGAAACAAATAGTAGCATCGAAAAAGTCCCTAATTTCAAGAAAGCAAACTTCCATAAACTTAGAGCTATGTTTAAAGAAACTGACTGGAGCTTTTTTATTAACAATAACGACATAAATACATCTTGGAAGTTATTCGAAACCACTTACCTAAAAGCAGTGCAAGACTGCATACCATTGAAAATACGGCGTCCAGGCCATAATAATAAGCCCAAATGGTGGAATAAAGATATTTCAAACTGCCTGCTTGCTAAAAAATTTGCTAATGATAGATTAAAATCCTCACAAAATGACGAAAGAACGGGTGAAATTTGTAGAGCTACGACGCAAAGCCAAAAAGTTAATTAAGCAAAGTAAAAAGACCTTAGAGTTACATATTGCGAATCAAAGTAAAACAAACCCGAAAGAATTCTATAGTTATATCAGAAAGAAAAAAGTAGTTACTTCAACTGTTGGACCGTTAGTCGATGAAAAAGGAGAATACACCAAAGACGAAGTACAAATGAGTAATGCCCTCAATACCTTCTTTGCATCAGTTTTTACAACAGAAGACCTCAGTGATATCCCTACACCATCGCCGATTCAGATTGATAATTCAGATGTTCTAAGCAATATCACCGTTACAGAGAGAGAAGTATTGAATTGTTTAGATAAACTCAAGGTAAATAAAACGCCAGGACCTGATACAATCTCGCCTAGAGTTCTAAAGGAAGCTAAGAATGAGCTCTCCAAACCACTGACATTACTATTCAATAAATCCTTGCAGTCTGGAACTATGCCTGATCAGTGGAAGCTAGCCAACGTAACACCGATATTCAAAAAAGGCAGCAAATCCCTACCCAGTAACTATCGTCCAATTAGCTTAACCTCAGTTGTATGTAAAATGCTAGAAACGGTCATACGAGACAGACTCGTAAATCACTTAGAGGAAAATAACATACTTAAAGATACTCAACACGGGTTTCGTAAAAAAACGTTCCTGTTTAACAAACCTCTTAGACTTCTTCCACGATATCCTCAACCTCTACGATGAGAGTAAAGCTGTAGATATTATATACCTTGATTTTCAAAAGGCCTTTGACAAAGTTCCCCACAAACGTTTACTGCTAAAACTAAAAGCGCATGGAATACAAGACGGTGTGTTGAAATGGATAGAAAATTGGCTCAGCAACAGAAAGCAAAGGGTAGTCATAAACGGTAAGGCATCTAAATGGACCAATGTAAGTAGCGGAGTACCCCAGTGATCGGTACTAGGACCAATTCTCTTTCTAATTTACATCAACGACATAGATGAGGGTCTCACCTGCACAATCTCAAAATTTGCTGACGATACAAAAATTGCAAATAGCGTACTCTCAAAAGAACAAGTTGACGATATGCAACACAATCTAGATAAATTGTCATGGTGGGCCCAAATTTGGCAAATGAGTTTCAATGCGGATAAATGTAAAGTACTACATGTCGGATACCTAAGTGAGAAAGCAAACTATTCGATGAATGGCACTCAGCTTAAGAATGTAAACAGAGAAACTGATCTGGGAGTAACAATATCGAGTAACCTAAAACCGAGTCAACAATGTTCAGAAGTTGTTAAGAAGGCAAACAAAATAATTGTTTAGGGCAGGTCATTTGAGCATAAATCCAAAGAAGTTATCCTAACCCTTTACAATTCCTTAGTCCGCCCTCTTCTGGAATACTGCGTTCAATCCTGGTGCCCTTATTACCAAAAAGATATAAACAAGCTAGAACGAGTTCAACGTAGACCAAAATGATACCTAGCCTAAGAACAAACCATACGAAGAGCGTCTTAGAGAATTAAATCTATTTCCTTATAACCCAGCGCAGATTAAGGGGAGTTAATTCAAGTGTTCAAAATCATCAAAGGCATCGACAATATGAACTGTAGTAAGTACTTCACTATCGACCAATCTAATTACACGCGGGGAAACGGTTGCAAAATTATTGGTAAATCTTTTAACTCGCACGAATCTAAGAATTTCTTCTTCAATCGAGTTGTCAACTTGTGGAATGGGCTTCCCCGAGACGTTATAGACTGCAGCACCGTTGATTCATTTAAATTCCGCCAAATATCTCGCATCAAACCCGGAGACTGCGTTTGTAAATGAATAACTTTATCCTCCCCTCAGTTACTAACCCATATGTCCCCTACTAACTTCCTAGTCGTGGCAGGGCAGTAGTTCCCTTTCCAATGTTCCCTTACCCTCTCTAAACCACTGTTTGGACACTTGATCCTCAGTGTTTTGGAGGACAAGCAACCTAGAAGGGTCACTAGATCTGTTGTTGCTTGATTTCCTTTGTACTCCTTTGTACTTTGTACTCCTTTGTACATTGATCCGTCGTTCGACATAGTGTCCACCAAAAATTCTCAACGTTTATATAAAAAAAAAATAGAAGTACCTGAACTCTTATGTAGCACTATTCACTCAAGAAATGTTTGAAGACTCTTAAGTGTTATACTACTTGCCAAAAAAAATCTACGTGTCCACTATATTCCTTTAACCCATAATTAGCGGCGAGCAACATAAGTCGAGTTAAATAAAGCTGGACTATGTGGCGGCGCTCGACATAACTCGAGTGGCAATTTCAGCACGTAATGTGGCTGAGAGAGAGAGACAAGTGGTGGCAGGAGACTAGCGAGCGTATGACTGCTCCAGACCACCGCGGCGAACCTACTGACACAAATCTCAGCTCCCTCCTCCCTCTCTCACTCGCTACATACTCAATTATGTACCGAAAGTACCGAATTACCTGCTTTTTGCACTCGAGTTGCACGGTTATTGCAAGAAAACTATCCATCATACAAGGATCGTTATGGTGTCATTCGAAAGCTCTGTTTATGCCCTTTCAGGGATAGGTACTTGTTTTACGTTCTGGGTCTTATTTAGGCATGAAAATGATCACGTAAACAGCCCTATTTTGGCTAAAAACACCCCGCTGTGCGGTACTCATAAATAAACCGCATAGGCCGCTCGTAAGGTGTTAAACAAAAACAAATGACCACAACACTCCTGCAATATTTCTCTAAGTTCACAAAATCCTAAGCAAGGTCGCCATTTGTTACGACCGGGGCTCGTATAAAACAAGGGCTCTTAATCATTGGACTAGGAAAGCACACAGCCACAACGGTAACACTAGATCCAACCCCTGAACTTATAATGCCGGCGCACAAAAAACACCTATACCCTCCAGAGTTAAATCTGCGATAACGGGGTATCCTATAACTCAGTATAAGTGCACTACTACTACAGGCTGATGATCTCTGATACAGCCTGATCACAACAACATACAATTACGGTAATAAGGTATACTAGGAAAAGATAGAGATCTTAATTAAATCACTGCAATGATTTAATGCAAACTAGAAGAAGGTATATTTAAAGTTACTCTAAACAATAATGAACTGTCACTCCTATACTAAAGAAAGTGAACGAAAGTCCCAAAGCATCGAGCAGGAATCTTCTGAAGAAAGTCTGATGCTGGGGTAAGATGATCGTATCGGATTTTGAACTGTAGTATAAAGCAGGAACAGGATATGACAATTGTAAGGACATATAGGGTTAACTGGCACGGGAATAATAATAACTGCGCAATAGTAGGAACTCAAACAGCAAAAGAAGTACTTCCTCATCAACGAAACAGCCTACTAGGGTTGTGCAACTCAACAACAACCTAGACTAATAAATGCCGTGAATAATAATGCATACATAATAGAAAGAGTTGATAATCTAAATCTGGTGTCTGCTAGGCAAATAAAGTCTAGCTGGGATGTAGTAGGCTAGGAAACAAGAGGCTCGTAGCCTAGCGAAGTCCTTAAGGCTGTGCGGCCAAATTACGTTAATTGACGGGGTGCTCTCTTGAGAGATCCAGATCGCTAGTATCTGGTTCTATCCTGGCGACCCTCTCAAAGTCAAATCAAACGAGTTAGCACAGTGTTGGGTGGCAGAGGCAAAATCCCTCACTCGCAACACAGCACTAAACTCACAAGGTACACAGTCAGAAAGACCACCTAGGCTTCCCACGTCTCCGTTGCGATTGTACAGGTTCAACAAAATCTAGTGCACATCGGAAATCACAACACCAGTAGCCTTATCCCAGTCTAGCATTAAATCCCCCAGCAGACCACCACGATACAGGAAGGGAGACACCGTGAGTGTGTCAAACCTCTACAGACAAAAATGGCAACCCTTCCAAAATGCCTAACTAAACATGGGTTATCTGAGAGCTGCAGCATATAATACGATGGCCGATATATGAAATCGTGCAGAACCAAAGGGAAGTTTTGATATTAAATAGAGTGGAAGAATGAGAGGTAAGAAGTTGAGAGAGAGAGAGAGAAAGTGCTCTATAGGTAGAAGTCGGGAGACAGGTGCAAGGGATATGTGAAGGGTATGCTGGTCAGGCAAGCTCTGAGGAAGGAACTCCTCGGGACCCCTCTAGGATCACACACAAAGGCATGGTGGTCAGCCAATCACAGGCTGCTACGTCACCAGGCAGCAGGGCTGCAGAAGGCGCCAGGAACCACCAGCCAATCAAGAGGCGTGAGACGGCACGCGCGCGAGCCTACAAAGCGAGGGGGGAGGCAGCACATGTATACGCACGCACACACTACCACCTCACTGCCTATAATATTCTCTCTCCTTAACTATATACAATGCATCCTATGTTCAACTCATGATATAAAATGCTTCCCGTTGTCACAGACGAAAACAAAGACCTCCACGGGAATGTCTGTAACAACACGAACACTATGAAAGAAAGAACAACATTGTAGACAGACTGCAGCCAAATACCTTGCCCCGGCGAGTGCTAGCGAGTGGCCAAGCGAGCGGCTGAGCCCACGTGGCGTTCTGCTGAGCTGCAGGCGTCACATTACCCCCTTCCTTGTGTTGACGATAGTGTAGACAAGATTGGTAAGGCACAGTTTCTAACTAAGGTAGACCTAGTGAAAGGCTACTGGCAGGTGCCCTTGTCTGAGTGGGCGAAGGGGGTATGTGGGTTTGTGGTTGATGGGAACACCTACCGTTGCAATGTTTTTTTTTTTTTTTTTTTTTTAACCCGTGGAGCCCCGGCTAGTTTTGTAATGTTTGCGCACCAGAACCCGGGCGGTTTTCAAAAAATGGTTTTATTCCAGAAACAATAGCGAATGGGTTAGGAATGAAGGAAAAACCACGAAAAACCGCTCAAAAAGCTTAAAAAATGGTCCTACAGAGCCCCCGAAAACGGATTTTACAAGAGTAAAAAATTGAAGGCAATTATCCCAAAAAAACAGGTTATTGCACGCTCGTGCGCACGCACGTGGACTTTGAGAGTTTTCAACCATCGGCACGGTTGCGTGGGATACGTACACAGTTCCCATACAAATCTGAGCCCTCTTGAGTGGCTACACCTGAGGTTACGGTCGGCGCAATTAGGGCGACGCGTCAGGCGCGTCTCTGGGGCTGTGCGTTACATACATCGCCGACGCGTCAGACGCGTCGCTGGGGCTGTACGGGTTAAGAGACAATGAACGGAGGAAGGAAAAACACAGATAAAACAAAAAGGTCCATGTGCCTAAAGGCATCCTCCATTCATAAAATGTTTGTAACAACTGGATTTAAATATTTGTAGATTGTAAGTTTGTGGAAAGCAATTCGAGGGAAGTGAATTCCAAAGAGTAGTAGCTCTGGGGATAAATGAATTCTGATAAGCAGAAGTTCTGCATTGTGGAGGAGAAAGTGTAAATTCATGGGCGCTCTCAGCTGCCCTAGTTCTACGGGGAAAGATGTGGAGAGGCGGAACAATTGAAGCAAGTTCCTCGGAACAATTGCTGTGAAAATATCTGTAGAATAATGCAAGGGATGCAACGTTTTTTCGTATGGATAATGTAGGAAGGTCCTGTGTGATTGCAGGGTTATTGATCAATCTAATAGCTTTATTTTGAATTTTGTCCAACTGCCTCAATGCAACCACTCCACTTCCACCCACAGAGGTGAACAGTAATCCATCTGAGAACGCACATGACTTTTATATATTACGGCCAACTGCTCGTCAGTGAAGAATTCTCAACTCTGTACAGGAGTCCCAGTTTTTTAGAGGCATTCTTAGCAATGCTTCTAACATAATGTGTCCAGCTCAAGTTAGTAGTTAATGTTACACCGAGAATGTCAATACTAGGGGAAGTGGGAATATTTACATCATTAAAAAATATATGGGAGTCAGTGAGATTCTGTCAGTTAGAAAATTGAATGTACTTGGTTTTCTGTGCATTAAAGGAAACTAGATTCTCTTGTCCCCATTCATTAATTCTAGAAAGGTCCTGGTTCAGAGAAATATTTTTGAATTTATAAGATCGGGTTGGGTGAAAGAATTGGTAAATGTGAAGGAACTGTGGAGTGTTGAGTCATCTGCGTAGGAATGTATTGGATTATGAGTGGTAGATATGAGATCATTGATATGAATGAGGAACAGAGTTGGGGCCAAAACTGATCCCTGGGGAACACCAGCATTTATTGAGTGAAATTGAGAATAAAGGCCATCTACCATTACACATATTTTTCTGTTATGAAGATAAGAAGAAATTAGTGGAACTAATGATGCAAGGCCGTAGTGTGACATCTTCGACAAAAAGGATTGATGCCAGACTCTATCAAATGCCTTTGATATATCCAGTGCTATTGTATGTGTTTCACCATGTTGGTCTGTAGCTTGGTTGATTTGATGCGTAAGAAGGCAAAGAATGTCTGCAGTTGATCGACATCGTCTAAAACCATATTGCCTATCACTGATTAATTTATTATTCTCCAGATGCTTAATTATGTGATTATTTAATATAATTTCAAAGACTTTGCCAAGAGTGGAAGTTATAGCTATTGGTCTGTAGTTTGATGGATCTGAAGAGGCACCTTTTTTAGGAACTGGATGGATGTTTGCTTCTTTCCAGGGTACGTACTGGGAAGCATGAGGTATGAGTACACAGACAGAAATTTTTTGCCAATACAGGAGCGAGCACCAAGGAGCAATTCTTAAGTACTATTGGAGGAATTTCATCTGGACCAGGAGCCTTATCTACTGAGAGATTCTGCAAAATAGTTTTGACATGTCTGGTGTGGATCTTAAGTGAGGGAATGGATGAAGCAGTAGTGAAGTTGGATTTGAATGAGTTAAGAGTAGACCAAAATATTTTGTTATCATTTGGATTATTTAGAAGTTTACTTGCCTGCTTATGGAGAAAGTTTGATTTAGTTAGGTTTAATACAGTTTTGGCATGATTTCTGATGTTTCTAAAGTAATTAAAGGCTTCATGTGTTTTTGATCTTGTGTATGCATTGTAGGCTATTGCTTTTTGTTCAGTTACTCTAGCACAATTATGGTCAAACCATTTAGGTGAATTAGATCTTTTACTGTACTTTTGATGAGGAATAAAAGTTTCCATTCCAATTTTTACAAAATCTTGTATGTGGCTCAAGGTAGAGTGTGCATCATTAGAAAAGAAAGAGGTCCAGGGAATATCAATAAAGAAACCTTGAAGACCCTCCCAGTCTGCCCTATCGTAATGCCATTTAGTCACCAAAACAGGTTCAGAGTGGGAAGGTGTGGTAGGTGATAGACAGGTGGCCTGTATCAGACAGTGATCAGAAGATCCAAGCGGGGACCTCACTGTAACATCATAATTTTCTGAATTGGTTGTTAAAAATAAATCCAGTAGGTGGGAATTATGATTAGGATTATCTGGTACACGGGTGGGTTGGTTGACTAGTTGAGTGAGATTAAATGAGTCTGCAAATAGCTCACATTCAAGACCAGCATCATCAATCCTGGCTGAATGAGTGAGCCATTCAACATTATGGACATTAAAATCACCCAACACAGTGATTTCAGAAGAAACATTTAAGTTGAGGACACTGAGTTGTGAGGACACAGAATCAAAAAGACTTTGCTCTGGAGGAGTATTTGGGGAACGGTAGATGCAACATATGTATTTCAATTTACCAGCAGAAATAAATTTGTATATAGAATAATCAAAATAGGGACAATTGAAACTAGTAACCTCCTCCAGGGCAATTTCAGATTTTACGTAGCAACATACACACCTTTAGGTCTGAAATTTTGGAGCAGTTGATAACCTGGAAAATTAAATCTAGATGTGTCAGATGTGGATGTTACTTGAGTCTCTGTCAAAAAAAGGAGAGTAGGGGATTCTGCTTGAAGAAATTGGTATACAGAATTGATGTTAGAAATGTGATGCCGTATGGCCTTAAAAATGCCCCAGCAACCTTCCAGAGTCTTATGAATGAGTTAGTAGCTGACATCCCTAACTGCACTGTCTACCTAGATGACGTTATAATCTACGATGACAACTTGGAGAGTCACTGTGAGCACATAGAAGCCTTGTTTTGGAAGGTCAGTGAGGCCAGCTTGGTAGTCAATCTGGGCAAGTGCGACTTTGTCCGGGCAACTGTGCAGTATCTTGGGTTTGTGGTCGGGTTAGGCCAGGTGTGCCCCCCCCAAAAAAAACAAGATACAGGCTATTAACCAGTTACCCAGGCCGTCCACCAAGCGGCAGATCATGAGATTTTTGGGCATGATCGGTTACTATCGCCGCTTCATTCGGGTGTTATTCTACTGTGTTAGCTCCCCTGACAGATTTGCTAGCAAAAGAGAAAAAGTTCAAGTGGGCACCTGAGTGTGAAAGGGCTTTTTCGCTGGTCAAGCACCTACTATGCACTCACCCAATCCTCAGGGCCCCTGACTTTGAAAGACCGTTCCAGCTGGCAACAGATGCCAGCGGTGTAGGGGCTGGTGCCGTCTTAATGCAAACAGACGAGGAAGGTTTGGAGCATCCAGTCAGTTTCTTTTCCAAGAAGTTTAATTCCGCTCAGAAAAACTACTCTGTGGTGGAGAAAGAACTGCTGGCAATAGTGTTGGCGCTCAGGCACTTTGAAGTATATGTTCCTGCCTACGGGCCAGTCGTGGTGATTTACACCGACCACCACCCTCTTAAATTGCTGAACCAATTCCACAACCGGAATATGAGGCTGACACGTTGGTCACTCATGTTGCAAGAATACAATCTAGACATTCGCCATATTGCCGGTTGTGAGAATGTGATTGCAGGACTGTTTGTCGAGGGTGGAGGATCCGGCGTAGATCACCACAGGTGTGTGGGTTTGAGTGGAGAAAAACCAGGCTTGCCCCTGTAGAGCAGCCGTCATAAACAATATTAAAATTAAATAAAGAAATCACGTAAAAACTCGTTCTTTTGATAGTTAATTGTAAGTTGCCAATATTATAGCTAAAGTCCTAAGTTGAACCTGTCTTTCACTTAGGAGGCTGGGCTCTGTGAAACTCGCTCAGGGAGCATAGTAGGCTAAATTATACTATTATGTTTGGGAGGGGTTATAAGATTTTCTTTATGTTGATATATTGTTTTATGTAAGACTTGAGCATTGCATTTCCTTTCTGGTGGAGTGGCTATGTGTGACGGCTCTTTTCGGCATTCTGCCTTGTCAGATATCGTGCTCGCCTAATGTTGAGCGTCTTATATCTTGGGCAGGGTGTGACGCCTGCCAGCGTTGGCAGAATTGCCTCCCCGTAGCCACTAGCGCTCGCCAGGGCAGTGAAATGGGCTACAGTCTATCTACAATGTTGTACTTTCTTTCTTGTGAATCGTCATGTCACAGGCAGTACAGAAGTGGTCTTTATTTTCGCCTGTGACAATGCATTATATTTTATATCATGAGTTGAACATAAGATGCATTGTAGTGAAGGAGAGAGAGCGAGCGAGCAGCGTGGGAGGAGAGTGTTGTTTTCCCTCCTCCTTCCTCCCTCCCGGAGGAGTCCCTCGCCCGCGTGGCTTTCTCTCGGTTTTGATTGGCTGGTGGTTCCTGGAGCCTTCTGCAGGCCTGCTGTCTGGTGACGTAGCGGCCTGTGATTGGCTGACCACCATGCCTTTGTGTGTGATCCTGGAGGGTTCCCGTGGAGCTACCTTCCTCAGAGCTTGCTTGACCAGCATACCCTTAACATATCCCTTGCCACCTGTCTCCGACTTCTACCTATAGAGCACTTTCTCTCTCTCTCAACTTCTTACCTCTCATTCTTCCTCTCTATTTAATATCATAACTCCCCTTTGGTTCTGCACGATTTCATATATCGGCCATCGTATTATATGCTGAAGCTCTCAGATATTATATGTTTAGTTAGGCATTTTGGAGGGGTTACCATTTTTGTCTGTAGAGGTTCGACACACTCACGGTGTCTCCCTGCCTATTCCTTGGCTGTCTGCTGGGCTATTTAATGCTAGACTGGGGTAAGGCTACAGGTGTTGTGATTTCCGATGTGTAATAGGTTTTGTTTAACCTGTACAATCGCAACGGAGATGTGGGAAGCCTAGGTGGTCTTTCTGACTGTGTACCTTGTGAGTTTAGCACTGTGCTGCGAGTGAGGGCTTTTGCCTTTGCCACCCAGCACTGTGCTAACTCGTTTTGTTTTGACTTTGAGAGGGTCGCCAGGAGAGAACCATATACTAGCGATCTGGATCTCTCAAGAGAGCACCCCGCCAATTAACGTAATTTGGCCGCACAGTCTTAAGGACCTCGCTAGGCTACGAGCCGCTTGCTCAGCAATTGTTTCCTAGCCTACGACATCCCAGCTAGACTTTATTAGCCTAGCAGACACCCGTTTAGAATTATAAACTCTTATGTTATGTATGCAGCATTCTTATTCATGTTGACTGTAAGCCTTGGTTGTTGTTGAGTTGCACAACCTGAGCAGGCTTTTTGAGTTGCCTGACTAAGTACTTCTTTTGTTGTTGGAGATAATACTAGTGTGCATTTATCGTTATTCCCGTGTCAGTTAACACTGTCTGCCTCTACACTTGTCCTATATTGTCCCTGCTTTATATAACAGTTCAAAATCCGATACGATCATCTTACCCCAGCATCAGACTTTCTTCAGAAGATTCCTGCTCGATGCTTTGGGACTTTCGTTCACTTTCTTTAGTATAGGAGTGACAGTTCATTATTGTTTAGAGTAACTTTAAATATACCTTCTTCTAGTTTGCATTAAATCATTGCAGTGATTTAATTAAGATCTCTACATTTTCCTTGTATACCTTATGAACGTAATTGTATGTTGTTGTGATCAGGCTGTATCAGAGATCATCAGCCTGTAGTAGTAGTGCACTTATACCGAGTTATAGGATACCCCGTTATCGCAGATTTAACTCTGGAGGGTATAGGTGTTTTTTGTGCGCCGGCATTATAAGTTCGAGGGTTGGATCTAGTATTACCGTTGTGGCGTGTGCCTTCCTAGTCCAATGATTAAGAGCCCTTGTTTTATACGAGCCCCGGTCGTAACAATGTGTACAGTATATTCTATATTTATATATTACAGTGTAACTGTATATTCATATTTTTTTTCACCAACCAACTTTACTTCTGAACTCGATGAAATCAACTAATACATGTAGCACTCAATGCTCAGTCCTACTCCAAGTCTAGCCCCATCTTGAGCAGATCCATGTTCCCCTTCATGAACACTAGGTGTTCAAAGTTCTCAGTTCAGACTAGCCCTTTTGGGCTTCATTATGTCTGACCCCTGGGAGAACATTCTCTTTACCGCTACCGAGCTGGGGATGGCTTTCTTATACCTGAGGAATACATCAACTCAGGCAGCGCGGCAGAGGGCGGTCCGGTCATTATTAACACCTTACGAGCGGCCTAGGCAGTAATTTATATGTACCGCCCAGCGGGGTGTTTTTACCCTAAATAGGGTTGTTTACGTGATCATTTTCATGCCTAAATAAGACCCAGAGCGTAAAACAAGTATCTACCCCTGAAAGGGCATAAACAGAGCTTTCCAATGACACCCCAACCATCCTTGTACGACCGCTAGTTTTCTTGCAACGATCGCACAACACGAGTGCAAAAACCATGTAATTAGGTAGTTTCCCTACATAATTCCCTGTGTAGTGAGTGCGTGAGGGTGGGGGAGAGTGGGATTCATGTCAGTAGGTCCGCCGCGGTGGTCTGGAGCACTCATACGCTTGCTACTCTCCTGCCACCACTTATCTCTCTCTCTCAGCAACATTACGTGGTGAAAATGGCACACGACATAAGTTGTGAACCGCCACTTAGTCCATTTTTATTTCACAAGACATAAGTTGCGCGCCGCCAAAGAAGGGTTAACAACATAACCTACTGTCTGATAATAAACAATCTAGTGTTAATAAGAACATCTACTTGGCTTGTGTACTTTACCGAATAGGCCTACCTGAACCTTTCTGACACAGGAATATAGAGCTGCTTTTCATCTTCTAACGTAACTCATCCTGGTAGGCTATATATTTTAATTAAAATTTAAAACTTACAAACCAAAACTTGGACAAAGGCAAAACAACATCAAAATCGCTATGTAGAAATAACTGTTACTAAATTATATTTTTCGTTTTTAGGACATCAAAACACAATCCAAAACATAAGGTGTATATTACTACAAACCAAACTAATCGCACACATAACTATGCACTATCGTCACGTTCAAGGAATTAGTAAAGTTGAGGAGGACGTTCTGGTAAATTTGACTAAACTCTGCATGAATAAAGAAACTACAATTAGTGTCAAAATGTTATATTAAAATCAAATGTGAAACTTGGCAAGACATTAACAATAGTACAACATATAAATATCACTCACTAACGATAGTGCTATCGGGTAGGTACCTGTAAGCATAGCATGTCTCAAGTGACTCCTATCAATTACTACCCTACAAATAACTTACATTTATCGTACAAATAAACTAAGGAAATCGCAAAAGCAAGCAATTGATACTATTGACGACGAATAGATACAATATAATAAAGACAAATAATTGCAAAATATGAAGTAACAGAAAAAAAAAAAAAAAAAAGTGAGTACTGTGTTACGCTGGCCAACTTGCCAGAATGTGGTCGGGACTCGCTAGCGCTCGCCAGGGCAGTGATATGGGCTACAATAATCGTAGAACGATGGTCTTTCTTTCATAGAGTACATGTTGTCACAGACAGATCAGTGGTGATCTTTATTCTTGTCTGTGACACTTAGAAGTATTTTATATCATTGCTAGAATATAAGATGCATGGTGTGACGTTAAGGAGAGAGAGAGCGGGGTAGGCAGCATGGTGGTAGTTTGTGCGTGTATGTACGTTTGCCTCCCGCGCTCCTAGGAGTTTCCCACGCCCGTGATTGGCCGGCGGCCCTGTCGACGTCATAGAACGCTTGCTCTTCATGACGTAGTCGTCTGTGATTGGCGGCCGCGGTCCTGGGATGGTGGTGTGGGCTCCTGTCCTTGTGTCTCCTGCAGAGCTAGGCGGAGTGTGCTAGGTCCTACATGTCCCTTGCAACCTGTCTCCCATATAACCCTCTATACTACTATCTCTCTCTCTGAACTTCTTCGGTTTCATACTTCTCTCTTTATTCAATTACTTATCCCTTCTGGTTCTGCATACGACTTCCATAGTCGGCCAGTCGTATTACCAGCACCAGCTCTCCATATATGTTTGCACTAGTTTTAGGGATTATTAGAGTCATAGTCAAATGGTACCATAGTGTTGGGGTGCTTCTAATTATTGGGCTGTTCTCTCTTATTATTTAATGCTAGACAGTGGAAGGTATCTTTGGTCGTTGTCTGAGTTATGTATGTGGCAAGTTAGAGAGCCTGTACAACATCGACGAAGCTAGCTAGCCTGTAACCCTTGTGCATATTTTCCTTTGCGAGTGTAGCAGTATACAAGTGAAGGGCTTTTGCCTACTCTCACCTGTATGATTGCTACCTCATTTTGTTGACCTTTGTGGACCGCCAGGGCTAGACCAGATACTAGAGATCTGGACTTACCAAGAGAGCCTCCAAATCACTTAACGTAACATAAGGGGAGGCAGTAGGCTACGAGCATGCTTGCGCTCTGCCTAGCTTCTTAGTACCCTTTTATGCCACTGCTAGACTTTATTAGTGAGAAAGACAGCATCGTGTTTATTAACTTTAATTGTGTATGCTTTAGGAATTATTCACGCTTTATTTTAGCCAAGGTTGATGCATAGTGCACAACCCAGTTTGGCTATTACGTTGGCTACGGAAGTACTGTTCCTGAGTGGTTATTAATAGTGCTGTCACGGAGTTGTTGCACTCCCTTGTTATATATATGTATCCTACTTATTGGTGTATTTAAGATACACACTTTGGGTGTCCTGCCCCTGCATTTATTCATGTTCTGTATTAACGAGCATCTTAGAGCATCAGACCTTTTCAGAAGATTCCATCTCTGATTGCTGTAGGACTAAACTTCCAGTGTTTTTCATAGAGCATTGTAGAGTTTAGTGTTGAGTACAGACTCACACTAAAGTTAACGTAAGCATATAATTCTTTATTTAATCTTGTTATAGTTTATTCAAGCATTGTTATTACTTAAGAGCATTTTATTAACGTAAAGTACTCCTGTTGTGAGCAGGCTTTGCCGTCATCGGTAAGCCTTTGTAGAAGTGCACTAAAACCCAGTTAATTGATACCCCGTTATCCAGGAGATTAACTCTGGAGGGTTTAAGTGTTTTGTTCGCCGGCGAAATAGTTCGAGGGTTTGGAATTAGAGTACCGTTGTTGCAGATATAGCCTATCATCTAGTCCAATATTGAGTGCCCTTGTTTATTTCGTAGTGCCGGTTGTAACAACAATTGATTTTAAATATCAATTATAGAAAAAGAAAAACCATAAATACATAGTCCTACACAAAAAGTAAGCAGAGGTTATACAAGAAACTTAAAGTTAAAAATGCTTGATTAAAATTATTGATATAAAATTTTAGAATAGCCACAATAATTGACCCTAAAAAGATTAAATTTATGTAACTATTGAATTGCCTCAAAACCTCTGTTTACTAAGAGTCTGTATAGTAACCTAGCTCTAGCCCAAAAGTCATCTACTTTAGTGCAAATTTAAAAAAATCTTAAATAAAAACAATTATCAATGATTTTACTATAGATATTACTACTAGGGAAAGGATTTTTTTTTACGTTAAAATTAAAATCATCAACTTTGTGATATACTTTAAGTATGCACTGTTCATTAATAATCTATATTTATATAAAGAACATTTTCAACTTCATAATTTACGTTACCTTGTGTGAGCTGTGAGGGAGATGGATTTAGGATAAATAAGTTTAGCAACTTTATTAAAATTTAACAAATTGCAAACGAGAATATCATAAATATTAGCCTATCTACTATTATTACTTGACAATTTAGCAAGTGCTAATTTTTCTGGGATTATATTGTTCTTGGTACTGTCAACTAAGTCTTTTATATACTTAAGTTCTAAAGCAAGTAAGCAAGAATAAATCTGCAATTAAAGAGCTAGCATTTCCACCCATAGGAATTCCTAATAGAAGTTTGAAAATGCATGGCCCGAATCTAACTAGTATTGAAAAAGAGGAATTTAAGAAATGAATAATGGCTTGAGTAAAGTAGATTAAGAGTTTTGGATAGAGGAAGAATAAGTTGAGAAATTGGAGGTACAGTAAAAGATAAAAGTACTTGGGCTCAACCAAGTTGCTCCATTGTAAAATTAAGGGCATCTTTAAGTTTAGTTTTATCAAAATATACTGGCTAGTTGGAGTAGTTGGTACCACATAGTATGTTATAAATATGACATGTACCAGCCTTGCATAATTCCAACTAAGGATAGCCCAATAAGGCCGTTAGGCGTATTTCCATTGGGGTCCTTGTGGGTCCTTGGGTCCTTGGGGTCCAGTAAAAAGGGTTGAGATTGTTCGAAGCCTGTTAATTGCTAGAGGCCCTTTTTAAACTGAATACAATTAGTAACTCGACATTCTTAACATTAAGCATCAATTACACACCCCAATGTACTTGAATAAACATGAAAGTATGTGGTCCTCCCTCGATTCGAACTCGGGACACCACACCCAGAACATAAGCATCTAAACCATTACACCAACAACATAGTCTAGTAGTAGCCGGAAAGTATGGCACCGGTACTGAACTGGTTATTAGTAGGTTGCAATAAGTTTTCCTGGAACTGAATGCTGCTGTTAGCTGGTTTTACAGTAGTTGGGAACACGATCGTCACGAACGATCCTGTTGTAGCGGGAGTAACTATTTCGTATTCCAATTTACGTAAGATTTGTTTATTTAAATCCTTGTATATTAGTTGTAATGGTGAGAAAGTTTACTATAATTGTATGTATTTCCTTTTGCCTTTGTTTACCAATTTTTACCCCATTCAACTGGATATCGTATAGAATATTGAAAGGAATTGTCATATATTTGTGTGAGTAATGAACTTTGGTATCCAACTGTACATTTTCCCAAGAGTTATTGCCGTCATGCCTATAATAGGAGTAGCTTGGGTTGATGTATTACTTTTCAAATTCACCATGTAAACTAGATCCTACACTAATGCGCAATGAATTTACATTTTATGTTTTTTTTTATCTTTTAATATTTGAACATGAATATATTTATTTGACTTGGACCAGTAAAGTTGACTCAAAGTAGTAAGTTTAATTAGTAAAAATGTCCCCTACTGGCAAGGCTAGCAACTCCTTGGCCTAGGCGGAGGAATATTAGTTAAGTTACTTAGCAGAACGAGACGAGCGGCACTGAAGGCATGACGCACGATGACGCTCCCCTTAAATTTCCTTTCCCTCCCCCTAGTTTTAATGGTTAAGTGATCAATTTCGCCCTCCATCAGGTAATTATGGTTATTTGAGTATACTCCGAGTCACAAAGTTTCGTATCTTAATGATTTATCACCAAATTCATGAATAGAATGTTGCTGGGAGTAGCCTAATGCAGCCTACAACTTGAGTAAACCTGATGGTGTTAGCTTTGTGTAAGAGTTATTTGGGTTTCGATTTACTGTAATATTAATATGAGTTATGTTTAAGATAAGGCATGAGTTAAGCCATAGCTATACATACATGCCTGTGTGTATACCTTATTTATAAAGGTTTAGTATAGCCTATGCTATAATTTATATCAAAGCCACCTGTTGTTATTTTGATGTGCTGTATAGTATGTAGCCTATTGTTACACATTATTTAAATTTAAATAATTACTTTTGAATGCTATGGTATTTTCATTATTATATACAATTATTATTTGTTCTGTTTTATTCATAGGCTAGGCTGTAATCACTAGCACAATTTTGTTATTTTCATTGGTTAGAATATCTATATTATTTGTTTAAATAATTTGACAGGGTTCGAGTCCTGGGTTAACCCAGTGTGGTCCAGTTCTGTGATCTTCTGGAGTAAGGTCAAGTTGTGTGAGTTGGGGACAACAGGGATGTTGTTCTCGTGTAGCCTACCTTTAACCAAGAAATATATGGACCTGTTGGATGCCTTCTTGTCTCATCCCCTCATCCCTACCCTACAGCTAAGAGTGCTACATTACTATAAACATTTTATATAAACTATTTCGGGAAAGAAAACCTATATTTTCCTACAAAAGTGGGTGGTGGCAGCAAACCTACTTACTTAATGTTGACATGGAGCATAACATGATTAATTAGGCAGGATATAATTTTGTTCTGTCTATCCAAAGACCCTTCAACGAGGAGAAACGAGCAAGATCTTCGTTCGACCTCTACCTATGGAAGTGGGCAAAGTAGAACCAGGAGAAGTCAAGAAAGGCATACGGAAATGCCTTGATGTTATTCATTGCATCGTTTGTCAAGACAGGAGAACCCACTGATCTATGGATCACTAAGAGAGCTGCAGGACTGGAAGAGGGAATGTCCTTACCACCGGGATCCATCACCTTCCCCCAGATACTAATCCCCATCTTCCGCGACTTGGCTGGAGTCAAGGGACTTGGAGCGGACCTCACGTATCAAGCACTCGGCAATCTGGCACGCCATGCAGCAGCACTCAAAGTCCCCTGGATCCAATGGATGGTAGACCAAGCGGCCTACACAGGGATGACAATCCCCGTCACTCTCATACACATCTTAAACTCTTACTCCTATCTTCCCCTTGGAATCCTACTGGAGGACCTATCGACGGAAGTTGGAGTTTTCCTGGAAGCAGCAGTATGGGGTTGGCTCTTCCCTTGTGGAGGACTTTTGAGAACTGCTTATCCTACTACCAAATATCCCACCGCTGCCACCATTCTGTAGTGGTCGAACGAAGATCTTGCTCGTTTCTCCTCGTTGAAGGGTCTCTGGATATACAGAACAAAATGATATCCTGCCTAATTAATCATGTTATGCTCCATGTCAACATTAAGTAAGTATGTTTGCTTGCCACCACCCACTTTTGTGGGAAAATATAGGTTTTCTGTCCCGAAATAGTCTATATAAAATGTTTATAGTAATATAGCACTCTTAGCTGTAGGGTAGGGATGAGGAAAGGAGACAAGCAGGCATCCAACAGGTCCATATATTTCTTGGTTAAAGGTAGGCTACATGAGAACAACAGCCCTGTTGTCCCCGACTCACACAACTTGACCTTACTCCAGAAGATCACAGAACTGGACCACACTGGGTTAACCCAGGACTCGAACCCTGTCAAATTATTTAAACATATAATACAGATATTCTAACCAATGAAAATAACAAAATTGTGCTAGTGATTACAGCCTAGCCTATGAATAAAACAAAACAAATAATAATTGTATATAATAATGAAAATACCATAGCATTCAAAAGTAGATTATTTAAATTTAACTAATGTGTAACAATAGGCTACATACTATACAGCACATCAAAATAACGACAGGTGGCTTTGATATAAATTATAGCATAGGCTATACTAAACCTTTATAAATAAGGTATACACACAGGCATGTATGTATAACTATAGCTTAACTCATTCCTTATCTTAAACATAAATCATATTAATATTACAGTAAATCGAAATTAAAATAACTCGTACACAAAGCTAACACCATCAGATTTACTCAAGTTGTAGGCTGCATTAGGTAGAATATGATTGCCGTTTTGCAACCCAAGAATAAGCAGTGCCAAGATGTGTAGTTCTAGAGGTCATAGCAATTGTTTTTACTTTTACTTGTATCATATACATTATGACTATATATCCCATGTTTAATTATATGTATCTGGTAAGTTATTCATTTTTATAGTAATATTTACTGGGTCAGAAATCTAATACCAGTAATTCAATAACCATGGATGAAATTAATCAGACAGGAGCGATTGCCAATGACGGAGAGAGTGAACTATTTTCTGACACCTTGAAACAGATGATGGGTATTATAAAACGGCAGTGTGACACTATTGCTAAATTAGAAGTTCAAATGACTAAGTTACAGAATGATGTGAGTGAACCAAACATTGCCTAGTGTTCACGGCTAACATGCCAGTTACTTCCACACCAGCTAAGCACCCAGTACAGACTTCTTTCCTTAAACCTCGAGATATTCCTTTATTAGAATTATCTCATTTGGATGGTGTAGAAACAGAAAGTAGACTTGAGTTTTTTTTAGTCAGATAGCAGGTTGTGTGACTGAGGATGCTGAGCGAGTTAGAGTAGCTCTGGCTAGAGTAGATACTTCGTTAGCTACTTTGATCCAAACGGAAATCTGAAAAGGTAGGATAGTAGATTGGGACACTCTGAAACATGGATTAATGAATCATTTCCCAAGTTCAACGAATGTCACTCTTGCATGGAGAGAGATTGAGCATCAGAAATATGACTGAAGAGAGTCCTCGAGCTTTTGCTAACAGAATAATGTGTAAATATTCAGCTTTGGAGGCTAAATTCAACAGCGATACCCTGCCTAAGCGGGATAAGCTGATAAAGAAGAAACTGTACCGTGGCTTACCTACACATGTTCAAGAGCGAACCCAAGTTTCCTGGATGATGAAATATCTTTGACTAGATTTATAGAGAACATTGCGTATGAAAGACAGGTGGACCATGGAAGATCGGAAGAATATCGGAGACCTGTCTATGAAGTCAAACAGTCGAGTAACCTTGAGTGCTCAAGAACTCCAGTAAAACTAGTAGATAACAGGGTAGAACTGTTGCAGATTAAAGTGAACAAGTTGACTGAGCAACTGGATAGATTAAAAGAAAATACCAGTTTTTGTAGGTATTGTATTAAACGAGGGCATAGTCGATTATCCTGTCCTCTCAAACCAGCACCATATGCCTGTTTTGATTGCTTGAGGTTGGGATGTAGACCGGGCCGTCCCGATTGCTCAGGTAGAGCAGCAAAACATAGTTCAGGACTAGGATTGGGAAAACCTTCAAATAAGTTTCCTTGTATCAATGTAATAATTAACCAGAAATCATGTGAAGCTCTAGTTGATACAGGCAGTGAAGCTACTTTGGTTCGTAAATCATTGGTAACTAAGTTACGCCTACAGATTCATCAGAATAGACAGGTACCAGGTTTAATAGGTATCATAGGAAACTCCATACCACAATTAGGAACGGCAATGGCAGACATTCTTCTTGGAGTAGATAAAGTTATCCACCACAGTAGAAATAGTACCTGACACCTACTTGCCTTGTGAAGTTTTGTTGGGGTCTGATTTGCTTAGTAAGTCTCCAATGTCATTAGATTATCAGCAGTGTGAATTTTGATGGTCAGTCTTTATGACAAATTTACTACCCCATAAGAAATGGTGGAACTGTCTACAAGCTAATACAATTGCAAGGGCTTCTCTATCAGTGACTGAATATCTACATTCTACTGGCTTAAGCTTCCTAGAAAAGGAACTAATGGGTTTAATAGACTGATCATCTTGAATTTGCATCAATACTGCCCCGACACACGTGTCACTAGCATCTGTATGTAGTATGAAATGGTTGGTCATGTCGGCCTTAACTAATACGGGAGCATTTGTGAGTTTTTGTTTTAGGGATTCAAATTATATCTGACAATCCTCACCCCAATTAAAGACAAACATTTTCTTACTGAGATTAGTCAAAGGTAATTCAATTTCAGCAAATTTGGGAATGCTTTTCCTATAAAACCCAGCCATCCCCAGGAATCGTCTTACTTCCTTGACATTAGTTGGAGATTTCATGTTACAGACAGACTCAACATTCTCAGGGTCAGGCCTGCAGCCTTCTTCCGAAACAATATGTCCTAAGAATTTAACAGATTTTTGGCCAAATTTACATTTACCGAGATTTAACATGACTCCTGATTCATCTAACTTTTGAAACAAAACACTTAGTCTCCCAAATAATGACATCATCCAAATAATTCCAAACCCATTTTTGTTGTAGTAAAGGTGATCTAAAGTTTCATAATACTTGTGTCCAGCAGCAGCTTCTACCAACTCATCTAGCCTGGGTAAAGGTTGGATGTCGGTCTGCAAGTTGGAAGGAACATAATAATTGATATTGGTTCAGGAGTGATTTATCGAGAGGACTTCCCTAGTGGTAAAGGCCCCATTAATTGCTCTTTCCATTCACATATGCATAGCCTACGTGAGTTGCAGTTGGGATGTGTACATGCTTAGATTGATATGCAGGATTCGAAGTTGCATAATAAATCGTAGGCAGTGTCCACCATCCTTTAACTGTCTTCGTGGTGCGATGCATAAGGTGTTGATTTTCGGTGTGAGCGTCCTGGGTTCGAATCCACGGACTGCCACATGTGTTTGTAAATTTCATTAATCGATTTTGGGAGTGGAATTGGTTGTTGGAAGGAACATAATAATTGATATTGGTTCAGGAGTGATTTATCGAGAGGACTTCCCTAGTGGTTAAGGCCCCATTAATTGCTCTTTCCATTCACATATGCATAGCCTACGTGAGTTGCAGTTGGGATGTGTGTACATGCTTAGATTGATATACAGGAGTCGAAGTTGCATAATAAATCGTAGGCAGTGTCCACCATCCTTTAACTGTCTTCGTGGTGCGATGCATAAGGTGTTGATTTTCGGTGTGAGCGTCCTGGGTTCGAATCCACGGACTGCCACATGTGTTTGTAAATTTCATTAATCGATTTTGGGAGGGGAGTTGGTTGTTGGAAGGAACATAATAATAAGTGTTCACTTTACGGTAATTAGCGGCCATCGTCTTCCTTCCTACTTCCACGGCCACACTGACAACAAGGCTTGCGCTGTGCTCCGCTTCATTCGACGTTCCAGAGCTTCTAGCGTGTCCTTACTCATTTGTATACATCTGTGTTGTAGTAACAAGGTTTAGATTAGCTAGCACGGCTGCCAGATTGGTGTGTCCGCAGGAAGTACAGTATGTGTTAAATAGGGTACTTTTGTAACAGGCGTCGACGAGTCCAGGATTGTCGTACCGCGTGTGTTTTCGTTTGTTGTGATACGCCTTTAGCTTTTGAGATTACTTAGCTAGAAGGCTACCACTCTACAAGGCATGATACAGACTGTCATTATTGAGGAGAGTACATGTCAGATTATTATATATCAGCAAATGCTCTGGTTTAAGGGTGTCTGCACGTGGTGCTCCACCTTCTAGATTTCGTGTTTTGCTGTGGGCCCCTTGAGTGAGCCTCCCTCATCCGGGCGCTGTGCTGGGTCTTCGGAGCGTCGTCTGCCGGTGATGTTCGTCGTACCTCGTGGTCAGCCTTATGTAGGGGTCTCTGGCGTAGGCTTCAGGTAATTTAGGATGCTAAATTTTCTGTATTTTAATTATATGCCTATGTATGCCCCTAGTGTTTTTACATGCGTTGTAGCATGTTTTTGGGGTAGGGGAGACGTCCCTATATATTCTTTATGATGTGTTATGAGTGGGACAAAGGGTTGGGGAGCTGTGCCATCTCCTTGTCTCGAGTTTATCTTTTTCCGGCGGCGGGCCCGAGTTATCCGTCTTATAAACGGGTAGGAACATTCAAAAGGTCCCGGCATGGTTTGGCTGAACCACACTCTCCCGGCGGAACTGCATTCCTAAGGGGGCTGCAAACTCGGGCCGCCGAGTAACTCGCCCTAACTGACCCAGTTACACGTTTAGATTTTCTCGCCCTGCGGCGCCGCAAGTCTAGTGTACAGGAGTGATAGATTAGTTTTGCAAACTTGTTTATGGATGATCAGACACTAAAGGTCAAGGGACCTGGGACACTTGTCACAGGCTAGTAGTTAAATCCAGCTTAGACGAGTCCAGCGGAACGTTAGAGCAGTGGTGCACTATAGCTAATTTTTCGGCGGACACGAGCTAGGATGTATAACACCTCGCAGGTTATCCTTATGAGCATTGATTCCTGGAAATTTTATTTTCCAGGCTCCTGACTGCTACTCCAGCGGAGCAGTTTGGGTAACTGATCCCGGGGGGGGGGGGGGGGGGGCTTAGCACCATGATGAGGTTTGAACTATGCATTACTCCTACCTGCTCTCTATTGCCAATTTTTGCTCACAAACTTTGCATTAAGTGCGTCAAGTGTTTGGATCGTTCCCGAGGCTTGTGGTTATCTAAACGCTGTTCCATTTGCTCTGAATTGAAAACCGCTTTAGTAACTAATAACGACTTATCGTGCCTAGTGGCCTTACAGGAAATTAAGAGTACAGTGATCACTCCCATAATCGAACTATATGGGCCATGGCCAGTTCGGTCACAGTGAGTATTCGGATACACAGAGTTAATTATTTATTTGTCATTATTATTAGGTTATTAGTCCTCTAACTATTTATTTGTCTTATTATATTGGCAACATACCTTCATACCAGGGGTCATAAATATATCCAAATAAGTCCTGTGGGACTATGAAATAGCTATTATTGGACAAGAAAAATATTCTGGTCACCCCTCTACTGGAATATAAACAATAACCATCCAATCTTGTCGCCGTCGGCAGTGTGCAGTACTGCCAATACGTATAACGACTTCCGCTAGATCTAGCAGTAATGATTTACACTAGCGGTTTGTATTTAAACTTTTGTTTTGAAATTTCAGAACAATTTTGAAGTGATATTATATGGATTTTGCCAAGTCATATTTCTAGTGGTAATTATCATGTCTTGCATCTAACTGTACTGCCAATACATATAGCGACTTCCACTAGATCTAGACCTTTACTTCGATCTAGCAGCAATGACTTACACTAGCGGTTTGTATTTAAACTTGTTTTGAAATTTCAGAACAATTTCGAAGTGATATTATATGGATTTTGCCAAGTCATATTTCTAGTGATATTTATCATGTCTTACATCTAACAATGTATGCTAGTGGATTTATCTTCAATTGGTAACCCTCCCGCTCGAGTCGGCTCGAAGAAAATCGATAATGGTGGCACTTTAGTAAACAGGTGATAAACAAAACCGCATGCCTATCGGTTTGGCCAAGATTACTCGGTTTATATAAGTTTATTATGAAATATAATTTAGTATTATGGTAAGTTGGCTACCTACTATTGTTTATAAGATATAGTAAGTAATGATAAGTAAATTATTATATATCGGCGATTTCGGTATTTATTTTTTTGAAAGTCATGAACAACAACCTTACTTTATTTATTTATATATATATATATATATTTATTAGTGGCCCCTCCATCATTGACGATTATGCCTATTACATAAGGCTACCTCTTCAAATGCCCATAAGCGCAGTTTGAAACTACCGCCGCAGAGCTCAGAGGAACCTTCATCATAAGCACACGCTAAATCACTCATGGTTCGTCTTTATGATTGGGTTCTCACTACGAAAAAACTTTGTAACAAAATAAAAATAAAATAAGAATAACTATTCATAAGCTTTCCATATTCCGTGGATGTACTTCTGTGGATTCTTGGACCAGACGCTGACTAGCGCATTTCTCCGCCTTCCTTGCTCTGCGCTCACGCCACCAGGACGTGTCCCCCACAGTGCTCCGCTTTGATTCCGCATTCTTGCGTCCCAAGTGAGTTTTTTCTCATTTGTTTACTCTGGGATATCTTGAGTAAGGTTAGGATTAGCTTAGCAGGGGTGTCATGGGTGGTTTTCTCGCAGAACAAGTGAGCCACAAAAGGATGGGTTCCGTCCTGCCAGGACTGTGAGTATCGCCATACACCTTGGCTGTGGCTGTCACTCGCTTGCGAGATTGGTATAGTCTCCAATTGGGAGCCCTCACCCGAGCACCCTAGAGGTTCTAACCACCCTCCAGGATGTTGTGGGGGCGAGTTCTGGGGAGCAAAAGGGTATGTCTGGAGATGATGGGTTATAGAGGGCTTGGTGGGGAATATGGGTATCTTGATGGATGTCGTTAAGGATGATGAGGTTATCTGTTTGGTGTTGAAGTACCAGTCTGTACTCTGTCTGTGTCGGGGTTGTCGACAAACCAGGCCGACGTCTTTGCGTTGAAGTCACCACCCAGGATGATGTGTGGGGTGTTTGTGATCTGTTGTAATTGTGGTCTGTATTCATTTGGTACTGTAGGGAATGTTTGGGGAGGGATGTATGTGTTTATGATGGTTATGTTGGAGTTGTTGCCAGTGCGTATTTTAATTGATTGTATTTCTGTTGTGCTGTCATTTGGGGGGAGGAGGGATTTGGTATGTACACTGGTGACTATGTATGATATTTCTTTGTGTACCAGGGTGATGAGTCCACCGCCGCCGCCGCCGGCCCGGTCTTGTCTAATGGTGGTGAAATCATGAAATGTAGGTGTTTTTTGTGTTGTGTGGAGTTTTGTTTCTTGTAAGATGGCAATGTGTATGTTGTGTTGTTTAATGAAGTGTGAGAGTTCGTGTTTCTTAGTGTTGATGCCATCTATGTTTAATTGGAGAATGTTAATGTTATGTGCACGTTGTATGTTGGGTGCTGCTGCACAAGGATGGGGTGGGGGTGTGGGTGGGTAGGGTTGGGATGGGTGAGGTGGTGGTGGGTGTGGGGATTGGGGTGCAGGAGATGAGGGTGAGAATGGAGATGAATGGAGAATGGAAAATGGAGAATGGGGTGTGGTGTGTTGAGTTGAGGATGTGGATGGTATGGGAAGGTTAGGTGGGTTGGGGAGGAGAGGTGGACGGGTTTTAGGGGGGGGGGGAAGTACAAAGGAGTACAAAGGAAATCAAGCAACAACAGATCTAGTGACCCTTCTAGGTTGCTTGTCCTCCAAAACACTGAGGATCAAGTGTCCAAACAGTGGTTTAGAGTGGGTAAGGGAACATTGGAAAGGGAATTACTGCCCTGGAAATAATGTCCGTGGCAGGATTAGGAAGTTAGTAGGGGACAGATGGGTTAGTAACTGAGGGGGGGATAAAATAAAGTTATTCATTTACAAACACAGTCAGTCGCGGGTTTGATGCGAGATATTTGTGTACGCGGAGTTTAAATGAATCAACGGTGATGCAGTCTATAACGTTGTTTCGGGGAAGCCCATTCCACAAGTTGACAACTCGATTGAAGAAGAAATTCTTAGATTCGTGTGAGTTAAAAGATTTACCAATAATTTTGCAACCGTTTCCCCGCGTGTAATTAGATTGGTCGATAGTGAAGTACTTACTACAGTTCATATTGTCGATGCCTTTGATGATTTTGAACACTTGAATTAAGTCACCTCTTAATCTGCGCTGGGTTAAGGAAATAGATTTAATTCTCTAAGACGCTCTTCGTATGGTTTGTTCTTTAGGCTAGGTATCATTTTGGTAACTCTACGTTGAACTCGTTCTAGCTTGTTTATATCTTTTTGGTAATAAGGGCACCAGGATTGAATGCAGTATTCCAGAAGAGGGCGGACTAAGGAATTGTAAAGGGTTAGGATAACTTCTTTGGATTTATGCTCAAATGACCTGCCTATAAAGCCAATTATTTTGTTTGCCTTCTTCAAAACTTATGAACATTGTTGACTCGGTTTTAGGTTACTCGATATTGTTACTCCCAGATCGGTTTCTTTGTTTACATTCTTAAGCTGAGTGCCATTCATCGAATAGTTTGCTTTCTCATTTAGGTATCCGATATGTAGTACTTTACATTTATCCGCATTGAAACTCATTTGCCAAATTTGGGCCCAACATGACAATTTATGTAGATTGTGTTGCATATCGTCAACTTGTTCTTTTGAGAGTACGCTATTTGCAATTTTTGTATCGTCAGCAAATTTTGAGATTGTACAGGTGAGACCCTCATCTATGTCGTTGATGTAAATTAGAAAGAGAATTGGTCCTAGTACCGATTCCTGGGGTACCCCGCTACTTACATTGGTCCATTTAGATGCCTTACCGTTTATGACTACTCTTTGCTTGCTGTCGCTGAGCCAATTTTCTATCCATTTCAACACACCGTCTTGTATTCCATGCGCTTTTAGTTTTTGCAGTAAACGTTTGTGGGGAACTTTGTCAAAGGCCTTTTGAAAATCAAGGTATATAATATCTACAGCTTTACTCTCATCGTAGAGGTTGAGGATATCGTGGAAGAAGTCTAAGAGGTTTGTTAAACAGGAACGTTTTTTACGAAAAGCCGTGTTGAGTATCTTTAAGTATGTTATTTTCCTCTAAGTGATTTACGAGTCTGTCTCTTATGACCGTTTCTAGCATTTTACATACAACTGAGGTTAAGCTAATTGGACGATAGTTACTGGGTAGGGATTTGCTGCCTTCTTTGAATATGGGTGTTACGTTGGCTAGCTTCCACTGATCAGGCATAGTTCCAGACTGCAAGGATTTATTGAATAGTAATGTCAGTGGTTTGGAGAGCTCATCCTTAGCTTCCTTTAGAACTCTAGGCGAGATTGTATCAGGTCCAGGCGTTTTATTTACCTTGAGTTTATCTAAACAATTCAATACTTCTCTCTCTGTAACGGTGATATTGCTTAAAACATCTGAATCGGCAATGGTGTAGGGATATCACTGAGGTCTTCTGTTGTAAAAACTGATGCAAAAAAGGTATTCAGGGCATTACTCATTTGTAGACTAACGGTCCAACAGTTGAAGTAACTACTTTTTTCTTTCTGATATAACTATAGAATTCTTTCGGGTTTGTTTTACTTTGATTCGCAATATGTAACTCTAAGGTCTTTTTACTTTGCTTAATTAACCTTTTTGGCTTTGCGGTCGTAGCTCTACAAATTTCAACCCGTTCTTCGTCATTTTGTGAGGATTTTTAATCTATCCTTAGCAAATTTTTAGGCAAGCAGGCAGTTTGAAATATCTTTATTCCACCATTTGGGCTTATTATTATGGCCTGGACGCCGTATTTTCGATGGTATGCAGTCTTGCACTGCTTTTAGGTAAGTGGTTTCGAATAACTTCCAAGATGTATTTATGTCGTTATTGTTAATTAAAAAGCTCCAGTCAGTTTCTTTAAACATAGCGCTAAGTTTATGGAAGTTTGCTTTCTTGAAATTAGGGACTTTTTCGATGCTACTATTTGGTTCGTTACTAGTAAACTTTAAAGTGAAAAGTTATCGTACGATGGTCGCTGTTACTGAATTCATCACCAACATTCAAATTCTCTATTAATTCTTCTTTTGTTGCAAGTACAATGTCAAGAACGTTATTACCACGGGTTGGCGTTCGAACAAATTGATAAAGCGAACTCTCTTGCAAGTTCGTATACAAGTCATGTCCGGAGTGTTAAGTAAGAGTATCGCCCCACTTGGTCACAGGTAAATTAAAGTCGCCAAAAATTACGGTATCTTGTGAGTTACTTACATCTGCAATTTGTTCGTAAATTTCTCGGTCAGTTTGCACTGATTGAGTGGAGGTCTGTATATTAATGCAAGTTTATTTTTGTACCTTTATTAATCTTTATTAGCACAAAAGATGCGTCGACGTTCACAATTTGAGGTTTTGACAAGAGGGTAGGGTTAAGACTTTCTTTGATATAAAGTAAAACGCCACCTCCATTTCGATTTATTCGGCTTTTCTCAAACATTACATAACCGGGAAGTGAATACTCTGCTAAAAAGTCTCTATCTTCTGTATTGAGCCAAGATTTTGTTATGCCAATCACATCATAATTTTCTGTAAACACTAGCTCCTCTAAATCTGAAAATTTATTGCGTATGCTACGAGCGTTTGCATAGAAAACCTTTAAATTTGTTATTTTAGAACTCACGGAACGCTCTTTAATAATATTTTTGGTTCTTGTCGGATCTACATTTATGTTCATGGATGTCCTCGGTCCTCGCTGTCTTCGGTCCTTATCGCTGGTGGTCCTCGGTTGCCTCTGTTTTTTTTCTTGGCGTTGGATGATTTATGTCACTGCTGCTTCTTCTCGGATGGCGTTTTTTGATCCATGGCTGCGGACTGCTTCGTGTAGGAACCCACAGGGTTTAGATGAGTGCCATCCTTGCGGAACAGAGTAGGCTGGTTGTAGAAGTTGTCCCAGAGGTTGATGAATTCAATTTCTTCCCTCAGACACAAATATTTTAGTCGGCTATTTGTGCTGAAGGCCTTGTCGTAGAATTTGTTAGGTGCGTCGATCTTGGGGAGAATGCCTGAGATGATGATATTCCTTGACTTGTTTTTGTAGTGCTGGATCATCTTTCGATATTTCTCCAACTCTTCGGATCTGGTTCTGAGGAGAGTGGATGGTATGGGAAGGTTAGGTGGATTGGGGAGGAGAGGTGGATGGGTTTTAGGGGAGGGATTTGACTGGGAGAGGGAGGGGCATGAGGAACAGGTCCAGGTGTTCGTGTAGTGTTTCTTGGAGGCAAGTGTTGTGCAGGTGAAATGGGTCCAGTTCCCGCATGAATTGCAGGAAACTGAACCCTTAGTGTGGCGACTCGAAGTGATGGGTTTTGAGCAAGTTGGACATATGTATGTGTAGGTGGGTCCTGGGTTGCTCTCAATGTCTCCGGCTAGAAAAAGTCTTCGAGAAATGACAGCCGGGGAGTCATTTCTCGGTGTAGGAAAAACTGTGAAATGTGTGTGTGTGGTGTGAGAGGTGTGGAAATTTCCCGGCGCGACAGAAGCCGCTCCAAGGACCCGTGCCCCCAGGGAGGGGGCAGGGGATAGGTGTGATGGTTTGGCTCCCGGTGAACTGCTCCCCGCGGCCGGCAGCCAGCTGTCCTCCACTGGTCTTTGATCTTGTCTCCGGCCGTGGAGGGTCGGCAGCCACCCACGGTTGGCAGCTCCGGGAGGTAGTCCCACGGCGTAGACGCGGCCACATCAAGACCTTTTGAAAGGGTTTTACAGGATGGTAGTGTTGAGGTATGGGAGAGGTACAAGGAGAGAGGCAAAACGGAAAATTAGAGAAGCGAAAAAAGATGCAAACGAAAGGTGGTGTCAAAGGTTGAGTGAGAATTTGAAGAACGAAAGATGTTCTGGAAGGAGGTAAATAGAGTAAGGAAAGGAGGACAAAAGAGGGAAGAGTCAGTGAAAGATGCAAATGGAGAATTACTAGTAGAAGGAGTTGAAGTGAGGAAAAGATATGCCAAGTATTTTGAATCGTTGTTAAATGCAAGAGATGGAAGAGAAGCAGTGATTGAAGCAGTGGTTGATGGAGATAGGTTACCCAGGTGGTAGGGAATGAATGAAGTGATTGAGGAAAATGAGGTGAAATAAGCAGTGAAACAAATGAGAGCGGGAAAAGCAGAAGGTTTGGATGGTATTGCTGTGGAGTGTATAAAGAAGGGTGGAGATGTGATAATAGATTGGTTGGTGAGACATTTCAATTTGTGCTTTGCTGTGTCAATGGTACCAATAGACTGGAAGAGTGCATGTATTGTGCCGTTGTACAAGGGGAAGGGAGATCGGCAGGAGTATTCAAGTTATAGAGGTATTAGTTTATTATCAGTGGTTGGAAAGCTGTATGGCAATGTCACAATGGCTGTTTAATATGTTTATGGATGGTGTGGTGAGGGAGGTGAAAATGAGAACTATGGGAAGAGGATTGGGTTTAGTAGGAATGAATGGTAGAGATTGGGAATTGAATCAGTTGCTGTTCGCTGATGACACAGCGTTGGTGGCGGATTCTGAGGAGAAACTGCAGCAGGTAGTCATAGAGTATGGTGTGGTTTGTGGAAGGAGGAAACTGAAGGTGAACGTCAATAAAAGTAAAGTAATGGTGTGTAATAGGGGTGATCATAGGGTGAATCTAGATGTGAGGATGGGGATATATTGGAACAAGTAGAGTGTTTTAAATATCTAGAAGGAACAATAAGCAGGAGTGGAGGTATGGAAATGGAGGTAAAACAGAGAGTGTGTGAAGGAAGGAAGGTTTTCGGAGCAATGGGAAGTACAGCATGTGGAAGACGAGAAATCTCAGAATGAAAGTAAAATGTGCAATGTATCAAGGAATTGTTGTGCCAACAGTGATGTATGGGGCTGAGACGTGGGCTCTGAAGGAAAAGGAGAAGAAAGCTGGATGTGATGGAGATGAGCTGCTTGAGAAGTATGTGTGGAGTTACTTATTGTCACATCCCTCGCCACTGTGAAGCTTCGAGAGTTTCTGCTGTGCTCGACCCCTTTCGACTCTCTATAGCACGGCACTCAGCTGTTTTGTTGTGCCAGCCAGGGTCGACTATGACGTCTCAGTTGAGTGCGTCAATTGATTCATTTTGTATATTATTTAATGTTCTTAATAATAGATGGCGCTGTACTTGCCAATCTTCTGTTTTCTAGTTACCTTTCTGTACGTGTATAAGGGGTTCAGGCTGTGACGGAGGGTGTTGTAATTCATCTTGAATTCATATTAAATCAGTATATACTCAACCAGCGTCTTGGATATATCGGCTCCTGGAGATTTGTGTGGAGGTGTTATCCTGTATTGTGTGCTACTAAATACCGCTAGATGTGCTGATAACCAGGGAGTAGTGTCTTGTCTGTCATAGCCTGATTCCTATTATTACGTGTGTCATTAGTTTACATTAGTATATAAGGTTCTTTTCTTTTTTCCTTTATTTTTGTTTGTTTGTTCATAGAGATAAATTATTATAATTTATATATTAATATCATATAAATATATTATTTTCCTTTTAATCTAGTTACTTGCAATTCTTTATATAATATAGACTCCTTTGTTTTATAATTAATTATATATATATATATATATATATTTATATATATATATATATATATATATTAAAATTATCTTGATTTTTCTTAACCATCATATGTGCATTAGTTTGGTACAAAGGGGTTAGTGGTGTGGTCAAGTTTATAAGATCAAAGTGGCTTATGATATAATAACTTACATAAATAAACTGCTATATAAACTATAACTACCATCTCTAAAATAGACTACCGAGTCTTGGCAATAGTCTGTTAAACAGACTATTACTCTCTTCACTGAATTCACTTCTAATCTATTCAGTCTAGTGTGACAATATGGGAGTTACCATACCCGTAGTGCTTACCAGGCCTAATTAAAACTCCTCATAACTTCCGGGTTGTAACAAATGGGGGCCTGTCCGGGATTTGTTTTTTTGCCATTTTACTTGACTTCCATTGCTGACTTCCGTTACCTTACTGATCATATATGTAATTTAATTGATATTTCATACCACGTCGTAAAGGAATCTTGACTATTAGATCTCTTGTTTTCTTGCTTATGTTGTTTAAACATTCATTCCTATCTATAATTTGGTTTGTACAAGGTAAGATTACAAAAGTAGCTCTCCCTCACAATGACAGGGAACATAGATACATAATACTAGGATGTGTTCAGGCGCTCATCTCATTCCTCATACTCCTTCATACTTGTATCACCTTTGGCAGACGGTACCAAGTATATCCTAGAGTATCTCGTGATAGATTACAAATCATCACTGGTCATCCCCTGAGTCACCCTTAAATAATTTATTTCAGAGTAGGACTGACCTCATCATATGTCAACCATAGAACAATATAACTATAGGTTAGACCATACACGATTACTATAATTCCTAATCTTAGTAGTATTGATGAGCCATAGTCTCTCATACTTCTTATCCTCTCTCTATAGAATCGTGTATCACTGCTGAACAGGTCTCCTTTGATAAAGTAACGGTAGCTTTGTCTTGGGTTTCTTTCTGCCCTCCATTAACGTAGTTTAATAGAGAGTTCACATTAAAATAAAAACTAGATTGATATTTAAATGTACCTGTATCATGATGTACAAGTCTATACTAGGCAGATCATAATTGTCCTAGATATCTATAATCTCACCTATGCATGTCAACTCATCTCTTGATTCCCAGCGGAACGAGAGTCATTCCCCACCTGTTATCTCGTGACTATCCCAACCTTGGAACAGATTAAAGGGTAATTTTCTCTTCCGAGTATTCTGTAGTTACGCTTAGACATGACGGAACCTTTTAACTTAAAAAACTTTTGTAATGAGCCTTCCATTAGTCTTCTCAGGGATCGAGTGATTTCGAAAGACCAGTGGAAGTATATGGCCATCACCTTTGACATTCCTTGAGAAAGTTCCCACACCAAAGAACAAATAAAAAACCTTGTCGTAGAAGACTTGGTTAGGAGACTACATTTACCTCCAGAAGCTATAGATGAATTCACACCCATGACTTCTACGCCGACGCAGTTGTCTCCCCAGTCTCACTCTGATGATAGCCAAGAGGATAAAGTTATTCCACCACCTCCAGCACACTATCTTGAAGAGAGACTTGCCATAGAAAAACTCAAACTTCAATATGAATATGAATTTGAACAAATAAAACTTAAGACCCAGGAACTTGAACGAGCCAAACTGGATCTTGAACGAGCCAAACTTGAAGAAAGAGAGAAGGACCGGGAACATGAACGAGTCAAACTTGAAGGACCGGGAACATGAACGAGTCAAACTTGAAGGACCGGGAACATGAACGAGTCAAACTGGAACTTGAACAAGCCAAACTTCAACAAAGTATCTCTCACCAGAAGCCGACGACTCTTAACTTGGCTAAGAACATCCCACTACTACCAACTTTTCACGAGGACGATCCTGATGCTTTTTTCGTCCCCTTCGAGAAGATGGCCCAGCATCTTCAGTGGGAGAAGCAGGAATGGCCTTGGTTACTACAACCTAAGTTGGTGGGTAGGGCTTCCACTGTTTTTTCGAATCTGGAAACCTTTGATGATTACGAGTTTGTTAAGAAGGCCATACTTGATGCCTATGCAGTCACCCCTGATAGTTATCGTAAAAAGTTTCGTAACTATGCTAAACCTGAAAAACACACCTTCTTGGAGTTTGCTAGGGAGAAGTTCCGCCTGCGTAAGAAGTGGCTAGACACCTCTGATATCACTACATATGCTAAGCTAGTTAATTGTGTTGTTTTGGAGGAATGGAAGAGGAAGTTACCATTTAGTTTGTTAGTTTACCTAGAAGAGAAGGGAGAGATAGACTTGATCAAAGCAGCACAGCTGGCGGATGCGTATGCACTTATCCACAGGAATCTCCATTGCAAAGATAAATCCAGGACCCTTAATGTAAAATCATCCTCTAACTATAACCCTGTGAATGTGGCTGGTGGACAACAGAGATCTCCTAAGTTCAATAGGAAATTTAATAGCACTACTGATTTCTGTACCTATTGTAAGCAGTCTGGTCATGATATCTTGAATTGTCAACACCCTAAGTGTAAGTCCTCCTCTGCATATAAACTTACTCTCACAACATCTAAGACTAATCCTACACAAAAAAAACCCAGGTACATCTAATGAGAGACCTATGCACATGTGTTGCTACTAATTCTCCTAAAGATGTATTCTCTGCATTCAAGGTATCAGGTACTGTCTCTACAGGTAAGAGTTTTCCCCAATATCCAGTTACCATTCTTAGGGATACAGGGTCAGCTCAGAGTATATTGTGCAAGAAAGCTTTACCATCAGTAGAAAACACATTCACTGGGGAAAAAATTAAACTACTATCTCTAGATGCAGGCAAAGGAGCACCTATTGCTAAAGTGGTGCTAGACAGTGGATTACTCTAAGGGGAGGTAAAAGTAGCCATTCGTGATAAGATCCCTGTTGCTGGTGTGACGTTTCTTCTGGGGAATGATTTGGCAGGGAACGGTCTGATTCCAGAATTGGTCCTGTCAAACAAACTCATGGAGAAGAGTCTCACTGAGCCACTCGATCAAAAAAATCCTCATGTCTTCCCCGTATGTGCAGTTACCCGCTCACAAACTGTTACTGCTCCTTGCCCAAACCTACCCTTGCCATCACCTTGTGATAACTTATTATATCAGAATCTGAGCAAGGATAATCTGATTCAGGCTCAAGAGATAGATCCTACACTAGCTAAAATCAGACTTGTAGCAGACACACCCACTGCAGGAAAAAACCCATGTTTTTACTATCATGAAAGTGTGCTTATGAGGAGTTTCGATCTTCCAGATAAGGCTGATGCTGATACCTGGTCCACTGTTCATCAAGTAGTCATTCCCACTTCTATTCGCAGTTCTGTTATGGAATTGGCTATGACGGTTTAGCGGGACATTTGGGACAACAAAAACATATAAAAAGGTACTTGCTCATTTTTACTGGCCAGGAGTCAAGAATGACGTTGCCCAGTATGTTAAGACCTGTCATACATGCCAAATTGCAGGTAAGCCTAATGAAGTCATTCCCCCTGCTCCTCTTAAGCCAATTCCTGTCACTACTGAGCCGTTTGAGCGCATTGTTATAGAATGTGTTGGACCTCTTCCCAGGACTAAGAAAGGTAATCAGTATCTCCTTACTGTCATGGACACTTCTACTAGGTACCCTGAGGCTTACCCTCTGAAGGACATAAAGGCTGGACAAGTGGTAAAACACTTACTGCACCTCTTTAGTAGGGTGGGTATTCCTAAAGACATTCAAAACTGATCAAGGTTACACATTTTACAAGTAAGATGATGTCAGAAGTCATTGAAAGAGTTGATATTCACCACCATTTTGCCACAGCCTTACCATCCACAGTCCCAGGGTTGCCTTGAAAGATTTCACCAGAGCTTTAAGTCACTTATTAAAAAATATTGCATTGAAACTCGAGAAGGACTGGGATGAAAACATAGGACTTTCTCCTGTTTGCCATAAGAGAATGCCCACAAGAATCACTAGGCCACTCACCCTTCGAGCTCTTGTATGGTCGCCAAATTAGGGGCCCTCTTAAAGTACTTAAAGATGTTTGGTTTAAGACCGTTTCTGATCACCCTCTACGCACAGTTTCTGAGTACATAAATTCTTTGAAGCTGAAACTATCTTCTGTGCGTGCTCTAGCTTTGGAAAATCTTGAACGTAGTCAGTCAAAAATGAAGTACATTTATGATTCTAAAACTAAACCTCGTGTATTCTCTACAGGTGACAGGGTTCTGTTGTTTCTACCCATTCCAGGTCAGGCCTTGAAAAGTAAGTACTCTGGTCCTTATATAGTCTCTCAGAAATTGACACCACTCAACTATGTTATTCAAACTCCAGATAGACTGAGAGCTGAACAACTAGTTCACATCAATCAACTCAAACTATATTATGAAAGGTCTTTAGAGGATGATTCACAACAGGTTAAACCCTGTCTTGTAACCAATTCTGAAAATGTACATCCTGGTAGACCTGATATAATTGAGGGTACTGACATTCCATCACCTATAGGAAATCCTAAAAACAGTCCGGTCTTGCGCCATTTAGATGATTACCTCCCTGGCACTACATCATCTCAGAAGGCAGATCTTAAATTGTTACTCCTAAAGTACTTCAGATGTCTCAGGGTTTTAGAACTCACAACAGCATGATGTCATTCTAACATCTGATATGGTTAAACCTATTAAGCAACAACCATATAGGCTAAACCCCCAGAAGCAGTTGATCATGAAGAAAGAAATTTACTTTATGTTGGAGAATGACCTGATAGAAGAGCGTTGCTCTCCTTGGGCTTCACCCAGTCTGTTAGTCCCTAAATCTGATGGTAGCAGTAGACTTTGCACAGATTACCGAAAGCTCAATAAGGTCACTGTACCTGATGCTTTCCCTCTGCCTCGTATTGATGATTTAGTTGATAAGGTGGGTAGGGCTAAATTTGTTTCTACTATTGACCTTCAGATAGGTATGTCAGACAGGGCTCATATCACTTCAGCATTCACCACCCCTTTTGGTCTCTTATCAATATAAAGTAATGCCATTCGGAATGATCAATGCTCCGCCACTTTCCAACGAATCATGTCCCATACTATTCTTGGTTTAGTTGGCGTAGACTGCTACTTGGATGACATTGTTGTAATTGCAGAAACGTGGCCTGAGCATCTGGTACGGCTGGAGATGCTGCTCTCTCGTCTCTCCCAGGCTGGCCTCCCCATCAACCTTGCGAAATCCTGTTTTGGCCGGGCCACGGTCACTTATCTTGGCCATGTGGTGGGCCAAGGCATGGCGCGCCCGAAGTCCGCCAACATCGAGAGCATCTTGGACTAAACCCAGCCTAAGGACCGCAAGTCTCTGATGAGGTTCCTGGGTATGTGTGGCTTTTACCGGAGATTCTGCAGCAACTTTGCCACTATTGCTGCCCCTCTCACCGACCTAACCAGCACGAAGGTGGCGTTTGTGTGGTCCCCCGCGTGTATGGCATCCTTCCACCACCTGAAGACTCTGCTGTCCACCTACCCAGTGCTCCGTGCCCCTGATCCTGCCAAACTGTATCAACTGCAGGTAGACGCCAGTGGTGAGGGTGTTGGAGCCGTCCTCCTACAGTACCATGAAGATATCCTCCACCCAGTCTCTTATTTCTCCACAAAGTTGAAAAGACATCAGCGAGGGTACTCTACTGTGGAGAAGGAGGCTTATCTGGTCCTGGCAATTAAGAAATTTGATTGTTCCCTTCCTCAGCATTCGCCTCACATTGACGTGTATACGGATCATAACCCTCTTACTTTCATTGACCGTATGAAGAACCACAATCAACGGATTTTAAGATGGGCTCTACAGCTTCAAGAGTACCAGCTGGTTTTGCGTCACATATGAGGAGTTGACAATCGGATCGCTGACACACTGTCAAGGGATCTACCACCCTCCTTTCAGTCGGCTTCTTGTGCTTCTTCGCCCTCCTCTCCCTGTTCGGAGGTCTTCCAGGGGGAGGTGTCGCATCCCTCGCCACTGTGAAGCTTCGAGAGTTTCTGCTGTGCTCGACCCCTTTCGACTCTCTATAGCTCGGCACTCGGTTGTTTTGTTGTGCCAGCCAGGGTCGACTATGACGTCTCAGTTGAGTGCGTCTATTGAATTATTTTGTATATTATTTAATGTTCGTACTAATAGATGGCGCAGTGCTTGCCAATCTTCTGTTTTCTAGTGACCTTTCTGTACGTGTATAAGGGGTTCAGGCTGTGACGGAGGGTGTTGTAATCCTGTTGAATTCATATGAAATCAGTATATACCCAACCAGCGTCTTGGATATATCGGCCCCTGGAGATTTGTGTGGAGGTGTTATCCTGTATTGTGTGCTACTAAATACCGCTAGCTGTGCTGCTAACCAGGGAGTAGTGTCTTGTCTGTCATAGCCTGATTCCTACTATTACGTGTCATTAGTTTACATTAGTATATAAGGTTTTTCTTTTTTCCTTTATTTTTGTTTGGTTGTTCCATAGAGGATAAATTATTATAATTTATATATTAATATTCATATAAATATATTATTTCCTTTTAATCTAGTTACTTGCAAATTCTATATATAATATAGACTCCTTTTCATTTTATAATTAATTACTTATATATATATTAACATTATCTTTATTTTTCTTGAACCAATCTTATTATGTGCATTCGTTTGGCTACAAAAGGAGGTTAGTGGTGTGGTCAAGTTTATTAAGATCAAAGTGGGCTTATGGAATAATAACGTACAATAAATAAAAGCTAATATAAACTATACAAAAAAAAACTACCATCTCTAAAATAGGACTAACGAGGAGTAGTCTTGGCACTGTCTGTTAAAACAGACTATTACTCTCCTCACTGAATTAACTTATAATCTCATTCGTATAGCTATACACATAGTTGTGGACAATATGGAGTTACCATACCCGTAGTGCTGTACCATAGCCTAATTAAA
>CM064487.1:67021983-67160648 GCA_032716605.1 Paralithodes platypus
ACCAAGATTTTTTAGCATTAGTCTGAGAGAAAGAGAATGGAATGTATGCTTCCATGCCCGATAGGATATATCACGGTATACGGTACATTTGTTTCCTTACGCAGGTGACCTTGAAATTGCTAGGACTCTCTCTCTCTCTCTCTCTCTCTCTCTCTCTCTCTCTCTCTCTCTCTCTCTCAAATCAATCATGTCTTAGTTGTCAAGTTTGAGTCTGCACATCCCTCATACGAAATACCATTCCCACAATTTTCATAGGCAACACAAGACAGGCTAAACGACGAAGATCGTCATCCCCACAGCCACGCCCATCCACATCCAGGCAGCGAGCTTCGTCAGAGCCTCCAGTGATGCCCGGTGAGCTAGGGAACATCTCGGGGGTAGTGCAGCTACCACCACTAACCCCCGCCCATGGACAACCAGGACCAGCGACGTCAACACCAGCTGTTGTTGCTCCTCCCAGGTTGTCAACGCCACCCGGGCTGCAGCGGATGAGGAGGATCAGGAGGACCAGGCGTCGGCTGACGATGTCTGAGAGTGATGCCGGCACCGGCTCAAGCTCTCCCGATTCGCCTGAAGCCAGGGTATCCCCCACGCCAGCAAGCGACTCTAATGGCGGGCAGGCACAGCCACAGCCACAGCAGGGACCGCCACAACAGGGACAGCCACAGCAAGGTGCCCGGGGAAGGGCCCGAGGAAGGGCCCAAGGAGGGGCCCGAGGAAGGGCCCGAGGAAGGGCCGGAAGAGGTGATCGGGTACGTGCTCGGGGAGGTGCCCCAGGAGGTGCCCAGGAGTGCCCCGGGAGGTGCCCCAGGAGGTGCCCTGGGAGGTGCCCCAGGAAGGTGCCCGGGAGGTGCCCCAGGAGGTGCCCCGGGAGGTGCCCCGGGAGGTGCCCCAGGAGGTGCCCCACGAGTGGTCGGGAGGGGCAGGAGGCCGGACGAGCCACCTATCTTTGAGTGGGAGCACTGCGAGCCTCGGGATATGCCTGGGGTTCCACCCAATTTTGATAAGGGGACAAATGGCGTCCAGCCTGCCTTTCCCTGTTCCGAAGATGACACCCCTTATGACTACTTCCAAGCATTCTTTGACGATGACTTGCTCGGGGACATGGTAAGGGAGACAAACCTCTACGCAACCCAGCACTCCGAAGAGATGGCCTCGCCCCACATGAGGAGATGGACGCCCATCGATATCCCTGAGCTCCTCGTGTTTTTGGCCCTCACCATGCTAATGCCCCACATGAGAAAGCACAACATGCTGGATTATTGGCTGATGCATGACATTAGATCAACGCCAGTCTTCAACATGTACATGCCCAGGGACCAATACCGGCAAATTCTCAAGTGCTTGCACTTTGTCGACAACACTGCCGCACACGGAGCTGACAAGCTTTGGAAAATCCGGCCATTCCTGAACTCCCTCCTGACCAGGTATCGCCGGTTTTTCAAACCTTTTCAGAATGTTGTGATTGATGAGTCCTTGATCCTCTTCCGTGGACGTCTCTCTTTCAGGCAGTACATTCCGTCGAAGCGTCACCGCTTCGGGATCAAGTTCTTTGTACTGTGTGACTGCGAGACAGGATACGTGCTGGACCTCATCATCTACACCGCTACTGATGTGGACATTCCAAACGACCTACTGGGTCTTTCAGGGGCGGTTGTGAAGACACTGATGGAGCCGTATCTGGATGCCAACCGTATCTTGTACAGCGACAATTTCTACACCTCTCCTCTCCTTGCCAGGTATCTCCCTTGCAAGGAGCACGGGAAGCTGTGGAACTGTCAGGGCAAACAGGAAACACTGGCCCAAGTTTCATGCTACACGGAAAGGAGACATCTTCCGGAAGAAGAGCAGCAGTGACAGTATACTGGCTATTTGTTGGCATGACACAAAGCCAGTCCATGTCCTCTCCACCTTCCACAAGTCCACAATGCGAGATAGCGGGAAGAAGAGATACCACATGGACCCTGTCACCCGCGAGAAGCATCTAGTCCCTATCTCCAAACCTGACCTTGTTATGGACTACAACATAAACATGCGGTTGGTGGATAAGAGTGACATGCAAATCACTGCTGTTGACTGCCTCAGGAAGACGTGTAAGTGGTATAAGAAGGTGGTACTCCATCTTCTTGATGTCACTATCCTGAACGCGTACAACCTGTGGATGACGCGGACAGGAAGGAAGAGCTCGGTAAGGCTGTTCGCGAAGGACATCATCAACTCCATCTTCAGGAAGCACGGAACCACACGTATGCTACCACCTCCGAGGCCGATCGTGAATATGCCTGCCCGCCTTGAGAGCCGGGACTACTTCTTGACCCACATGCTTGTGTTTTGCCCCCGCTCAGCATCACAGATCGCAGCCAACCGGAAGCACGGACTGAAGCAGTGCCACGTCTGCAGACATACAACAAGGAGGAACTAAATAAGGAAGGAAACTACGTTCATGTGTAGTTATTGTAATGTGGGACTATGCGCTTCTCCATGTTACACAGAGTACCACACACTGGAACACTTCTAGACCTCTTCCAAGACCTCCTCCTCCTCTAGACCTCTTGCCAATCATTCATAAGTTCATGCAATCATTCATTCATCTATTTCAAACTACCTCATGAATTCATGTCATTCAATCATTCATATGGGGGAATAGCACACTACCCAAACACAAGTGCATTCATCATCATCAGCAATATCACCCATTACATCCATAAGTTTCTAATCTCATCCATCCATCTGCTTCTTGGTCTACCTCATACATCCATGTCATTTGTCTACCTCAATCATATAACTGCCTTTTATCTACCTCAATCCTATAACTGCCTTTTCTACCTCAATGAAATGTGGATTACACCTCCTGGGAACACCACAAAAAAAAAATGAGTCATCAACACTACCCCATAGGGTGATTTGGAAATGTGTTGAAATAATATTATTTATAAAAACAAAACAAAAATTCCTGCAAAGCAAGCGAAACAGAGAGGGAGCGTGAAAATGCACGCCTATATATCTATATATACTGTATATATATATATATATTATATATATATATATATATATATACCGTATATTGGTATCAATCATTTGATAGGCATACATATCACCATGTACGTACCGGTACATTGTAGGGACAGAAATGTACCGTATACCGTGATATATACGCCTATCAAATGATTGTAATCAATATAAACCGTTATACAGTATATATTAATTGATATCAAACATTTGTTAGGCGCTTATATTACGGTATACGGTACTTTTTTTTCTCCTTACGAAAGGAGAGAGAAGAGTCATAGCATTTCAAGGTCACATGTACGGTACATAGTAGGGACAGAGATTACCGTATACCGTGATATATACGCCTATCAAATGATTGAAATCAATATAGACCAATATACAGTATATATATATTGATATCAATCATTTGATAGGCGTATATATCACGGTATACGGTACATTTTCTCCTTCTCCTTACGAAGGAGAGAGAAGAGTCATAGCAATTCCAGGTCACATGTACGGTACATAGTAGGGACAGAAATGTACCGTATACCGTGATATATACGCAAATCAAATTGTTTGAATCAATATAGACCAATATACAGTATATATATATTGATATCAATCATTTGATAGGCGTATATATCACGGTATACGGTACATTTCTCTCCTTACGAAAGGAGAGAGAAGAGTCATAGCAATTTCAAGGTCACATGTACGGTACATAGTAGGGACAGAAATGTACCGTATACCGTGATATATACGCCTATCAAATGATTGAAATCAATATAGACCAATATACAGTATATATATATTGATATCAATCATTTGATAGGCGTATATATCACGGTATACGGTACATTTCTCTCCTTACGAAAGGAGAGAGAAGAGTCATAGCAATTTCCAGGTCACATGTACGGTACATAGTAGGGACAGAAATGTACCGTATACCCTGATATATACGCCTATCAAATGATTGAAATCAATATAGACCAATATACAGTATATGTATATTGATATCAATCATTGATAGGCGTATATATCACGGTATACGGTACATTTCTCTCCTTACGAAAGGAGAGAGAAGAGTCATAGCAATTTCAAGGTCACCTTCGTAAGGAAAAAAATATACCGTACATGGTGATATATATACGCCTATCAAATGATTGATATCAATATTCACCAATATACAGTATATATATATTGTTACGTATCTTGATCCTCAAGTGGTTAACTTGATGAATCTAGATAGCACAGAGATATATATTAAGGTATCAGTCAGCTGAAGGCAAAACAAAAGTAAAATCTAATAAAATAATTTCCTGTTGTTGCTTCCTTTCCTTTTGGATCTTAGGACTTAGTATCCTTTAATGACTGATACTCTTTAATTATAAAAATACTGAAACTAATTAAAGTCATGTAGTATTTATAAAGAATTATTATTTAACCGAAGCTTAGTAGGCTATGGTTATGAACCGAATAAGTTATAGCTAAAGAAGGACTATTAATTTTATAAAAAGTCTTGAAAGATAAATATTAAAGTAAGAATATTTCTGTCTCTTATCCTTTTTGAAATGAATAGATAGTTTTCTTATATGTCCTTTTATTTATATTTAATGTAATTATTCTTGGTTCTTGTCTTACGTTAATAGTATTATATTATTATTATCATCAGGAGTAATATCAAAGTCACATAAAAAGTTAGATATATTTAATAATTAGTTAAATGTATTTCTTAACCACGTAACATTGAGGTTTGATTATGAGTAAATAAAGTTACAGGATCGTTTCATAGATTCGATTCAGGTCTCACTCAAATAATATGAAAAGCAAAATATAATATTTTGAAGCAAAAGAATTTTCTTCAGCTTAGGAAAGCACTATAAGTAATATTAACACAGCCATGTTAGTCTAAGGCGATATTACTAATATGAGACAATAGCATCACCGTACTAAGCACCATTAAGCAATGTAAGCTTAATTAAAAGAAAATGAAAGAACTCGTAAGTATTAATATAACACAATAGTATTACTTTCATCATAACCCAATTACTTAAAGAGTTGCTTTAGTCCACAAGTTAGTCAACTAAAATAGTTAAGTACATAATAATAGCGTTACGTTAATTCCCAATCAAATAGTTAAAACATAATAGTAGCGTTCACGTTAATTCCCAATTAAATAGTTAAACACATAATAGTAGTGTTCACGTTAATTCCCAATTAAATAGTTAAACACATAATAGTAGTGTTCACGTTAATTCCCAATCAAATAGTTAAACACATAATAGTAGTGTTCACGTTAATTCCTAATCACATATCTCACTAACCAACATAACATAAGTGTTTACACCGAACACACTTAACACACATTTATATAATCTGACTGACAGTCACAATCCCATTATAATACTTCACCCCGTCTTCCTCCAGCTGCAAGTTCACCTTCCCCAACTCCAAATGAGACTGATTTGAATGCCCACAACTCGGGTCTTATATACCAAGCAATGATGGTGTAGGAACGAATCAGGAGGCGGCGGGTGATGCCTGCTCCAATCATAGCTCCTCGAGTCGCATAACAGGTGCGTGGTCCACTCACAGCTCCTGGCGTCGATCATACGTCATAGCATCGGTCATCGAGGTGTGAAGGCTAGCATGCTGGTATGGGGCGAGATGGTTTTGCCCACTCGCTCGTTCGCTAGTCTGCTTCACCGTTTGGGTAGTGGGCTCCTTCAACTCTAATTCTAACTCTTAAATTAACATACAGGGCTCCGTATGTCAGACCTCCCCCCTAGAAAAGAGTTTAAGGAGTATAGTACATAATATTAAACATAATACATAAATAGATTCACCACCAGATTGGCAACAGCAAGATTATAATGAGGATATAATAAGGATATCACCCAAAGTAGGCAACGTCTCCAGGTACCACATCAGAACATAGCCGGAACGTAGCTGGAGCGTTATTCGAACTGCAAGGCATCTCACAGCTGAAGGCTTGAAAGCGCACTACAAAAGCATGATATTTACCTCGCTACAAGGGAGAGCTAATTGCCAAAATCCTCTCATTAAATTATACTTACTGCTGCATGAGGCCAACCTGGGAAATGCAATCTTTGATCCGTGGCAGTGGGTAGGTATCGTTCTTTGTGACAGCATTGACTTGCCTATAGACCCTACAAAAATATGGCTCCCGTCTGGCTTTGGCACAAGTATGACCGGACTACTCCACTGGCTTAAGGCCCTTGTGATCAGCTGGTTTGAAAAAATTAAGTCAAGCTCGACCTGCAGTATACTCCTGCGTTGTGGCGAGACCCGGTAGGGGGATAGTTTAATGGGAGTTGCATCCGCTACGTCGATGTCGTGCACGGCCAAAGAAGTGAGCCCTGGAGTATCACGGAACACTGGGAGACTGAGATAAAACAGAGATTAGTTGGTTCGCTTGATCAGAGGAAGATGACATAGTTTAGATGGTAATTCCCTCAAAGCCACTGAATTATACGACTGAAGTTGGATAGGCTACATGACAAGTCAAAGTCTGCATGGATACCTTCAGGCTCTGGAACAGTCTGTTGCGGGTCAGTAAGGGAACTGAAGACTTTGGCCGCATCAGGCTGCTCACAGGTCCTGACATTCACTGCCACAGGGGGAGAATCTGGAGGAGAGGAATCAGGGGACCTATGGTAGGCTTCAACATATTTATATGGAATACTTGCGTGGGCTTTCTCCTGTCTGGGGAAGTTACTAGATAATCGGTAATGCTCACCCTCCGAATGGTCTTATATGGGCCCCTGAACTGGCAGATAAAGGTTGGCCAAAAAGGGGGAGCAGGACCAAAACCTCACCACCGGGCTTAACCTCCCTCTCACGGGCTTTTCTGTCAACCATTTCTTCATGGAGCTTTTAGCCACTGTCAAGTTTTGAGCGGCAAACTCACATGAGGATCTCAGCCGGGTTTTGAAATCTGAAACATACTTGGGAGGTTTTGGTTCCCTTCCTGGCCAACTAGGCTATCCTGCATATTGCAAAAGGACTCTTACCTGGTGACCGAAAACTAGCTCATTAGGGGAAAACCCAGTGATTCAGTTGGAAACGAGAGTAGCAAATAAAAGAAAGGTACCCCCTTATCCCACTCAACTCCGGTCTCTGTACAATACTTACGTACATTCCCTTTAACACCTTACGACGAGCGGCCTATGCGGTTTATTTATGTGTACCGCACAGCGGGGGTGTTTTTAGCCAAAATAGGGCTGTTTACGTGATCATTTTCATGCCTAATAAGACCCAGAACGTAAAACAAGTACCTATCCCTGAAAGGGCATAAACAGAGCTTTCGAATGACACCATAAACGATCCTTGATGGATAGTTTTCTTGCAATAACCGTGCAACGCGAGTGCAAAAAGCAGGTAATTCGGTACTTTCAGTACATAATTGAGTATGTAGCGAGTGAGAGAGGGAGGAGGGAGCTGAGATTTGTGTCAGTAGGTTCGCCGCGGTGGTCTGGAGCAGTCATACGCTCGCTAGTCTCCTGCCACCACTTGTCTCTCTCTCTCAGCCACATTACGTGCTGAAATTGCCACTCGAGTTATGTCGAGCGCCGCCACATAGTCCAGCTTTATTTAACTCGACTTATGTTGCTCGCCGCTAATTAAGGGTTAATGTCTGATGATATCGTTCAAGAACCCCTTGACTCTCTGGGTGGTAGGTGCTAGACTTTACATGCTCGATACCCAACTCCTTCAGGGACTGCTGGAAAATGTTAGAGGTAAAATTAGTTCCTTGATCACTTTGCACCTCATGGGGGAAACCCATTCTGGTGAAGAATTTGAGCAGTTCCTTGATAACAGTTGGAGCAGAGGTAGTCCTTAAGGGTATAGCCTCTGGGTAGCGAGTTGCCATGTCCATGATAGTTAATAAATAAAGGTTACCTTGGGAAGTCTTAGGCAATGGGCCTACAATGTCCACTACCACCAGAGTAAAAGGATTCTCGAAAACGGGCAAGGGCACCAGAGGATGTACAGGCACCTTCTGATTGGGTTTTCCTGTCATCTGGCAAGTGTGACACACTCTACAACACTCCACTACATCTGCACGCTTTCCTGGCCAGTAAAAGTGGGCTCTGATTCTGTCTAAAGTTTTTCTCACACCTAGGTGTCCTGCCAATGGTATACCATGTGCCATTTCCATGATATCTTTACGACAAGGTTTGGGGACTACTACTTGATGGACGTCCCAAGCCCCGTCATCGATTGGTCTGTGTGGCGGTCTCCATCTTCGCCACAATACTCCTCCTTTGAGGTAGAAACATTCACCACCCTCCTTCTCACATTCCTCTTCACTCACGGGCCTGGCAGCTAACTCCTTGCATTCACTATCATCTCTCTGTAGCTCTACCAGGCCGCTAGGACAATTTGGAGGGGTTTCATGGTCATCGTTAGAGTCAAGATGAGCCATAAAGGTGTCAGATAAATCCACCTCAGTCACATCATCAGGCACAGTTGGAGCATCATTCACACTCTCATCATCCCTTTCATCAACTCTTACATTCGGTACATTTCTGTCTGAGGGAACTGCTACTTGAGACATTGAACGTTTGTTCAGCACACACAGGGAAAACAGTTGGCAACTCCTTGTCGAGCTCACCGGTTAGTGGCTCGTTAACAGGGGAAAGTGACAAAATGGGGTCTGGTCGGACCTTCTCACCTGCTACATCATTCCCCAAAAGGAGAGTTACCCCAGGCACAGGGATATCTTGGGACCTACACAAAGCTATGGTGGCCTCACCCTGTAGTAACTCACATTCAATTTCGCCTTTTACCAAGTATGCATAAAACTTGCCTCCAGCACCTCTCATTACAACTGGTTCGCCAGGTGGGCACTCAGTGTAAGGATTCACCATGAGGGTGCTAGTAGAACCTGTGTCTCTCAGAATTTTTACCTCATGCATGCAACCATTTAATCTCACGTTGCCAGATGAAATAAAGGGACGGTAACTGTCCTGCACTGATGGTGAAATTATTATTGGCTTAACCCTAGTGGGTTGCACCACACATGCTACTACACCCCTGTCTAGATGATTTACGTTAGCTGCTAGGTACTCCTTCTGTCGAGAGTCCTGCATTAAAGGAACTTTTGGTGCTAGGTACTCATTCTGTCGGGAGTCCTGCATTACAGGAACATTTGGTGCTAGGTACTCCTTCTGTCGGGAGCCCTGCATTAAAGGCACACATGGAATTTGAGATACGGCGGCAACTGTCTGCCCCGATCTCTCGGTTTTTTCCTTGGCCCAGCACTGATAAGCTAGGTGGCCTCTCATGCCACAAAAAGTACATACTTTAGGGGATACGGGAAAGTTCCCTCTTTGACCACTTAAGTCGAGTTAAATAAAGCTGGACTATGTGGCGGCGCTCGACATAACTCGAGTGGCAATTTCAGCACGTAATGTGGCTGAGAGAGAGACAAGTGGTGGCAGGAGACTAGCGAGCGTATGACTGCTCCAGACCACCGCGGCGAACCTACTGACACAAATCTCAGCTCCCTCCTCCCTCTCTCACTCGCTACATACTCAATTATGTACCGAAAGTACCGAACTACATGCTTTTTGCACTCGCGTTGCATGGTTATTGCAAGAAAACTATCCATCATACAAGGATCATTATGGTGTCATTCGAAAGCTCTGTTTATGCCCTTTCAGGGATAGGTACTTGTTTTACGTTCTGGGTCTTATTTAGGCATGAAAATGATCACGTAAACAGCCCTATTTTGGCTAAAAACACCCCGCTGTGCGGTACATATAAATAAACCGCATAGGCCGCTCGTAAGGTGTTAAAGAGTTGCTTTAGTCCACAAGTTAGTCAACTAAAATAGTTAAGTACATAATAATAGCGTTAACGTTAATTCCCAATCAAATAGTTAAACACATAATAGTAGCGTTCACGTTAATTCCCAATTAAATAGTTAAACACATAATAGTAGTGTTCACGTTAATTCCCAATTAAATAGTTAAACACATAATAGTAGTGTTCACGTTAATTCCCAATCAAATAGTTAAACACATAATAGTAGTGTTCACGTTAATTCCCAATCACATATCTCACTAACCAACATAACATAAGTGTTTACACCGAACACACTTAACACACATTTATATAATCTGACTGACAGTCACAATCCCATTATAATACTTCACCCCGTCTTCCTCCAGCTGCAAGTTCACCTTCCCCAACTCCAAATGAGACTGATTTGAATGCCCACAACTCGGGTCTTATATACCAAACAATGATGGTGTAGGAACGAATCAGGAGGCGGCGGGTGATGCCTGCTCCAATCATAGCTCCTCGAGTCGCATAACAGGTGCGTGGTCCACTCACAGCTCCTGGCGTCGATCATACGTCATAGCATCGGTCATCGAGGTGTGAAGGCTAGCATGCTGGTATGGGGCGAGATGGTTTGCCCACTCGCTCGTTCGCTAGTCTGCTTCACCGTTTGGGTAGTGGGCTCCTTCAACTCTAATTCTAACTCTTAAATTAACATACAGGGCTCCGTATGTCAGAATATATATATATATATACCGTATATTGATATCAATCATTTGATAGGCATACATATCATCATGTACGTATCGGTACATTGTAGGGGACAGAAATCTACCGTATACCGTGATATATACGCCTATCAAATGATTGAAATCAATATATACCAATATACAGTATATATATATATTGATATCAATCATTTGATAGGGTATATATCACGGTATAAGGTATATTTCTCTCCTTACGAAAGGAGAGAGAAGAGTGATAGCAATTTCAAGGTCACCTTCGTAAGGACACAAATATACCGTACATGGTGATATATATACGCCTATCAAATGATTGATATCAATATTCACCAATATACAGTATATATATATATATATACCGTATATTGATATCAATCATTTGATAGGCGTATATATATCACCATGTACGGTATATTTGTTTCCTTACGAAGGTGACCTTGAAATTGCTATGACTCTTCTCTCCTTTCGTAAGGAGAGAAATATACCGTATACCGTGATATACACCGATATACAGTATATATATATATATATATATATATATATATATTATATATATATATATATAATCATATATATATACCGTATTTGTACGGTAGCTTGTAAGGAATGAAATTTATTAGTGATAAATGAAAGAGAATTCAGAAACTGAACTGAAAATAGAGTGAAAAAGATATAATAATACAGAAATATTACAAGCAAATAAAGAAAGAGGGATTAGAGAAAAGAATAATGAGGATTACATATACGAAAGGGAGAAATATAGAGAAGAGAGACAGGGAGGAAGGGAGACAACGCGTACGAAGGAGAAGGAGGAGAGAGAGAGAGAAAGCGAGCTAGCCAGAGAGAGAGAGAGAGAGAGAGTCAGACAGACAGACAAGAGGAGTGAGAGAGACAGAAAGAGAGAGAGAGAGAGAGAGAGAGAGCGAGAATACAGAGAATACAGAAATAAGGAGAAACAAGATAAAATAAGAGGGCTTACCGAAGGAATACCGTATTTGTACGGTAGCTTGTAAGGAATGAAATTTATTAGTGATAAATGAAAGAGAATACAGAAACTGAACTGAAATAGAGTGAAAAAGATATAATAATACAGAAATATTACAAGCAAATAAAGAAAGAGGGATTAGAGAAAAGAATAATGAGAATTACATATACGAAAGGGAGAAATATAGAGAAGAGAGACAGGGAGGAAGGGAGACAGCGCGTAAGAAGGAGAAGGGAGGAGAGAGAGAGAGAAAGAAAGCGAGCTAGCCAGAGAGAGAGAGAGAGAGTCAGACAGACAGACGAGAGGAGTGAGAGACAGAAAGAGAGAGAGAGAGAGAGAGAAAGAGCGAGAATACAGAGAATACAGAAATAAGGAGAAACAAGATAAATAAGAGGGCTTACCGAAGGAATAATAGACGCGCGTGAGGCCGAAGTCAGGACAAAGCGAACGCATCCGAACGCGCCTGGGAAATAGACCAAAAAGTAGCCTCCCTTCCTCACCTCCTCCCACCCTCCACACTCGCTCAATTCATTCAGAATAGACTTCTATGGGGAGACGAAGAGTTGTTCGTTCCAAAAATCATCGTTTCGTTCCGATTGGAGCCATAGTTACGGCGCTAGGGCGAGTGAAAGTGAGCGAATATTTCGGGATTGTGCCCGCTGGGCGGCTCGGTGTAAAATACCGCCTAGCCCGCCAATAAGGTGTTAATGTTGTTTTTGGCGGCTACTATAGATGTAGCCTAATTTTCATCGAATCAAAGCCAACAACTCCTGCCCTGCGACCCTACGCTGATGCTACACACGCGAGCCAACAAGCACCAGCGCAAAAATACACCGCGAGCCAAGATAGGAGGCTATACCAACTTACTGTGGTAGCCTACCCCGGATCCTCCACCCGCGACAGACACTGACTGAACAGCGAGGGTTCTCCTGCAAACAAAGCCAAAACATTATCAGTGCCCCCAGCATGCCACACATCCAACTTGTGTTCCGGCAGCACAACAACACCTGACACTGATAAACTGTCCAGTTCATCGCAAGACTGGCACTTCTCTTCGCTCTTTCCGGCAACGGGGCCTGCCAATAACCCTTCACTAGTTCTACCTTCGTGATGAGCGAGGCAGCCCCGAAGCGGTCTATGGTGTCGTCAACTCTGGGTAATGGATAGGCGTCTGTCAGGGATAATGCTTCCACACTCTTGTAATCAACATACACACGGACTCTGCCACCAAACTCAGGTTGCAAAGCCACTGGCAACGACCACTCACGATATCCCTCATCCCTCAGACCCACTCTCCACACGCTGTCCAGCTCCGCCATCACAACAGGCTGTCGAGCAGGATTCACACGGTAGGGAACCAACTCGAGCCTTACACTGTCTCCAGCCTCCATGTCGGATTCTACCCCGTACATCAGGCCTGGAGAAGCAACAAACATGCGGACGGACTGCCACAGCCTAGTAAACAACTCCTCTTGGCGCTCAGGAACAAGAGGTTGCAACTTATCTCGCAGAACAATATGCCTAGTGCCCTCCCACATCTCCTTCACCATGTGGAGAGGACCCCTCACCTGATGCCCGAAAACAAGCTCATTCGGACTGAAACCGAGACTCTCGCCAGGTACTTCTTTTGCCGCGAACAAAACATACGTCAGACCAAGGTCCCAATCCTTTCCGTTCTCTGCGCAATAACATCGAAGCATGCTTTTCAGCGTGGCGTGCCACCTCTCCAACACCCCTTGACTCTCCGGGTGATACGCAGAAGAGACGACAGTGCTGATGCCATGCTGAATCATAGTTTGTTTGAACAGATTAGATGTAACACTAGAACCTTGGTCCGATTGCACCTCTTGCGGGTAACCATACCGCGAGCAATACAAGAGCAGGTTCCGGACAACAGTTTTCGCCGTGCCATTTCTCATTGGACATGCATCAGGATCACGAGTGGCCACATCCATGATAGTTAATAGAAATTTATTACCGGCACTAGTAGGGGTTAGGGGTCCGACCATATCAATGATGACCTTACTAAAGGGCGGTCCACTGACAGGAATGGGGTGCAACGGGGCTCTCGGAATTGTTTGGTTAGGTTTTCCAACCCTCTGGCACGTATGACACCTTGCTATCCAGGTTACCACCTGCCCCTTCAACCCCGGCCACCAAAACAATTTTTCTAAAGCCGCCACCGTTTTTCTCACCCCTAGATGTCCTGCCAGTGGTATGTCATGCACCAACCTCAGTAGGCTATCCCTGCACTCCCGTGGCACCACCAACTGGTCCACTACTCCGGACCCCTCTTGCCAACTACGTTTAGGGTCTTGAAAACGCCTATAGAGGATACCTTTTAAATAAAAAAAATCTCCTGGCTGCGCATCACCGTCCTCGTCGAGCTCTACAGCTCCATTAGCACACGTTTGGAGCTCAGGGTCCTCTAGTTGTAACCGACGTATATCTGAGGGTGCCAAGCGATCTAACTGCTCCCGGAGCAATGCATGACCTTCCCCGATACTGGGCTGCTCCCTCTGTCTCTCTCGATGTACATAACGTTGCTGTCGTGGAGACTCGTCATGCCCAGCCTCGTCACTCTCGATGACAGGCCCAGGGGCTACTCCAGAATTAAGTAATGGTGCTAATACTGAATCACCCAGGAGAGCCGCCGAGTCAAAACTCTTAAAACCAACTCCAGCTTTAGCCTCCTCCTGTTGATCGTTCCTCCGCTGGTCTGAAGACGGAGGACTAGGCTGTGACACTTTAGCTGCCCGAGCCCGGGTGACAACACACGCCATGGGTTGTGTCTGGCACCGCTCGACCCACTCTTGCTCTTCCCTACTCACGTCGGCCGGCCTCTCGGCAACGACTAAGGGTAGAACCTCAGAAGCGGGCATTGCAAAGTCGTTGCCGAGAAGAAGGTCGACTCCCTCCACTGGCAGTTTCTCCACAATCCCGACATCCAATTCACGTGCCACACCATCCACCTCCAACTCCAACCGCACCAGCGGGTATGACCGAGTTGCATTAATACCCTGCACCACCACCACCCGAGCTGCGTTTATAGGGTAGCCAGTCAAGTTTTTCATCAGAGTCTGGGAAGCACCTGTATCACGCAAGACCTCTACTCCATGCTTGCACCCCGCCCACATCACGCAACCCCCGCCCTCTATGGTCGCAAAAAACATCCTGAGCAGGGTTCGAGCCTCCCAGGTGCTTCTGCATTGACTGTGCCTCAGCCTCTGACGAACTGCCCAGGGCAAACTCAGATGACTTCGGAGACACACCAATGTTGCAGGCCAAAGACACAGCTGCTGTAGGTGGTTTGCTAGGACAGACTCTTGCAAAGTGCCCCTTTTCATGACAATGATAACACTCCAACTCCCCTTTGGGCTTCCCTTGGTACTGGGAAGGTCCCGGCCCCTTCTTAAATGGGACGGTGCTAGTCTTGTGGTCAGTCTTGGTATCATGGCTCTTGTACTTGTTTGCATAAGGTATATCACTAACTCGGGGGGGTGGGGCATCACGCCCCTTGTTACCTGCCTCACTACGCTGGGCAAACCCGCACCCACGAATTAGTGATAGCCGGAGGTCAGCCATCTCAGCTTCCTCCTGTAGAGTTTTTGTTTCTTTAAGGTTTAACGTCAGGTCGCCGCCCGTGCATTTGAAAAACTGCTCTAAAAGCACCAACTGTTTAATGTCGTCAAACGTAGTAGCTTTCTCCGACCTCAGCCAATTCCCAAAAGCATCGGACAGCTCCCGGGCATGCTCCAAAAAGGTGCTCTCCCGACCCTTGGTAACACCCCGGAACTTCAACCTGTACGTCTCGGGTTGTAGTTCGTATGCTCTCAGGACAGCCTCCTTGAGTTCCTCATAGATAATACAAGACTCTATAGGCAACGCATCGTAGGCTTTAAGACCCTTGCCTATTAATCTAGAGGATACAAGTGCTGCCCATTTATTCTCTGGCCACTGGTGTTCCTGGCACTTCTTCTCAAAGCGTGTGAAAAATTATGTTACACCACTCTCATCAAACACCGGAACCAGTTTCAATAAGTGCGAGAGAGACTGCTCATGAACACGGTTACCAGCCCCAAGTCGCTGTCCCGTTGCCTCTACTCGCGACTTCTCTACATCCATGTCGGCACAGTACCTAGTCGACTCTAAATCAGCTTGGATTTTTGCTAGCTCTATGTGCTGGTGACTTTTTCTCTCTTCTATCTTGGCTAATTCTATTTGCTGCTGAAGCCTAGCTAATTCGAGCTGAAGCAATAATTCTGGAGTTAACCCTTGAGGAGGTGAAGGTGCTACAATGTTTGAAATTACCGGTGGTCCCCCCAGGGGCAACCCACCCTGCCAGTCACCACCCACCTGAGGAAGCGTACCCGGGGTCGGGAAACTACTGGGATGGCTGGGAGTCGAGTGTAGGGGAAGCATGGCCGAAGGGCTCTGAGCACTCAACCCATCTCGCTCACCAGTCACCCTACCCAGTACACACGTTATCAAGCTATCCTTGGTCATGCTGCTAGTAACCGCATGACCGATAGCTGTGGCCAGGCATTGAAGACCGTACCGATCCATCCCCTCCAACCGCTCGGCAGTAACAGGCCATTGCAAAAATATCCTAGCATCCTCCTCACAGTTCACCCGATTAACCCTTTCATCATGCTGCTGTTCCTCAGTTTCGACATTACGTACTGTGTCTCCATTCTCCTCTGATCCGGTATAAGACATGATGCTCACAAAAATTTCTCACCACAATATTAAGAAAAGAAGTACCCCAAACTCTTATGTAGCACTCTTCACTTGCCAAAAATGTCTGAAGACTCTCAAGTGCTATACTACTTTGCCAAAAAAAAATTAACGTGCCCACTATATTCCTCAATAAAACAAATGACTACAACAATCCTGCAATTATCTCTTAGTTCACAAGATCCTGGCAAGGTCGCCATTTGTTACGATCCAGGTTCTCAAAGACACAGGGCTCTTCAACATTGGACTAGATAATGGCAAAATGCAACAACGGTAACACTAGATCCAACCCCTGCCTTAAACACTGGAAAACAAAACACCATTACCACCCTGAGTCGTGCCTGGACAACGAGGTATCCTATGACTCGGTAACTGGTGCACACACACTAGGCTGACGGTCGATGAAACAGCCTATTCTCAAACAGTAAAAGATTACTCGATTAGGTTACACAAAGAAAAGATAGTTAACGTGATTAATTAACGTTACGGTAGATACTCAAATAACTGGCACTCCTGTATTAACCCTTCTTTAGCGGCCTATGCGGTTTATTTATATGTACCGCCCAGCGGGGTGTTTTTAGCCAAAATAGGGCTGTTTACGTGATCATTTTCATGCCTAAATAAGACCCAGAACGTAAAACAAGTATCTATCCCTGAAAGGGCATAAACAGAGCTTTCGAATGACACCATAACGATCCTTTTATGATGGCTAGTTTTCTTGCAATAACCGTGCAACGCGAGTGCAAAAAGCAGGTAATTAGCCACTTTCCCGATACAATTCCATATATAGCGAGTGAGAGAGGGAGGAGGGAGATGAGATTCGTGTCAGTAGGTTCGCCGCGGTGGTCTGGAGCAGTCATACGCTCGCTAGTCTCCTGCCACCACTTGTCTCTCTCTCTCAGCAACATTACGTGCTGAAATTGCCACTCGACCTATGTCGAGCGCCGCCACATAGTCCAGCTTTATTAAAAACGACTTATGTGGTGAGCCGCTTTTTAAGGGTTAAAGAAAGTGCAATGCTAGTCCTGCAACATCAACTGGAATCTTCGGAAATAAGTCTGATGCTGGGAAGATGTTCGTAAAGAATCTTGAACAATTATAATGCAGAATACGGGTCACAATAAATACTAGGACATATAGTAATAATAGGCAGGCGAATAATAAAGACTGCGCAAAGGTAGTAATGCTCGACAACTAAAGAAATGCTTCGTGACACAACGCAACAGCCTACTCGGGTTGTGCAACTCAACAACAACCTCGGCTCAAAAGTGCAATGAATAATAATGTAGCATACATATAATAATGGGGCCCATCTCCAACCAGTGTCTGCTCAGTTAATAAAGTCTAGCTGGGGTATCAAGGCAGGGCAACAATGGGTGAGCATGCGGCTCGTAGCCTAACGTTGTCCGAAGGTGGTATAATGAAGATTACGTTATATGACGGGGATGCTCTCTTGATAAATCTAGGTCTCTAGTACCTAGTTCTATCCTGGCGATCCCTCAGAAGTCAACACAAAGAGGCAGCACTATGTTGTGAGGGATAGGCTATGGCCCTCTCACACCACAGCGCTGTGCTCGCAGAGTAAACCCACCCGAAGACAACTTAGGCTCCCACAGTACCTGTCGATGTCGTGCAGGGCTTAGCTAACACTGCACACATCGGAGACAACGACACAGTAACCTTACCCCTAGTCTAGCTTTAGATAACTAAGCAGAATCACTCAAAACCTTGCCAGGGAGACATATACCGGTCTACAACCTTCCCGAGAGAGAACACATAAGGAAAAGTCTGTCTCTCTATCTATCTATCTATTGCCTGACGCCGTGATCCCCGAAGGGGTGGCCACGAACGAACCGCCCCCATGCACCTCTGTTCCCAGTCAGTCGACGCCCCTCCCCCCAACCAGCACCGCCTTCGTTCATGTAGTTCCTCACTCCATCCTTCCACCTCATTTTCGGTCTACCTCTCCCCCTCTGTCCCTCCACCTCGCTCTCGTACACCCTCTTAGTCATTCTCTCGCTTTCCATACGTTCCATATGGCCGAACCATCTCAAGTTGTTCCTTTTCACACTTCCAGCACATCTACCTCCACACCACACCTCCTTCTTACTTCCTCATTAGTCTGTCTATCCCTCCATGTAACTCCGCACGCACTCTTTAAGTAATTCATTTCCACTGCTCTCACTCTTGGTCTGAGTCTCTCAAGCAACGTCCATGCTTCGCTTCCCTAAGTCAGTGTCGGGATTACCACACTGTCATGCAAGGACTTCTTCACTTCCATACTGACCACCCTATTTCTTGTTACTGCTTTTAGCGTTCCTACAACCCTCTTCCCCTGTTTTACCCTCTCCCGCACCTCTTCATCCATAGTCCCATCTTTACTCAACACACTGCCCAGATACTTAAAAGAGTTGACGATCTCCATAGCCTGACCGTTCAGCTTCACCTCACACTCTGTGACTCCACCCCTTTCGAAGACCATAACCTTGCTCTTCCCCGTATTTACCTTCAAATTCCGTTTTCGCACACTGTTCCAAACTCATTTACCAGACCCTGCAACTCCCATTCATTATCACTCATCAGAACTGTATCATCCGCAAACAGCAGTATAGGTAGCTTCCACTCAATTCCCTCCCTTTTCAGCGATACACCAACATCCACTGCTCTTGATAGTATTTCTTTCATAACTCCATCCATATATACAGTAAACAACCACGGGGACATCACACACCCCTGTTTCAAACCAACATTCAGGTCAAAGAACTCGCTCTGCTCACTCTCCACACGTACTGCCGCCTTTGCACCCTCATACATGCTCTTCACTGCTTTCAGCAACTTGCCCTCTACTCCGTATATTCTAAGTACTTTCCACAAACCTTCTCTATCCACTCTGTCATAGGCCACCTCCAAGTCCATAAAGGCAACATACACATTTTGTTTCTTCTCCAGATACTTCTCCACAACACAATTCAGGGTAAAAATCTGATCTACACATCCTCTTCCCTTCCTAAAACCTCCCTGCTCGTCGCCTATCCATTTCTCCGTTCTCACTCTCACTCTCTCAATCACTACCCTACTGTATACCTTCCCTACTACGCTTAGAAGACATATTCCTCGGTGGTTACCACACACTCCTCTTTCCCCTTTGCCCTTATATAGGGGACTATTATGCCAGTCTTCCAGTCATCGGGTGCACTCCCCTTCTCCCATGCTAGTTTGCACATTTTCCATACCCATTCTATCACTATCTCACCACCATACCTCAACATTTCCCCACACACTCCATCTGTTCCTGGTGCTTTCCCCAACTTCACTCTTTTCATGGCTTCCCACACTTCTGACCTCCTGATCCCCACCTCCTCCTCCACTACTTCTCTTCTTCTCCCTCCCATACCATGAGGGGTCTCTCTAACCCTCAATAAAGCATAATACCTCCTTAATCTAATACATGGAAATATCTGAGAGCTTCGCGTACAATACGACTGGCCGACGGTGAACGTCTATGCTGAAACCAGAAGGGATGTTGAGTTTAATAAAGATTAGAGAATGAGAAAGGAGAAGTCGAGAGAGAGAAATAGTATGCAAAGTGGCGAGTATGGGGGACAGAATTGCAAAGGATGTAGATGATACGCGTGTCAGGCAAGCTCTGAGCTGGTAAAGAACACGCGGCCGCGATGGGCAGGGACTAGTTGACCACCCGGTCGCCAACGCCGTCAGCGCCCAAGCGAGCCGCGGCATACAAGCAACATTTATATTATAGTGAATATAAAATATAAGGCGTGGTCACAGACCAAAACAAAGACCATTTCTAGACTGTCTGTGGCAACACGACCCTAATGAAATAAAGCAGATCATTCTAGGACAACTGTAGCCTATCCCCCCATCCTGGCGAGCGCTAGTGAGCTGCAATGCCCACGCAACCATTCTGCCAGCGCCGGGAGGCGTCACATTAGTATTTAATATAAGCTCTTTGATATGTGCGCATTATTATTCACAGCATTTATTAGTCTAGGTTGTTGCTGAGCCGCACAACCATAGCAGACTGTTTCATTGATGAGGAAGTACTTCTTTTAGTGTCGAGCATTGATACCGTTGCGCATTTATAGTATTCTCGTGTCAGTTAACATTATATGTCCTATCTTTTAGTGTATTCGATTTACACGTGTGGTGTCCTGCCTCCTGCCTTTATATAGTTCTAAATTACGAGCATCTTATCAGCATCAGACTTTCTTCAGAAGTTTCCAGGTCTATGCTGTAGGACTATACTTCACTTTCTTTCAGATAGGAGTGAAGAGTTTATTGTTGCTTACAGTAACTGTATTGAAGCATCTTTTTATTGTATTAAATCTTGCAGTGATTTAATTGATCTTTCCATAGATTCCTTTTTATGCATTTTAACGTAACTTGCATCTTGTTTGTTATCAGGCTATACCAGTGCCGGTTAGCCTGAAGTAGTGTACATTTATGCCCAGTTAAGGATACCCCGCTATCGCAGATTAACCCTGGAGGGTATAGGTGTTTTGTTCGCCGGCATATAAGTTCGAGGATTTGGATCTAGCGTACCGTTGTTGCATAGTGCCTTAATACTAGTCCAATCATTGAGTGCCCATGTTTTCTTCATAGTCCCGGTTGTAACAAATAGCGACCTTGCCTAGTATCTTATCTTAGTCGTCATAACAAATGGCGACCTTAGTCTAGGATTTAGTGAACTAAGAAATAATTGCAGGATTTATTTATTTTTTTGTAATCACCGTTTGGGGGTCGATTGTTATTTCTCACAGTTTGGCAGTGGACATTTTGTTTTTTGAGGAATATTTTGAACACGTTGGAATTTTTTTTGGCAACGTAGTATAGCACTTGAGTTGTCTTCAAGCATTTTTTGAGTGAATAGTACTATATGAGAGTTTAGGTACTTCTTTTTGTTTATAACCGTTGAGGATTTCCCGGTGGACACTATGTCGAACGACGGATCAGTGCACAGTGAGGACACAGTACGGGAAGCAGGCTCTGAGGTGCAGAAGCTGGGTTTGTTAGATGACATTAGAGTAGTAACTAGGATGCAAGGAAGTTTTTGGAGATGCCTATTACTGTTGACCGGGTGCCGGGGATTGATCGGTATGGTCTCCAGTGTTTGGCCACGGTCATGGGGCATGTTGGCACTAGCAGCATGACGAGAAGTGACCTGGTGGCATGTGTGCTGGGCGGGGTGCATGGTGCACAGGGTGGAGCGGGTGCTTTGGCACCTTCGGCCAAGCCCCCCCTCCACACTACTCCCATCATGCTCTCTAGAACACCGGATCCGAGGATGTTCCCGCAGGCCGATAGTCACTGGCAGCGTGGTTTGCCCCTGGGTGGATCACTGGGTGGGTCTCCAATTGTTGCATCTCCTCCTCCTCTAGGTTTAACTCCAGATATGCTCTTCCAGCTTGAGATGGCTAAGCAGCAGCGGGAATCTGAGCTTGAGATGGCTAAGCTTAGGATTCAGGCTGAGGAGAGAAAGGCCATACGTGAGGCTGAGCTTCAGGTTGAGGCTACGAAGTACTGTGCAGACATAGAGCTTGAGAAGTCTCGGGTGGAGTCGACAGGGCAGCGTCTCGGTTCTGAGAATCGAGGTCTTGATCAGTCTTTATCGCACCTTCTTAAGTTAGTCCCTGCATTTGACGAGTCGGGTGTCACCGAGTTTTTCCTGCGTTTTGAGAAGAAGTGCCGGGAGCACCAATGGCCCGAGGTTAAGTGGGCAGCCCTTGTTTCCTCTAGGTTGGTTGGCAAAGGACTCAAGGCATATGATGCGTTGCCCTTGGAGTCTTGCATCGATTATGAGGTATTGAAGGAAGCTGTTCTGCGGGCGTACGAGTTACAACCAGAGACATATAGGTTGAAGTTTCGGGGTGTTACGAAGGGTCGTGAGTGCACTTTTCTAGAACATGCCCGGGAACTGTCTGATGCTTTGAGAAATTGGCTGAGGACAGAGAAGGTGACGACGTTCGAAGAGCTTGAGCAGTTATTCCTTCTAGAGCAATTTTTTAAATGCACAGGCGGCGACCTGACTTTGAACCTCAAAGAGAAACATCCTAAAACTCTACAAGAGGCAGCTGAGTTGGCTGACCTGAGATTATCGCTGATTCGTGGGTGCGGGTCTGCACAACGGACCGATGCAGTTAACAAGGGGCGCAACACTCCACCCCCCCCCCCCCCCCCCCCCCCCGAGTCAGTGATGCAACATTTAATAATAAAAGTAAGAGCAATGATACTAATTTTTATCACAAACCCAAAACCGTCCCGTTTAACCTCTGAAGTGCGCATGGGGGTAATTGGAAACGTCCCCCTGTGCTGACGTATTTGAGGTGTTTCCGTCACTAAAATATTCATTGTGCCATTAATAGCATTAAAACTTATCCATATGCGCCTATTATGGGTTGATTATAAAGGTATTAACCTGAAACAACAATAAAACGAGTGAAAACAGCGTTTGGATGGTCAAAATCGGAGATATAGCCCGCGAGTTGTATAATGTATGGGTGAGGCAATCTGCTTTCCCGCCAATTTCCCCCAAGGCCACTGAGACACAGTCGACCGATACTCTCTCTCTCTCTCTTGCACTCGCTTGCTATCAGTGATGACCACACCCTCCAATCGGATTTCTAATGTTAGCACGAAAATATACCTCAGAATAAGGGAATAACAGGGAAAATAGGTGATAACTGAAGGAGAGGAGGAAAGTGGGGAAGGAGGGGAGGTAGAGGACTGAGATTTTTGGGGCCAAAAATTTTTTTTTTTTGTTTTTTTTTTTTTTTTGTTTTTTTTTTTTTTTCGATGTCAAAAGTTGATTTTTTTTTTCTCTGACTCTTAAGAGTCTCCCCGCAGTGCGCCGGGGGAACTCTTAAGAGTCTCCCCGCAGTAACCAACCTACAGCAGTCGTGTCTTTGGCTAGCAACATTGGGGTGTCTCTGAGGTCTTCTGCGTTTACCCGGGGTGATATGTCAGATGCGGGGGCACAGCCAGTGAAGGAGTGTCCGGAAGGCTCGAAACCTGTCCGCGATGCTTTTTGCGACCATAGAGGGCGTGGCTGCGTGAGTTGGGCTGGTTGCAAGCATGGGTTGGAGTTGTTGTGTGATACAGGTGCATCCCAGACTCTGATGAAAAACTTTACAGGCCAACCTATAAACGTGGCATGGGTAGTTGTGGTGCAGGGTATTAATGCTACACGGTCATACCCGTTGGTTCGAGTGGAGCTGGAGGTTGATGGTGTGACACGAGAGATAGATGTTGGAATTGTAGAGAAACTGCCAGTAGAGGGCATCGACCTTCTTCTCGGCAACGACTAAGGGTGGAACCTCAGAAGTAGGCACCACGAAGTCGTGCCAAAGTCAAAGAGGGCGGCCGACGTGAGTAGGGAGGGGCATGAGTTGGTCGAGAGGTGTCAATTACAGCAGATGGCGTGTGTTGTCACCTGAGCTCGTGCATCTAAGGTGTCACAGCCTATTCCTCAGTCTCTAGACCAGCGGAGGAACGGTCGGAAGGAGAAAGCTAAAGTTGGGAGAAGTTTTGTGAGTTTTGATCCAGCGGCTCTTCTTGGCGACTCAGTATTAGCTCCAATGTTTAGGTCCGGAGTGGCCCCAGAACCTGTCATACTTGGTGAGGAGGTAGGGCGTGAGAAAACTCCGAGACAGCAACGTTACACACTTAAGCAAGATAGGATCGAACAGTCCAGTATCGGGGGAGGCCATAAGTTGCTCCGGGAGCACTTAGATAGATTGGCTCCTTCGGATATCTGTCGGCTGCAGATAGATGATCCTGAGCTTCAGAAGTATAGTAACGGTGCGATGGAACTTGATGAGGACGGGGATGCAAAGTCGGGGGACTTCTTTCGTGGGGAGGGCATATTGTACAGGCGTTTTTTAGATCCCAGACGGAGTTGGGAGGGTGGGTCGAGAGTGGTTGACCAGTTGGTAGTGCTTAGTGTGTGCCGTGATAGCCTACTGAGAATGGCGCATGATGTACCGTTGGCAGGGCATTTGGGTTTACGTAAGACGGTAACAGCATTGGCGAAATTGTTTTGGTGGCCAGGTATGAAGGCTCATGTGGCGTCATGGGTGGCAATGTGCAGTACCTGCCAGACAGTAGGTAAACCAAACCAGTGTATTCCCAAGGCTCCGTTACACCCTATTCCTGTAATCGGGCCACCATTCAGTAAGGTTATAATCGACATGGTTGGCCCTCTACCCCCTACTAGTGCTGGCAACAAGTTCCTCATCACAATCATGGATGTTGCCACTCGTTATCCGGATGCATACCCCATGCGAAATGGTACTGCTAAGACTGTTGTTCGTAACTTGCTATTGTACTGTTCTAGGTACGGGTACCCGCAGGAATTGCAGTCAGACCAAGGGTCCAATTTTACTTCTAACCTTTTCAAACAGACCATGCAGCAGCACGGTATCAGTACAGTTGTCTCTTCAGCCTATCACCCAGAGAGTCAAGGGGTGTTGGAGAGGTGGCACTCGACTCTGAAAAGCATGCTGTGTTGTTACTGTGTTGAGAATGGCAAGGATTGGGATCTTGGGTTGCCCTATGTATTATTCGCTGCTCGGGTATCTGGTGAAAGCCTAGGGTTCAGTCCCAATGAGTTAGTTTTCGGACATCAGGTCAGAGGCCCCCTCAACATGGTTAGAGAAATCTGGGCAGGGCACAGCAAAACCATGTTCCATGTTAAAGTATGTCCTCGAGAGTAGAGAGAGAATGCTGAGAAGCCTAGAGTTGGCAGGTAGGAATTTGGTAGGGTCGCAAGCACTTATGAAGGACAGGTACGATGAGAAGACAAAACTCCGGGAGTTTAAGGTGGGGCAGGTGTTGATTCTGTTACCTCTGCCAGGTCATCCGTTGTCTGCCAAGTACGCTGGTCCTTATAAGGTGGAAAAAAAGATCTCTGACCTAGACTATCTTGTGGCTACTCCAGATAGGCGTAAAATGAATCAGCTGTGCCATGTGAATCTGGTGAAAGAGTTTGTGAGGCGCCCCCCTGAGTCTCTCGCTGTCCCTGAGTTGACCTGCAGCGGTCATGGAGGAGAAGGAGTGAGGGACAGTGAAGCCCAGGTGGAGGATAACTGGGAGTGTCATGTCTCTGCTGACCAGTGGGCGGGGAACTCCAGACAGGTGGCTGACGATGCTCTAGTGCACCTGCCTGAGCAACAGCGTGCAGCCGTGCAGCGCCTGTTTGCTTCATACCCCACTGTGTTTGCAGAGCATCCAGGCCTCACAACTCGAGTGGTGCATGACATGGACGTGGGAGATCACCCCCCCTTTAAATCAGTGCCCTACAGAATTCCACCCATTAAACTCCCAGCCCTCAGAGCGGAGTTAGAGTATATGTTGGAACGGGGGCTGATTGAGAAGGGGGCAGTTAGGTGGACACCTCCTGTCACTCTGCAGCCTAAGCCTGACGGGAAAGTTCGCTTCTGCATTGACTTTCGGAGATTGAACGGGTTGACTCCCACCAATGCTTATTCCCTTCCCCGTGTTGACGATAGTGTAGACAAGATTAGTAAGGCACAGTTTCTAACTAAGGTAGACCTAGTGAAAGGCTACTGGCAGGTGCCCTTGTCTGAGCGGGCGAAGGGGGTATGCGGGTTTGTGGTTGATGGGAACACCTACCGTTGCAATGTGATGCCGTATGGCCTTAAAAATGCCCCAGCAACCTTCCAGAGTCTTATGAATGAGTTAGTAGCTGACATCCCTAACTGCACTGTCTACCTAGATGACGTTATAATCTACGATGACAACTTTGAGAGTCACTGTGAGCACATAGAAGCCTTGTTTCGGAAGCTCAGTGAGGCCAGCTTGGTGGTCAATCTGGGCAAGTGCGACTTTGTCCGGGCAACTGTGCAGTATCTTGGGTTTGTGGTCGGGTTAGGCCAGGTGTGCCCCCCCCCCCCCCCCAAAAAAAAAAATAAAAAAATAAAAAAGATACAAGCTATTAACCAGTTCCCCAGGCCGTCCACCAAGCGGCAGATCATGAGATTTTTGGCCATGATCGGTTACTATCGCCGCTTCATTCGGGGTTATTCTACTGTGTTTGCTCCACTGACAGATTTGCTAGCAAAAGAGAAAAAGTTCAAGTGGGCACCTGAGTGTGAAAGGGCTTTTTCGCTGGTCAAGCACCTACTATGCACTCACCCAATCCTCAGGGCCCCTGACTTTGAAAGACCGTTCCAGCTGGCAACAGATGCCAGCGGTGTAGGGGCTGGTGTCGTCTTGATGCAAACAGACGAGGAAGGTTTGGAGCATTGTTACGACTGAGGTTTAAATATATCAGGGCTCTTATTCATTTGACTAGTAATGGCATAAATGCTACAACGGAAAGCGCTAGATCCAACCTCTGATGTATATTCCCAGTGAACAAAGAACACAAATACTCTACAGAGTTCTATATGCAATAATAGGTTATTAAACTCTCAATAAATGTGCGTCTACTCTAGGCTTAATGTTATGTGAAAACAGCCTATTACTACCTATAACCGAAGGTGCTTGGTTATGGTATGCAAAGTAAGGTGGTAAGAGAAGTTACAGCTTACGTTACTTTAATCAATAAATGTTAGGCACTCCTGCATGAAAGAAAGTGCACTAAAGTCCTTCAACACCAACAAGGAATCTTCTTTAAATGTTAGATGCTATCAAGATGCTCGAATCGGAAATGGAACCCAAAAAGGCCGGCAGCGGAACAATGCTCGTGCAGGCTATGCACACAAAAGGCAGGATATATAATGCAGTCGGGGCCAAGAATATCCTAAACGCTACAACAATAATAATGATCGCCACAACAATGCAGTATTCCTATCAACAAAAAGAGCCTAAGTAATTTGTGTCTCAATACATCAAACTAGGCTGCGAAATGCTTGTGTAATCGTAAATGGGTATGCATAATAAGAGTAATTAGGTTAATATACTTAATGTCTACTGTGACTGATAAAGTCTAGCTAGAGTCAATGATACGAGATACTGGTGCGCATGGCATGCCGCATAGCCTAGTGCAAATCTCAAGTCTGTGCGTCAAATATTACGTTATAGGGAAGGGTAGCTCTCTTGAGAAACCTTAATACCGAAGTATTAAGCGTTCTCCTGGCGTACCTCAAAGACAAACAACGAGCTTAGAACAGTGCAGAATGGTATAGGCAAAAAGCCCTCATTCGTGCATGCTCTACTCTCAATGGCACACAGACTAGAATTTACTCAATCAACTCCAGTTCTCAGGTATGTCGTGCAGCTTTTACCTAAAGCCAGCACTCATCGGAAACAATACCTTATAATATCAGACCCCTAGTCTAGCATTATCTAATCCAGCAGAACACTAATAATTATAGGAAGCGGCAATATGAAAGCCAACCAATGCTTCGTGATCAACTTATCTTAACAACTAAACATACATAGGTTATATCAGACCTTAACGCACAATATAACTGGCCAGCATGAAGCTGATTTTGCAGAGTTAACCAGAGGGGATATAGTATTAATAAAAGGTGGTGAAAGATATGGAAAAAGAGAGAGGTAGGCAGAGGAAAAGATTCTCAGGTGCACTGCGGGGGACAGGTATCAAAGGATAAGAGGGATGCGTTCTAGAAACCAGATCTGAGGGAGAAAGTCGCGAGGAAGCTGTATATATACCGGGACTAGTTTGCACCGCGTAATCAAAGCGGTAATAAGTCCTCTAGCCACTAACAAAGTAGCTAGCAAAACATTACATCAACAAGCATGGTAAAGAACTCCCTCAACCAATCCCCGCGAGGCAGCCAGCCGTGACGTCATCGAGCGGGGCAAAAACACTACGCGCCCCCTCTCACTCTGTTCTACTCTCTCTCTCTCTCTGATCTTATCATTACTAGTTAAGGATAAAACATATACTTTACAATTAAATATATAAAGCCTTGACATGGGTGAAAACAAAGAGCCTTTCGGGACTGCCCATGACACGAGCTTTCATATGAAATAAAGCACACCCTAATACATAAACTGTAGCCACATCCACTGTCCTGGCGATCCTAGCGAGTCACTGTAGGACAGGCCATGCGGTTCTAACGGAGTGGTTAACGTCACAGCATCCAGTCAGTTTCTTTTCCAAGAAGTTTAATTCCGCTCAGAAAAACTACTCTGTGGTGGAGAAAGAACTGCTGGCAATAGTGTTGGCACTCAGGCATTTTGAAGTATAATTATGTTCCTGCCTACGGGCCAGTCGTGGTGATTTACACCGACCACCACCCTCTTAAATTTCTGAACCAATTCCACAACCGGAATATGAGGCTGACACGTTTGTCACTCATGTTGCAAGAATACAATCTAGACATTCGCCATATTACCGGTTGTGAGAATGTGATTGCAGACTGTTTGTCGAGGGTGGAGGATCCGGCGTAGATCACCACAGGTGTGTGGGTTTGAGTGGAGAAAAAACCAGGCTTGCCCCTGTAGAGCAGCCGTCAAAAACAATATTAAAATTAAATAAAAAAAATCACATAAAAACTCTTTCTTTTTGATAGTTAATTGTAAGTTGCCAATGTTATAGCTAAAGTCCTAAGTTGAACCTGTCTTTCACTTAGTAGGCTGGGCTTTGTGAAGGTCGCTCAGGGAGCATAGCAGGCTAAAATTATACTATTGTGTTTGGGAGGGGTTGTAAGATTTTCTTTATGCTAATATGTTTTATTTAAGATTGAGCTTTGCATTTCATTTCTGGTGGAGTGGCTAGGTGTGGCGGGTCTTGTCGGCATTCTGTCTTGTCAGATATGGTGCTCGCCTAATGTTGAGCGTCCCATATCTTGGGCGGGGTGTGACGTCTACCAGCGTTGGCAGAATCGCCTCTCGTTGGCCACTAGTGCTCGCCAGGGACATCGAAATGGGCTACAGTTATCAGAGAATGTTGTTCTTTCTTTCCTAGTAATCGCATTGTCACAGACAGTCCAGTGGTGGTCTTTGTTTTCGTCTGTGACAACGGGTTATATTTTATATCAACAGTAGTGATAATAGTACCGGCGTGTGAATGAGAAAGACTTTCAGAGCGAGGAGGTAGTGAGTGTCTGTATGTACGGGTGCATTCCTGCCTCTCGCTCGCCATTGGACGGCGTGTCTGGCGGTGTCCTATGATGCCTGCTGTCTTGTGACGTCTCGGCCCGGGATTGGCCGGCCATCGCGCCTTTGCGGTCTCCTGTTTAACTTGCCTCCTCCATGAGGGTCCCCAGGAGCTGTCCTCGTCAGGACAGGCTTGGCGCGCATGCTTCTAACATCCCTTTGCATACTCTCTCCCGATCACCACCTTTATCACTGTTTCTCTCACTCGATTCTCTCTTTCCATACTCTAACCTTTATTAACTGCACAACACTCCCCTTGGGTTCTGCATACGGTTTTCATAGCCGGCCCATTGTATTGCATGCGCCGTCCTCAGAGATATTTACATGTACTTAGAATAGGTTTGAGGGTTTTTAGTTAGTATAGGTTAAGAACTTTGTGTGTCTCCATTATTGATTTAGTGTTTCTGCTCTTTTTTTTAATGCTAGACTGGGATAAGGTAACTGTAGTCGTTGTCTCCGATGTGTGTACGGTTTGCTTATACCTACACGACTTCGACCGGTCCTGTGGTACCCTGGGTTGTCTTTTCGGTTGTGTCCTTTGCGAGTGCAGCATTGTGTTGACTGAGGGTTTTGGCCTGTACCAGTTCCACACTTTGCTGCCTCTTTGCTTGTCTTTAGAGGGTTGCCAGGATAGAACCAGATACTTGTGATCTGGATCTATAGAGAGAGCCCCCTAGTCAATTAACGTAACTTAAAGGATGCAGTCTTAAGGACATCGCTAGGCTACGAGCCTGTCTTGCTCAACCCCAGTTCCTTACCTAGAGTATCCCAGCTAGACATTATTAATCGAGTAGACACTTGATAGTATTTAATATAAGCTCTTTGATATGTGCGCATTATTATTCACAGCATTTATTAGTCTAGGTTGTTGCTGAGCCGCACAACCATAGCAGACTGTTTCGTTAATGAGGAAGTACTTCTTTTAGTGTCGAGCATTGCTACTGTTGCGCATTTATAGTATTCTCGTGTCAGTTAACATTATATGTCCTATCTTTTAGTGTATTCGATTTACACGTGTGGTGTCCTGCCTCCTGCCTTTATATAGTTCTAAAGTACGAGCATCTTATGACCATCAGACTTTCTTCAGAAGTTTCCAGGTCTATGCTGTAGGACTATACTTCACTTTCTTTCAGATAGGAGTGAAGAGTTTATTGTTGTTTAGAGTAACTGTATTGAAGCATCTTTTTATTGTATTAAATCTTGCAGTGATTTAATTGATCTTTCCATAGATTCCTTTTTATGCATTTTAACGTAACTTGCATCTTGTTTGTTATCAGGCTATACCAGTGCCGGTTAGCCTGAAGTAGAGTACATTTATGCCCAGTTTAGGATACCCCACTATCGCAGATTAACCCTGGAGGGTATAGGTGTTTTTGTTCGCCGGCATATAAGTTCGAGGGTTTGGATCTAGCGTACCGTTGTTGCATAGTGCCCTATTACTAGTCCAATCATTGAGTGCCCTTGTTTTATTCGTAGTCCCGGTCGTAACAAGGGTTAAAGCCTTTGTTACCATCAGTGGTATTTAGAAACCCTTAGTTTAGTTATTTCAACCTCTGCAGTTGTCTTTGAGTTAGCTGTGGGCAGAAAACTAATTTTGGAGAGGTAATTATAAGAGTTTGAGAACTCTATTTCTTATTGCTAATCTGGCAACCTCTGCGTCATATGAGTCTGAAGGGGTTAAGTGAGGGAATTTCAGGCGAATTAAAATTAAGTACAGGGACATCTTGATCCATTTCATCTGAGGTTGAGTTGATGGAGAAAATATCCACAAGAAGGTTAGCTTTACCTCGTGAGTCACTTACAAGATTGCCAGTCGGAGATTTTAATGCTGGAATGGATGAAGCAGTAGTGAAGTTGGATTTGAATGAGTTAAGAGTAGACCAAAATATTTTGTTATCATTTGGATTATTATGGTATTTTGGTTAGGCTAGCAATGCCTAGCTTGGTGTAGCCTAAGCATGGTAAAGTAGAAGCCTAGAAGGTAAAGATGGTGTTTGCAGGCATACCGTCATCATTGTTAACTAGCTGTTATTAGTCCCATGCTGGTAATATATATATTTGATGATGGCAATAAGTCATGGGAGGTGAAAGGAAAAAGCCCCCCTCAACCTATCATTATATCCCATGTCCAACTGTTGGGTAATAGGTTGAGGGGGGCTTTACCCCACTCATCCCCCATGACTTATTGTCATCACCATATATATTTCCAGCAGGGGGGCAAATAACAGCTGGCCGTGGGATAATTTTGTAATTAAATGCAGTCAAATTAGACGCGAACATAACCGAGCCTGCAACTTCATCTAAACAAGGAGGACGGTACGTCCGCTAACACCACCCTTACCAAGGTAAGAGTTGTGTTAGCGGGTGTACTGTCCGCTTTGTTTACATAGTCGCACACTGTTATATTCGCAAATAATTGGACTGCTGTTATTTGCCCCTGCTGGTAAAATATATGATAATGACAATGTTGTGAAGGGTAGGGGGGTCTAAGCCCCCCCTCACCCCATTATTGTATCCCATGGCCAGATGTAGGGTAAAAAAAAATTACCAACCGTGGGATATAATAATGGGTTGATAGGGGCTTTGTCCCCTCAACAAAAATGGAGGTGTTATGAATACAAAAATTATTACCCTAGACTAGCCTAGGCTATAGCCAAAAAATAAAATGTATATAGCCTAGGCCTAGGCCTATATTTTGAAAATGTAGGTAGGCTAGGCCTTGAGGTATTGTGAATACAAAAATATTACCCTAGGCCTATTTTGAAAATTAGGCCTAGGCTAAGTGTGCAATTTTGGCTTGGCTAGAACTAGAGATCCTATAGTGAGAAGAGACTGGCCAACTACATATATCTAAAGGGTCACTAGCTAGAACTATAGTAAAGTCTGGCATGGTTTGGCTAGCCCTGTCTAGGTGTAGACATGGTAAAGTAAACAATATACTGTGGTTAACCCTTCAACCCCGGGTGGTACACGTGTGTACCATTATGTTTTGACCCGAGGAACCCGGGTGGTACAACATTGTACCATTGCTTGCGTATGTGCTTTCGAATGGCGCGCGTAAAAATTTCGTTCCGTGGTCGCTAGGTGACGCCACCAGACACCATGTACGCCACCAAAACAGTCTCTACCCTGCCGCCAACATGGATACTAGCCCAAAAAGTGATTCCCCTGTGTCCGATTCCCTGCTCCCTTTGACGCCTGCCCATGTTCGTCGCGCCCTAACGCAAAGGCACGTACAAGATGCGTTGACTCCCGGAGGTATTGAAATAGCTTTGAGGAGTTATGAACGTGGTGAAGGACAAAATAGTGTTGATGACTTGGGCAGTGATAGCTCCGAGTCTTATCAGTCTCACTATAGTGAAAATTTAGACGATCTAGACGAAATTCATGAAAGAGACGCGCAATTTGTTGGATTTGACGATGACGATGAAAGTGATGATAGTACTGAACGTGATATAGTTGTGCAAGGTGATGAGAGTGTAGTGAGAGTGAGCGAATGGGACAGCACTAGGTCGACTGCCAAGTTTAGGTTGAGTGACACGACACCTAGCCCTTCGCCAGCTAAATCCCCATTCAAGATACGCTTTTATAAGAAGCAAGTTCTTGAAAAGGCGGCCGCGGCAGCCAGGAAAGAGGCCCTAAAACTTGGTGAGGGAGAAGTGCGTGAGGGTGCCAGTGAGGCTGAGCGTGAGGGTGAGGTTGACCCGCCATTGTCTTCCTTATCTACCCACGCCACCCAAGTTGCCCCAGGCGCCCGCCATTCTTCCCCACCACCACCAGCACTGCCTAGGGTTGAGGACCCCCCAATTTCGGCCTATTTACCCCCTATTTCCCCCGAGAGGAGACATACTACTACAGAAAAGGGAAAAGGGAGAAAATATGTGAAAAAAGGAGCTACAAGTAGGCGCTCTTTGTTCGAGGCTCCCGCGGCTTCCACCCCTGCCGGTCCCAGCCATACGCCCCCGCAAGTTTCCCCAGGGTCCACCCCACCTCTCCAGCCTACAACAGAGGTTCCTGACGATGTTTTTGACCTCGCATCCATACCTGCACCTACAGACACTGAACCAGTGCTGTCTACGAATCGTCGTAGGCCAAGGAGCCCCGAACCTCTGCATGAAGATGACAGAGCCTCACCTGCCACTCCTTCCCCACCTCGCCGACCTACACGCTGCCCACGCATCATTCGTTCCCCGCGAGATTATGAGGGGGGGTCTGAAGATGAAGGGCACCTCACAGATGACTCTGGCCATGATTACCTGGGTCCACCGTCAGGGCAAGATGACGGCTCTGACGACAACGACGATGACTTTATGGACATCGACGACCCTCAACCCAGACGCTTTGCCCAGGGCCGTCGTGCTCCTGGCCGCCCTGGCCGCCGGGCTGGGCCTGGGCGCCGTCGCGCTCCTGGCCGCCCTAGGGTGCGCGCCGCCAAAGTTCGTGGGCGTGCTGCCCCAGCTGCAGCTCCTCGTAAGCGTCGCCAGCAGGACCCATTTTATATTTTCAACTGGCAGGATGTGGCTGCTGATGAAGTGAATGACCCTGATGTTACCCCTTTGGATGAGGTACAGGAGGGTTCAGGAGTTACCCCAAGTTTTCCCGCAGGCCCCAATGCTCCACCACATGAGCTTTTTGAGGCATTTTTTGATAAGGAGGTTACTGAGTTTGTCATAGAAGAGACAAACAAGCACCACCAAATCCAGGTGAACTTTTTTGGCAAGGTGACCAAGGGCCACATGAAGCGGTGGACCCCAGTGACTCATCCCGAGTTCATGGTGTTCCTGGCAATCACCATGCTAATGCCTCATGTAAAGAAGCACAGGTTGGCTGACTATTGGATCACCAAAGATCTGATATCCACCCCTGCCTTCGGGAAATACATCTCTCGGGACCGGTACCTCGACATCCTCGGAGCGCTCCATCTTGTCACCAACACCGACATGCATCTCTCTGACAAGCTGTGGAAGATTAGGACGTTGTACGAGATGATGCGAGAACGTTTCACGTCATACTTCACGCCCTTCTGCAACGTCTGTATTGACGAGTCTCTTGTGCTGTTCCGGGGAAAGCTGAGCTTCAGGCAGTACATCCCCTCAAAGAGACATCGCTTTGGTATAAAGTTCTTTGTGCTGTGCGATTGCCAAACTGGTTATGTCCTGGACTTCCTGGTCTACAGCGGGAAGGAAGGGGACGTGGAAATAGACCCCCTCATTGGCTTTGGCGGAGCAGTGGTTCAAGCCATGATGAACCGGTACTTCCAGAAGAATCACGTCCTCTACACGGACAACTACTACACGTCCCCCACTCTCTCAAAGTACCTCCATCAGCGCAAGACGGGGACTGTAGGCACAGTTAGAGCGAAAAGGAAGGGCATGCCAACTTTCCCTCCTAAAACCAAGAAAGGCGATGTCTTCAAAAAGAAGTCGGGACCCATTCTGGCTATTCACTGGCACGACCAGCGGAAGGTCAACCTCCTGATCACCGTCCACAAGGGGGAAATGGTTGAGACTGGCAAGGTGGATCGCCGCACCCAAGTCAGGGTGACCAAGCCCGATGCTGTAATGGACTACAACATAAATATGAGGCTGGTGGACAAGTCCGACATGCAGATAGGCTTCATCGACTGTCTGCGTACCTCGTGCAGATGGTACAAAAAGTTCTTTCTGCACATGGTGGACATGTCAATGCTGAATGCCTACAATATCTACAGGCTTCGGAATCCGCGCACACCCAGGAAGTTCAGTAGCCTGCGGAGGTTCCAAAAACAGGTGTTGGTGGAGCTCCTGGACAGGTATGCTACGCCACAGAGGGCAGTGGCACAACCTGGGCGCCCCGTTCAGGACCGTATGCAGTGTGCACAGTATCTAAATGTGCACAAGCTCGGTTACCTGCCTCTGGAACGAGATGGAGTCACCATTAGCAGAAGGCGGTGCCATGTCTGCTGGAACAGCCAGGTGAGGCCGAGGAAGCAGAAAAAGACCACCATGCAGTGTGTGGAGTGCCAGCTGTCACTATGTGCTATACCGTGCTTTGCTGAATACCACACCAAGCAGGAGTACTAACTTTCAAGGACAGTGAAAGTACCAAAGACTGACAATATGTATGTATATAGGCAACAAGTGGAAATAAAACAATGTATTGTGATAAAAAAGTCATGTATTATGAAACATATATAAATAAGTGAAACAAGACACAATAAATTGTATATAAAACGTTTACAAAGCATATAACTAAGTGAAAGTGACACATGACATAATATTAGATGGCCAAAGTATAATAAACACCTGTGATAACGAATAATCAGTGCCTAATATAACAATAACCTACCTCAATTACTAATAAAATGTACCGTATCAAGTGAAAATGAGCATTATCAGTGACAGTGACACTCTCTCAAGCATATTTACCAAAGTGAAAGTGACACACGAAGTAATATTAGATGGCCAAAGTATAATAAACACCTGTGATAACGAATAATCACTGCCTAATATAACAATAACCTACCTCAATTACTAATAAAATGTACCGTATCAAGTGAAAATGAGCATTATCAGTGACAGTGACACTCTCTCAAGCATATTTACCAAAGTGAAAGTGACACACGAAGTAATATTAGATGGCCAAAGTATAATAAACACCTGTGATAACGAATAATCACTGCCTAATATAACAATAACCTACCTCAATTACTAATAAAATGTACCGTATCAAGTGAAAATGAGCATTATCAGTGACAGTGACACTCTCTCAAGCATATTTACCAAAGTGAAAGTGACACACGAACTAATATTAGATGGCCAAAGTATAATAAACACCTGTGATAACGAATAATCACTGCCTAATATAACAATAACCAGCCTCAATTACTCATAAAAACTACGGTATCGAGTGAAAATGTGAAATATTATTGACAATGATAGCCTAATACACATATTTTATATAATTGGACTCCAAATAACTATAATAACATCAATATCAATAAATAAAATCGCCTCCGGGAGGTAAAAACTCTGGCGCGACGAGTGGCTAAGTGCGCAGTAGGTTAGCCAAGCCGGGGCCTGGGCCAAGGCGACGCATCCGAACGCGGGAAGATTTTCCCGCATAAAAATCACTCCACTTCCCGCGCTCGCCATTATGCAATCACTTGGGCTAGAGACCTCTACTCAACGGCATTCTACACATGAAGGTTTGTGCAACATTTTTTTTTTTTTTTTTATAACTTTGTGTTATGTATTTCAGGAGTAACAGGTGAATCAACATGGACCAAAATTCCTCAAAACCCCCGGACACAGAGTACAGTCACGATCTACCCTAGCCGGGGTTGGAGGGTTAAGGTATAAATTATTATGTTCCTTCCAACAACCAACTATACTCCTAAAATCGATTAATGAAATTTACAAACACATGTGGCAGTCCGTGGATTCGAATCCAGGATGCTCACACCGAAAATCAACACCTTATGCATCGCACCACGTAGACAGTTAACCCGGGAGCTGCGGGGAGACTCTTAAGAGTTCCCCCGGCGCACTGCGGGAAGACTCTTAAGAGTCAGAGAAAATAAAAATCAACTTTTGACATCGAAAAAAAAATATTTTTTTATATTTTTTTTTTTTTATTTTTTTATTTTTTTTTTGGCCCCTGGGCCATGCAAAATCTCAGTCCTCTACCTCCCCTCCTTCCCCACTTTCCTCCTCTCCTTCAGTTATCACCTATTTTCCCTGTTATTCCCTTATTCTGAGGTATATTTTCGTGCTAACATTAGAAATCCGATTGGAGGGTGTGGTCATCACTGATAGCAAGCGAGTGCAAGAGAGAGAGAGAGAGTATCGATCGACTGTGTCTCAGTGGCCTTGGGGAAATTGGCGGGAAAGCAGATTGCCTCACCCATACATTATACAACTCGCGGGCTATATCTCCGAATCTGACCATCCAAACGCTGTTTTCACTCGTTTTATTGTTGTTTCAGGTTAATACCTTTATAATCAACCCATAATAGGCGCATATGGATAAATATTAATGCTATTAATGGCACAATGAATATTTTAGTGACGGAAACACCTCAAATACGTCAGCACAGGGGGACGTTTCCAATTACCCCCATGCGCACTTCAGAGGTTAAAGAATGGTGGACACTGCCTACGATTTATTATGCAACTTCGAATCCTGCATATCAATCTAAGCATGTACACACATCCCAACTGCAACTCACGTAGGCTATGCATATGTGAATGGAAAGAGCAATTAATGGGGCCTTAACCACTAGGGAAGTCCTCTCGATAAATTACCCCTGAACCAATATCAATTATTATGTTCCTTCCAACAACCAACTATACTCCTAAAATCGATTAATGAAATTTACAAACACATGTGGCAGTCCGTGGATTCGAATCCAGGATGCTCACACCGAAAATCAACACCTTATGCATCGCACCACGTAGACAGTTAAAGAATGGTGGACACTGCCTACGATTTATTATGCAACTTCGAATCCTGCATATCAATCTAAGCATGTACACACATCCCAACTGCAACTCACGTAGGCTATGCATATGTGAATGGAAAGAGCAATTAATGGGGCCTTAACCACTAGGGAAGTCCTCTCGATAAATTACCCCTGAACCAATATCAATTATTATGTTCCTTCCAACAACCAACTATACTCCTAAAATCGATTAATGAAATTTACAAACACATGTGGCAGTCCGTGGATTCGAATCCAGGATGCTCACACCGAAAATCAACACCTTATGCATCGCACCACGTAGACAGTTAAAGAATGGTGGACACTGCCTACGATTTATTATGCAACTTCGAATCCTGCATATCAATCTAAGCATGTACACACATCCCAACTGCAACTCACGTAGGCTATGCATATGTGAATGGAAAGAGCAATTAATGGGGCCTTAACCACTAGGGAAGTCCTCTCGATAAATTACCCCTGAACCAATATCAATTATTATGTTCCTTCCAACAACCAACTATACTCCTAAAATCGATTAATGAAATTTACAAACACATGTGGCAGTCCGTGGATTCGAATCCAGGATGCTCACACCGAAAATCAACACCTTATGCATCGCACCACGTAGACAGTTAAAGAATGGTGGACACTGCCTACGATTTATTATGCAACTTCGAATCCTGCATATCAATCTAAGCATGTACACTAATTTCCCAACTAGCCTAACAGATGATTATCAATGATCAATCTATCAGAAATCCTTTAACTTGGGCCACTAACAGGCTTCCCTGTAGCCTAGCTAGGCTAATTTATTATCAATTCACAAGACACTCCATTCCTCTTCCTGTTGGCTGTTAGTAGGGTCATTTGCTTGGAATCTGTGACCATTTTGTTCCTACCTTTTTCTCTCGATGGATTTGACAACCTGAACCATTTTAAAGGAAAATTAGCTCCTATGCCCCTCTGAAAAATTACGGCTAACTCTGCTACAGCCCAATATTCAAAATGGCCGCCAATGCCATCTTGATAAAAACATAAAATGTAATATCTCTGGCATCAGATGAGCTACAAGGACGAATGAGGTGTCCTTTTTCACTAATTCTGGCATTACAAATCCACTGGAATGGTTATTGTATTGTATTGTATTATACTAATTGTACATACTAATCTGCCACTTCACTGTCACTACATGATTCACTGTATGAGCCACTATCAGAATCACTGTCCTCACTTTCGCTGCTATCATCACTGATGTTCTCTGCCTGCGGTGTATATCTAATATTACTTTTTTACTGTTTCAGATGGATCGCATGCCCATCTGATGAAAATCGCCGAGTTGTGAAGTGACCGAAATAATGGATAATAGAAGAGAGAGTGAAGAGTTACCAGACAAGACATTAAATTAATAAGAGTGCATTTTACTCTGTGGTAAGCGATGTACCGCAGATGATCGTTTGGAAAATATTACACCTGAGAAGTGGGAATCCATCCGGGAAAAGTCTTTACAATGGAAAGAACTTGATAAGTTTCAACATATACATGAAAATGTGGTTTGGGAGAAGGGACCAAAGGGTCACCACATGCATAGCACTTGTTACGCATCATTATCCAGCAAGCGCAAGCTCTCAAGCCGAAAAACGCAAACACAAATCCGAGGAACGTCTTGAAAGAGATGAAGCATCAGATCAACAAGACCCTTCCCCAGAGGCCAGTGCACCTAAAAGGCTCCTCTCCAGTATGGGTGTCCTTCACGATAAGACTCTATGTGTGTGGTGCATGAAAGGGGCATACAGGAGTAGTGATCGTGACTAGCAGATTTTACTCCTATCAACAGTAGATGCCTGGACTAAATTCAAGTTACATACTGTCCGTCTGGAAGATGAGGTCATGAGATTGAGACTTGACACTCTGATTGCATCCATCCCAGATAGTCAAACAGCATTTGGGTTGGAAATCCGCTACCATCGTGCGTGCTGGCGCAAATATGTAAGCGACCACAAGCCCCTTTCAGATGAAAGCACTCAACATCTGCAGCGTGTAAACCTCCGAGAGGCCCAGCTCTCTTCTTTCATCATATTCGTCAAGTCATCTTCAAAGACCATGAAATTCGCACACTGCAAGGCCTGCTGCAGGACTATAAGTGCATTATCTCAAATCATGGACATAACTCAGTAGTAAAATCCAGCTACTTAAAGGAAATTCTCGTCAATGAATTTGGGGAAGACATCGGATTTCATGAACGCATTCAAAAGAATGTGAGTGAACTGGTATATGATACAACAGCAGCAGGTACATATATCGAGGCGGAAATATCTTCATTGGGTGTCAGCAATGATCAGTTGGTGATGAATGTTGCGGCACGACTCAAAGAGCAAGTCATCAGGACAAATACTATTCCCTGGCTCCCATATATACACGAGTTGGAGAGAGAAGAAGACCTCAGTGAGCTCCTGCTGAAGCTGCTCACATGGCTGAAACACCCAAATAAGTCTGCAATTGATGACAGTCCATCCGTCCGATCGATTGCATCTATCCTCACAAGCTACATCACTGGAAAACGCACTGCATTTGAGATAAATCTCTCTGTCTTGCTACATGGACTGACCAAGAGCAGGGAGATAGTCGACATAATGTACAAAGATGGACTGGGCATCAGTTACAATGACGTACTTATGCTGCAAGATTTTTGGGTTGTCAATGACCTCAAGTGCTCATCTGATTGCCCCTTCGAACTAGCTGAGGGTAAGCCTGCTATCGCTATAATCGACAACGATGACTTCAAGAGCGACACACTGACCGGTGCTGGCTAGTCACACCGCACTAATGTCATGTTTGTGCAGCCACAATCATTTGGTACAGAACTTCCTTCCGAGAATCACGAGAATAGACCAGTTCCCGGTGCCAACATTGCATCAAACCTCTCGACAACTCTCAAAGAGCTCGGAAGTGAAATGCAAAAAGTCAACCCATACAAGATAGCGAAGCGTGGGAAACCACCTCTCAGGAAGCCACCAGCTGATCAAAGTACTCCTCCTCCTGACACATCGGTGCAAAGAATTTGTGGTGTGATCCATGCATTGGCCAGGGCGCAAGATGACCGAACGAGACCTAAGCCAGAAGAACAGACTGTGCCTGGGTTTTCTGGGTTTCACGCCAGCATGTCAAATGCAGATGAGAAGAGTCGAGCAATATACCACATGACCTATCCCAACCCACCAAGTAAGACAATTCTCAATGATGTGATGTGTAAGCTTTCAAAATCAATCGAAGAAAAAAAGATGCCTTTTGCAATAATTGTTGGTGATCATCCTGTCTACGTGCTCATGCTAGAGTTTAAAAGTGAGAATGCTGAGCTGTTCAGCAAAATCTTACCATTCTTGGTACCCTTCCACATCCAAATGTCGTTCATCTACACTATATACAAGAGGTTTAAGGGATCTGGCATCTCAGATGTATTGGTGGCAGCTGGTGTTATTGCAGACGGGTCTGTTGATCAGGCCCTTCGTGGAAACATGTTAAGCGTGGGGTTCGCTGCTTGCGACTATTCTACGAGACTCTGGTCCACCATGTCATAGACAAACGTTTGGAAGATTCCCCTCTATATGAAGAAGTAAAGGCATCCCTTGCCAAGCTTCGACATCCGATTGATGCACAGGAACTTGCAGATGAACATGCAGAGCTAGAGAGAAATGCTGAGCTGAAGGACCTAGTTGATGCTCTCTTCAAGGACTTTGAGGGTGCCCCACAAGCAGAATACTGGATGTCATTCATGCAAATGGTTGAGGTTCTAACTCAAAATATCCATGCAATCAGAACAAGCAACTGGACTGAGTTCAAGTCCTCACTCAAGCTCATGCTTCCTTTGATGCAAATCTATGATAATGACAGGTATGGTCGGCATCTCCCCGATTTCACCGCAGTGCTTGATACCCTTCCTGTCGATCAGGCTGCATTCATGGGGAGTGGTATGTTTGCACAGTCAATGACAGGAAAACCATATTCGTGTGTCGTCCTCTACAAATGGATAGAGTCAACAATGAATAAGGGCTCTAAGCTGAAGTCTGGTTGGTTGGCCATTCTGAACAATGAAAAGCAGCTCCTTTCAAACACTCAGAATGTGAATAACATCAATCTGGTGAGAACAAAGGTCCATCGCCATGCTAATCGCAAGAAACAAGGAAAAGGGAAGCATGCTGATTGCTCGTCGAGTAAAATGAAGAAGGATGAACAAGCTGTACAGGATATAAGCGCATGTCTCACTGAATTCAAGTGTGATCCATTTGACCATACAAACAAGACACTTCGATCCCTACAGTCAGGAATCCCAGCCTCAGACGCTCTCGCTGCCGACTTGAAATCGGCAAAGGAGGATGGCACAAGCAAACTGAAGCAGTTCTTGAATGAGAGAGTGTATTCCAAGACCATGTCTCTCAACGACAGAGTTACCCCTAACCAAGCGTTTGAACTTTTCAACTCAGGAATTGAAGAAAGCAGATGGTGAGAACCTGAAGGGAAAGACTGAGGAAATGGAACGTAATGCCTTGGCCTCTGTTCTCGGACTGGTTGAAACGAGTGGTGCCCTCAAACTTCAAGAAGTCCTGCAGCATCGTGTTACAGCCGAGTGCCTTTCCATCTTCAACGTCAATGGAACCATCCGTAAGGCACAGAAAAGCAAGCTTCAACAAAAACTAACTATGACTGTCATTCCAGAGCCTGATGTATACACGTCTATTATTGATATGGGCCTCATCTGGCGCCTAACAACTCCTACCATTGAAGACAGAGAGAAGGGAGACGGTACCAAGTATACCTAGGGAGATTATGCAGAGAAGTTGGTGCACTTCGTTCTAACAAGACACAAGCATGCTGAGCGCATCATTTGTGTCAATGATTCATATGATCAGAATTACACGATCAAGGACAGCGAGAGAATACTGCGCCAAAAAAAACTGCCAATCAGCAATGGCTTCATGAAGACAGAAGATAAATGTCTATCTTTCAATCTATTGCCTGACGCTGTGATCCCCGAAGGGGTGGCCACGAACGAACCGCCCCCATGCACCTCTGTCCCCAGTCAGTCGACGCCCCTCCCCCCAACCAGCACCGCCTTCGTTCATGTAGTTCCTCACTCCATCCTTCCACCTCATATTCGGTCTACCTCTCCCCCTCCACCTCGCTCTCGTACACCCTCTTAGTCATTCTCTCGCTTTCCATACGTTCCATATGGCCGAACCATCTCAAGTGTTCCTTTTCACACTTTCCAGCACATCTACCTCCACACCACACCTCCTTCTTACTTCCTCATTAGTCTGTCTATCCCTCCATGTAACTCTGCACGCACTCCTTAAGTAATTCATTTCCACTGCTCTCACTCTTGGTCTGAGTCTCTCAACCAACGTCCATGCTTCGCTTCCGTAAGTCAGTGTCGGGATTACCACACTGTCATGCAAGGACTTCTTCACTTCCATACTGACCACCCTATTTCTTGTTACTGCTTTTAGCGTTCCTACAACCCTCTTCCCCTGTTGTACCCTCTCCCGCACCTCTTCATCCATAGTCCCATCTTTACTCAACACACTGCCCAGATACTTAAGATAAATTTCCTTCTAGTAAAGTTTTCCATGCTCTCCTGGGTAAACCTGAGAACAAAATCCGCCTTCAGGCATTTCTTCAAACGGAATTCCAGAGAACAGCAGCAACAACTAGCACCGAGATCATCTACTGTGTAGTTGGCAGCACTGCAAAGAATCTCACCACAGGCAAGCTTGTGCCAGAGCTCACATGCTCCCATGCAGAGGCAGATACGGCAATTCTCACCATATATAGTGTGCTCCGGTCAGACAGCTACACAGCAGCTGTCGTTCTTGACACAGAGGACACAGACAACTACGTGCAAGCGGCATATGTTGCTCAGAAGACAACAGGAATCCTGTGTGTGAAACACAAACGTCAGCTTATCGATGCCCGATGTTTGTGCAGTGAGGCAATGGCTGCATCCATCATACCACTTCATGTCCTCACTGGGTGTGACCACAACTCTGGCTTCTATGGAGCAAACAAGAAGCTCATCGCAGATCGTCTGGAGAAGTCTAAAGAGGCACACGACCTGCTAGCAGCATGTGGTACACAGCTCCTAGTCACAGAACAGGTCATCAGTGATTTGGAGCGGTTTGTCATTCGATATGTCTTATGGTGATACCAAAAGCAAGACCCTGGGAGATGCGAGGGCAGCGAAGTGGAGAGCTCAGAAGAAAAAAAGCACTATCCGACTTGTGCCTGACTTGGACAGTCTCCGTCCACACTTGGAGCGTGCAAACTATCTTGCATATTTGCAAAAGCATTACCAGCTCCAAAGTCACTCCTCACCGATCGGCCATGGATGGCATCTTGTAAATGGCCTATGTCTGCCTGTCGGTTCCACCCAGCCCCCACTTCCCCCATCCATACCACTACCTACAAATCCGCAGGCAGAGAACAACAGTGATGATTGCAGCGAAAGTGAGGACAGTGATTCTGATAGTGGCTCATACAGTGAATCATGTAGTGACAGTGAAGTGGCAGATTAGTATGTACAATTAGTATAATACAATACAATAACAATACAATATACAATACAATACAATACAATAACCATTCCAGTGAATTTGTAATGCCATAATTAGTGAAAAAGGACACCTCATTCGTCCTTGTAGCTCATCTGATGCCAGAGATATTACATTTCATGTTTATCAAGATGGCATTGGTGGCCATTTTGAATATTGGGCCCTAGCAGAGTTAGCCGTCATTTTTCAGAGGGGCATAGGAGCTCATTGAGAATTGTCTTACTGGGTGGGTTGGTATAGGTCATGTGGTATATTGCTCGACTCTTCTCATCTGCATTTGACATGCTGGCGTGAAACCCAGAAAACCCAGGCACAGTCTGTTCTTCTGGCTTAGGTCTCGTTCGGTCATCTTGCGCCCTGGCCAATGCATTGATCACACCACAAATTCTTTGCACCGATGTGTCAGGAGGAGGAGTACTTTGATCAGCTGGTGGCTTCCTGAGAGGTGGTTCCCCACGCTTCGCTATCTTGTCTTGACTTTTTGCATTTCACTTCCGAGGTCTTTGAGAGTTGTCGAGAGGTTTGATGCAATGTTGGCACCGGGAACTGGTCTATTCTCGTGATTCTCGGAAGGAAGTTCTGTACCAAATGATTGTGGCTGCACAAACATGACATTAGTGCGGTGTGACTTGCCAGCACCGGTCAGTGTGTCGCTCTTGAAGTCATCGTTGTCGATTATAGCGATAGCAGGCTTACCCTCAGCTAGTTCGAAGGGGCAATCAGATGAGCACTTGAGGTCATTGACAACCCAAAAATCTTGCAGCATAAGTACGTCATTGTAACTGATGCCCAGTCCATCTTTGTACATTATGTCGACTATCTCCCTGCTCTTGGTCAGTCCATGTAGCAAGACAGAGAGATTTATCTCAAATGCAGCGCGTTTTCCAGTGATGTAGCTTGTGAGGATAGATGCAATCGATCGGACGGATGGACTGTCATCAATTGCAGACTTATTTGGGTGTTTCAGCCATGTGAGCAGCTTCAGCAGGAGCTCACTGAGGTCTTCTTCTCTCTCCAACTCGTGTATATATGGGAGCCAGGGAATAGTATTTGTCCTGATGACTTGCTCTTTGAGTCGTGCCGCAACATTCATCACCAACTGATCATTGCTGACACCCAATGAAGATATTTCCGCCTCGATATATGTACCTGCTGCTGTTGTATCATATACCAGTTCACTCACATTCTTTTGAATGCGTTCATTAAATCCGATGTCTTCCCCAAATTCATTGACGATAATTTCCTTTAAGTAGCTGGATTTTACTACTGAGTTATGTCCATGATTTGAGATAATGCACTTATAGTCCTGAGCAGGCCTTGCAGTGTGCGAATTTCATGGTCTTTGAAGATGACTTGACGAATATGATGAAAGAAGAGAGCTGCGCCTCTCGGATGTTTACACGCTGCAGATGTTGAGTGCTTTCATCTGAAAGGGGCTTGTGGTCGCTTACATATTTGCGCCAGCATGCACGATGGTAGCGGATTTCCAACCCAAATGCTGTTTGACTATCTGGGATGGATGCAATCAGAGTGTCAAGTCTCAATCTCATGACCTCATCTTCCAGACGGACAGTATGTAACTTGAATTTAGTCCAGGCATCTACTGTTGATAGGAGTAAAATCTGCTAGTCACGATCACTACTCCTGTATGCCCCTTTCATGCACCACACACATAGAGTCTTATCGTGAAGGACACCCATACTGGAGAGGAGCCTTTTAGGTGCACTGGCCTCTGGGGAAGGGTCTTGTTGATCTGATGCTTCATCTCTTTCAAGACGTTCCTCGGATTTGTGTTTGCGTTTTTCGGCTTGAGAGCTTGCGCTTGCTGGATAATGATGCGTAACAAGTGCTATGCATGTGGTGACCCTTTGGTCCCTTCTCCCAAACCACATTTTCATGTATATGTTGAAACTTATCAAGTTCTTTCATTGTAAAGACTTTTCCCGGATAGATTCCCACTTCTCAGGTGTAATATTTTCCAAACGATCATCTGCGGTACATCGCTTACCACAGAGTAAAATGCACTCTTATTCATTTAATGTCTTGTCTGGTAACTCTTCACTCTCTCTTCTATTATCCATTATTTCGGTCACTTCACAACTCGGTGATTTTCATCAGATGGGCATGCGATCCATCTGAAACAGTAAAAAAGTAATATTAGATATACACCGCAGGCAGAGAACAACAGTGATGATAGCAGCGAAAGTGAGGACAGTGATTCTGATAGTGGCTCATACAGTGAATCATGTAGTGACAGTGAAGTGGCAGATTAGTATGTACAATTAGTATAATACAATACAATACAATAACCATTCCAGTGGATTTGTAATGCCAGAATTAGTGAAAAAGGACACCTCATTCGTCCTTGTAGCTCATCTGATGCCAGAGATATTACATTTTATGTTTTTTCAAGATGGCATTGGCGGCCATTTTGAATATTGGGCTGTAGCAGAGTTAGCCGTAATTTTTCAGAGGGGCATAGGAGCTAATTTTCCTTTAAAATGGTTCAGGTTGTCAAATCCATCGAGAGAAAAAGGTAGGAACAAAATGGTCACGGATTCCAAGCAAATGACCCTACTAACAGCCAACAGGAAGAGGAATGGAGTGTCTTGTGAATTGATAATAAATTAGCCTAGCTAGGCTACAGGGAAGCCTGTTAGTGGCCCAAGTTAAAGGATTTCTGATAGATTGATCATTGATAATCATCTGTTAGGCTAGTTGGGAAATTAGTGTATTATTTATACCTTAACCACAGTATATTGTTTACTTTACCATGTCTACACCTAGACAGGGCTAGCCAAACCATGCCAGACTTTACTATAGTTCTAGCTAGTGACCCTTTAGATATATGTAGTTGGCCAGTCTCTTCTCACTATAGGATCTCTAGTTCTAGCCAAGCCAAAATTGCACACTTAGCCTAGGCCTAATTTTCAAAATAGGCCTAGGGTAATATTTTTGTATTCACAATACCTCAAGGCCTAGCCTACCTATATTTTCAAAATATAGGCCTAGGCCTAGGCTATATATATTTTATTTTTTGGCTATAGCCTAGGCTAGTCTAGGGTAATTATTTTTGTATTCATAACACCTCCATTTTTGTTGAGGGGACAAAGCCCCTCTCAACCCATTATTGTATCCCACGGTTGGTAATTTTTTTTTACCCTACATCTGGCCATGGGATACAATAATGGGGTGAGGGGGGGCTTAGACCCCCCTACCCTTCACAACATTGTCATTATCATATATTTTACCAGCAGGGGCAAATAACAGCAGTCCAATTATTTGCGAATATAACAGTGTGCGACTATGTAAACAAAGCGGACAGTACACCCGCTAACACAACTCTTACCTTGGTAAGGGTGGTGTTAGCGGACGTACCGTCCTCCTTGTTTAGATGAAGTTGCAGGCTCGGTTATGTTCGCGTCTAATTTGACTGCATTTAATTACAAAATTATCCCACGGCCAGCTGTTATTTGCCCCCCTGCTGGAAATATATATGGTGATGACAATAAGTCATGGGGGATGAGTGGGGTAAAGCCCCCCTCAACCTATTACCCAACAGTTGGACATGGAATATAATGATAGGTTGAGGGGGCTTTGTCCTTTCACCTCCCATGACTTATTGCCATCATCAAATATATTACCAGCATGGGACTAATAACAGCTAGTTAACAATGATGACGGTATGCCTGCAAACATCATCTTTACCTTCTAGGCTTCTACTTTACCATGCTTAGGCTACACCAAGCTAGGCATTGCTAGCCTAACCAAAATACCATAATAATCCAAATGATAACAAAATATTTTGGTCTACTCTTAACTCATTCAAATCCAACTTCACTACTGCTTCATCCATTCCACCATTAAAATCTCCGACTGGCAATCTTGTAAGTGACCTACGAGGTAAAGCTAACCTTCTTGTGGATATTTTCTCCACCAACTCAACCTTAGATGAAATAGATCAAGATGTCCCTGTACTTAATTTTAATTCGCCTGAAATTCCCTCACTTAACCCCTTCAGACGCATATGACGCAGAGGTTGCCAGATTAGCAATAAGAAAAAGAGTTCTCTCACTCTTATAATTACCTCTCCAAAATTAGTTTTCTGCCCACAGCTAAATCAAAGACAACTGCAGAGGTTGAAGTAACTAAACTAAGGGTTTCTAAATACCACTGATGGTAACAAAGGCTTTAACCTTTGTTACGACCGGGACTACGAATAAAACAAAGGCACTATGCAACAACGGTACGCTAGATCCAAACCCTCGAACTTATATGCCGGCGAACAAAACACCTATACCCTCTAGGGTTAATCTGCGATAGTGGGGTATCCTTAACTGGGCATAAATGTACTCTACTTCAGGCTAACCGGCACTGGTATAGCCTGATAACAAACAAGATGCAAGTTACGTTAAAATGCATAAAAAGGAATCTACGGAAAGATCAATTAAATCACTGCAAGATTTAATACAATAAAAAGATGCTTCAATACAGTTACTCTAAACAACAATAACCTCTTCACTCCTATCTGAAAGAAAGTGAAGTATAGTCCTACAGCATAGACCTGGAAACTTCTGAAGAAAGTCTGATGCTCATAAGATGCTCGTACTTTAAAAATATATAAATGCAGCAGGCAGGACACCACACGTGTAAATCGAATACACTAAAAGATAGGACATATAATGTTAACTGACACGAGAATACTATAAATGCGCAACGGTAGCAATGCTCGACACTAAAAGAAGTACTTCCTCATTAACGAAACAGTCTGCTATGGTTGTGCGGCTCAGCAACAACCTAGACTAATAAATGCTGTGAATAATAATGCGCACATATCAAAGAGCTTATATTAAATACTAACAAGTGTCTACTCGATTAATAATGTCTAGCTGGGATACTCTAGGTAAGGAACTGGGGCTGAGCAAGACAGGCTCGTAGCCTAGCGATGTCCTTAAGACTGCATCCTTTAAGTTACGTTAATTGACTAGGGGGCTCTCTCTATAGATCCAGATCACAAGTATCTGGTTCTATCCTGGCAAACCTCTAAAGACAAGCAAAGAGGCAGCAAAGTGTGGAACTGGTACAGGCCAAAACCCTCAGTCAACACAATGCTGCACTCGCAAAGGACACAACCGAAAAGACAACCCAGGGTACCACAGGACCGGTCGAAGTCGTGTAGGTATAAGCAAACCGTACACACATCGGAGACAACGACTACAGTTACCTTATCCCAGTCTAGCATTAAATAAAAGAGCAGAAACACTAAATCAATAATGGAGACACACAAAGTTCTTAACCTATACTAACTAAGAACCCTCAAACCTATTCTAAGTACATGTAAATATCTCTGAGGACGGCGCATGCAATACAATGGGCCGGCTATGAAAACCGTATGCAGAACCCAAGGGGAGTGTTGTGCAGTTAATAAAGGTTAGAGTATGGAAAGAGAGAATCGAGTGAGAGAAACAGTGATAAAGGTGGTGATCGGGAGAGAGTATGCAAAGGGATGTTAGAAGCACGCTCGCCAAGCCTGTCCAGACGAGGACAGCTCCTGGGGACCCTCATGGAGGAGGCAAGTTAAACAGGAGACCGCAAAGGCGCGATGGTCGGCCAATCACGGGCCGAGACGTCACAAGACAGCAGGCGTCATAGGACACCGCCAGACACGCCGTCCAATGGCGAGCGAGAGGCAGGAATGCACCCGTACATACAGACACTCACTACCTCCTCGCTCTGAAAGTCTTTCTCATTCACACGCTGGTACTATTATCACTACTGTTGATGTAAAATATAACCCGTTGTCACAGACGAAAACAAAGACCACCACTGGACTGTCTGTGACAATGCGATTACTAGGAAAGAAAGAACAACATTCTCTGATAACTGAAGCCCATTTCGATGTCCCTGGCGAGCGCTAGTGGCCAACGAGAGACGATTCTGCCAACGCTGGTAGACGTCACACCCCGCCCAAGATATGGGACGCTCAACATTAGGCGAGCACCATATCTGACAAGGCAGAATGCCGACAAGACCCGCCACACCTAGCCACTCCACGAGAAATGAAATGCAAAGCTCAATCTTAAATAATACAACATATTAGCATAAAGAAAGTCTTACAACCCCTCCCAAACACAATAGTATAATTTTAGCCTGCTATGCTCCCTGAGCGAGCTTCACAGAGCCCAGCCTACTAAGTGAAAGACAGGTTCAACTTAGGACTTTAGCTATAACATTGGCAACTTACAATTAACTATCAAAAAGAAAGAGTTTTTATGTGATTTTTGTTATTTAATTTTAATATTGTTTTTGACGGCTGCTCTACAGGGGCGAGCCTGGTTTTTTCTCCACTCAAACCCACACACCTGTGGTGATCTACGCCGGATCCTCCACCCTCGACAAACAGTCTGCAATCACATTCTCACTACCGGTAATATGGCGAATGTCTAGATTGTATTCTTGCAACATGAGTGACCAACGTGTCAGCCTCATATTCCGGTTGTGGAATTTTCAGAAATTTAAGAGGGTGGTGGTCGGTGTAAATCACCACGACTGGCCCGTAGGCAGGAACATAATTATTATACTTCAAAGTGCCGGAGCGCCAATACTATTGCCAGCAGTTCTTTCTCCACCACAGAGTAGTTTTTCTGAGCGGAATTAAACTTCTTAGAAAAGAAACTGACTGGATGCTGTGACGTTAACCACTCCGTTAGAACCGCATGGCTTGTCCTACAGTGACTCGCTAGGATCGCCAGGACAGTGGATGTGGCTACAGTTTATGTATTAGGGTGTGTTTTATTTCATATGAAAGCTCGTGTCATGGGCATTCCAGAAAGGCTCTTTGTTTTCACCCATGTCAAGGCTTTATATATTTAATTGTATAGTATATGTTTTATCCTTAACTAGTAATGATAAGATCAGAGAGAGAGAGAGAGTAGAACAGAGTGAGAGGGGGCGCATAGTGTTTTTGCCCCGCTCGATGACGTCACGGCTGGCTGCCTCGCGGGGATTGGTTGAGGGAGTTCTTTACCATGCTTGGTGACGTAATGTTTTGCTAGCTACTTTGTTAGTGGCTAGAGGACTTATTACCGCTTTGATTACGCGGTGCAAACTAGTCCCGGTATACATACAGCTTCCTCGCGACTTTCTCCCTCAGATCTGGTTTCTAGAACGCATCCCTCTTATCCTTTGATACCTTTCCTCCGTACTGCACCTGAGAATCTTTTCCTCTGCCTACCTCTCTCTTTTTCCATATCTTTCACCACCTTTTATTAATACTATATCCCCTCTGGTTAACTCTGCAAAATCAGCTTCATGCTGGCCAGTTGTATTGTGCGTTAAGGTCTGATGTAACCTATGTATGTTTAGTTGTTAAGATAAGTTGATCACGAAGCATTGGTTGGCTTTCATATTGCCGCTTCCTATAATTATTAGTGTTCTGCTGGATTAGATAATGCTAGACTAGGGGTCTGATATTATAAGGTATTGTTTCCGATGAGTGCTGGCTTTAGGTAAAAGCTGCACGACATACCTGAGAACTGGAGTTGATTGAGTAAATTCTAGTCTGTGTGCCATTGAGAGTAGAGCATGCATGAATGAGGGCTTTTTGCCTATACCATTCTGCACTGTTCTAAGCTCGTTGTTTGTCTTTGAAGTACGCCAGGAGAACGCTTAATACTTCGGTATTAAGGTTTCTCAAGAGAGCTACCCTTCCCTATAACGTAATATTTGACGCACAGACTTGAGATTTGCACTAGGCTATGCGGCATGCCATGCGCACCAGTATCTCGTATCATTGACTCTAGCTAGACTTTATCAGTCACAGTAGACATTAAGTATATTAACCTAATTACTCTTATTATGCATACCCATTTACGATTACACAAGCATTTCGCAGCCTAGTTTGATGTATTGAGACACAAACGACTTAGGCTCTTTTTGTTGATAGGAAAACTGCATTGTTGTGGCGATCATTATTATTGTTGTAGCGTTTAGGATATTCTTGGCCCTGACTGCATTATATATCCTGCCTTTTGTGTGCATAGCCTGCACGAGCATTGTTCCGCTGCCGGCCTTTTTGGGTTCCATTTCCGATTCGAGCATCTTGATAGCATCTAACATTTAAAGAAGATTCCTTGTTGGTGTTGAAGGACTTTAGTGCACTTTCTTTCATGCAGGAGTGCCTGACATTTATTGATTAAAGTAACGTAAGCTGTAACTTCTCTTACCACCTTACTTTGCATACCATAACCAAGCACCTTCGGTTATAGGTAGTAATAGGCTGTTTTCACATAACATTAAGCCTAGAGTAGACGCACATTTATTAAGAGTTTAATAACCTATTATTGCATATAGAACTCTGTAGAGTATTTGTGTTCTTTGTTCACTGGGAATATACATCAGAGGTTGGATCTAGCGCTTTCCGTTGTAGCATTTATGCCATTACTAGTCCAATGAATAAGAGCCCTGATATATTTAACACCTTACGACCGGCCTATGCGGTTTATTTATATGTACCGCCCAGCGGGGTGTTTTTAGCCAAAATAGGGCTGTTTACGTGATCATTTTCATGCCTAAATAAGACCCAGAACGTAAAACAAGTACCTATCCCTGAAAGGGCATAAAGAGAGCTTTCGAATGACACCATAACGATCCTTTTATGATGGCTAGTTTTCTTGCAATAACCGTGCAACGCGAGTGCAAAAAGCATGTAATTCGGTACTTTCCCCATATAATTCAGTATGTAGCGAGTGAGAGAGGGAGGAGGGAGCTGAGATTCGTGTCAGTAGGTTCGCCGCGGTGGTCTGGAGCAGTCATACGCTCGCTAGTCTCCTGCCACCACTTGTCTCTCTCTCTCAGCAACATAACGTGCTGAAATTGCCACTCGACCTATGTCGAGCGCCGCCACATAGTCCAGCTTTATTTAACTCGACTTATGTGGTGAGTCGCTAATTAAGGGTTAAACCTCAGTCGTAACAATGCTCCAAACTTTCCTCGTCTGTTTGCATTAAGACGGCACCAGCCCCTACACCGCTGGCATCTGTTGCCAGCTGGAACGGTCTTTCAAAGTCAGGGGCCCTGAGGATTGGATGAGTGCATAGTAGGTGCTTGACCAGAGAAAAAGCCCTTTCACACTCAGGTGCCCACTTGAACTTTTTCTCTTTTGCTAGCAAATCTGTCAGGGGAGCTAACACAGTAGAATAACCCCGAATGAAGCGGCGATAGTAACCGATCATGCCCAAAAATCTCATGATCTGCCGCTTGGTGGACGGCCTGGGGAACTGGTTAATAGCTTGTATCTTGTTTGTTTGTTTGTTTGTTTTTTGTTTTTTTTTGGGGGGGGGGGGGAGCACACCTGGCCTAACCCGACCACAAACCCAAGATACTGCACAGTTGCCCGGACAAAGTCGCACTTGCCCAGATTGACCACCAAGGTGGCCTCACTGAGCTTCCGAAACAAGGCTTCTATGTGCTCACAGTGACTCTCAAAGTTGTCATCGTAGATTATAACGTCATCTAGGTAGACAGTGCAGTTAGGGATGTCAGCTACTAACTCATTCATAAGACTCTGGAAGGTTGCTGGGGCATTTTTAAGGCCATACGGCATCACATTGCAACGGTAGGTGTTCCCATCAACCACAAACCCGCATACCCCCTACGCCCGCTCAGACAAGGGCACCTGCCAGTAGCCTTTCACTAGGTCTACCTTAGTTAGAAACTGTGCCTTACCAATCTTGTCTACACTATCGTCAACACGGGGAAGGGGATAAGCATTGGTGGGAGTCAACCCGTTCAATCTCCGAAAGTCAATGCAGAAGCGAACCTTCCCGTCAGGCTTGGGCTGCAGAGTGACAGGAGGTGTCCACCTAACTGCCCCCTTCTCAATCAGCCCCCGTTCCAACATATACTCTAACTCCCCTCTGAGGGCTGGGAGTTTAATGGGTGGAATTCTGTAGGGCACTGATTTAAAGGGGAGGTGATCTCCCACGTCCATGTCATGCACCACTCGAGTTGTGAGGCCTGGATGCTCTGCAAACACAGTGGAGTATGAAGCAAACAGGCGCTGCACGGCTGCACGCTGTTGCTCAGGCAGGTGCACTAGAGCATCATCAGCCACCTGTCTGGAGTTCCCCGCCCACTGGTCAGCAGAGACATGACACTCCCAGTTATCCTCCACCTGGGCTTCACTGTCCCTCACTCCTTCTCCTCCATGACCGCTGCAGGTCAACTCAGGGACAGCGAGAGACTCAGGGGGGCGCCTCACAAACTCTTTCACCAGATTCACATGGCACAGCTGATTCTTTTTACACCTATCTGGAGTAGCCACAAGATAGTCTAGGTCAGAGATCTTTTTTTCCACCTTATAAGGACCAGCGTACTTGGCAAACAACGGATGACCTGGCAGAGGTAACAGAATCAACACCTCCTGCCCCACCTTAAACTCCCGGAGTTTTGTCTTCTCATCGTACCTGTCCTTCATAAGTGCTTGCGACCCTACCAAATTCCTACCTGCCAACTCTAGGCTTCTCAGCATTCTCTCTCTACTCTCGAGGACATACTTTAAATGTTGCTCGCCGCTAAATAAGGGTTAACATGGAGCATGGTTTTGCTGTACCCTCCCAGATTTCTCTAACCATGTTGAGGGGGCCTCTGACCTGATGTCCGAAAACTAACTCATTGGGACTGAACCCTAGGCTTTCACCAGGTACCTCCCGAGCAGCGAATAATACATAGGGCAACCCAAGATCCCAATCCTTGCCATTCTCAACACAGTAACAACACAGCATGCTTTTCAGAGTCGAGTGCCACCTCTCCAACACCCCTTGACTCTCTGGGTGATAGGCTGAAGAGACAACTGTACTGATACCGTGCTGCTGCATAGTCTGTTTGAAAAGGTTAGAAGTAAAGTTGGACCCATGGTCTGACTGCAATTCCTGCAGGTACCCGTACCTAGAACAGTACAATAGCAAGTTACGAACAACAGTCTTAGCAGTACCATTTCGCATGGGGTATGCATCCGGATAACGAGTGGCAACATCCATGATTGTGAGGAGGAACTTGTTGCCAGCACTAGTAGGGGGTAGAGGGCCAACCATGTCGAATATAACCTTACTGAATGGTGGCCCGATTACAGGAATAGGGTGTAACGGAGCCTTGGGAATACACTGGTTTGGTTTACCTACTGTCTGACAGGTACTGCACATTGCCACCCATGACGCCACATGAGCCTTCATACCTGGCCACCAAAACAATTTCGCCAATGCTGTTACCGTCTTACGTAAACCCAAATGCCCTGCCAACGGTACATCATGCGCCATTCTCAGTAGGCTATCACGGCACACACTAGGCACTACCAACTGGTCAACCACTCTCGACCCACCCTCCCAACTCCGTCTGGGATCTAGAAAACGCCTGTACAATATGCCCTCCACACGAAAGAAGTCCCCCGGCTTTGCATCCCCGTCCTCATCAAGTTCCATCGCACCGTTACTACACTTCTGAAGCTCAGGATCATCTATCTGCAGCCGACAGATATCCGAAGGAGCCAATCTATCTAAGTGCTCCCGGAGCAACTTATGGCCTCCCCCGATACTGGACTGTTCGATCCTATCTTGCTTAAGTGTGTAACGTTGCTGTCTCGGAGTTTTCTCACGCCCTACCTCCTCACCAAGTGTGACAGGTTCTGGGGCCACTCCGGACCTAAACATTGGTGCTAATACTGAGTCGCCAAGAAGAGCCGCTGGATCAAAACTCACAAAACTTCTCCCAACTTTAGCTTTCTCCTTCCGACCGTTCCTCCGCTGGTCTAGAGACTGAGGAATAGGCTGTGACACCTTAGATGCACGAGATCAGGTCACAACACACGCCATCTGCTGTAATTGACACCTCTCGACCAACTCATGCCCCTCCCTATTCACGTCGGCAGCCCTCTTTGACTTTGGCACGACTTTGCGGTGCCTACTTCTGAGGTTCCACCCTTAGTCGTTGCCGAGAAGAAGGTCGACGCCCTCTACTGGCAGTTTCTCTACGATTCCAACATCTATCTCTCGTGTCACACCATCAACCTCCAGCTCCACTCGAACCAACGGGTATGACCGTGTAGCATTAATACCCTGCACCAAAACTACCTGTGCCACGTTTATAGGTTGGCCTGTAAAGTTTTTCATCAGAGTCTGGGATGCACCTGTATCACACAACAACTTCAACCCATGCTTGCAACCAGCCCAACTCACGCAGCCACGCCCTCTATGGTCGCAAAAAGCATCGCGGACAGGTTTCGAGCCTTCCGGACACTCCTTCACTGGCTGTGCCCCCGCATCTGACATATCACCCCGGGTAAACGCAGAAGACCTCAGAGACACCCCAATGTTGCTAGCCAAAGACACGACTGCTGTAGGTTGGTTACTAGGGCAGGAACGTGCAAAATGCCCCTTTTTATGACACTTAAAACACTCTACTTCACCCTTGGACTTCCCCTGAGGGGGGGAAGGGACCTGACCTTTCTTAAACGGGACGGTTTTTGGTTTGTGATAAAAATTAGTATCATTGCTCTTACTTTTGTTATTATTGTTGCATCACTGACTCGGGGGTGTGTGGGGGGGGGGGGGTGTGGGAGTGTTGCGCCCCTTGTTAACTGCATCGGTCCGTTGTGCAGACCCGCACCCACGAATCAGCGATAATCTCAGGTCAGCCAACTCAGCTGCCTCTTGTAGAGTTTTAGGATGTTTCTCTTTGAGGTTCAAAGTCAGGTCGCCGCCTGTGCATTTAAAAAATTGCTCTAGAAGGAATAACTGCTCAAACTCTTCGAACGTCGTCACCTTCTCTGACCTCAGCCAATTTCTCAAAGCATCAGACAGTTCCCGGGCATGTTCTAGAAAAGTGCACTCACGACCCTTCGTAACACCCCGAAACTTCAACCTATATGTCTCTGGTTGTAACTCGTACGCCCGCAGAACAGCTTCCTTCAATACCTCATAATCGATGCAAGACTCCAAGGGCAACGCATCATATGCCTTGAGTCCTTTGCCAACCAACCTAGAGGAAACAAGGGCTGCCCACTTAACCTCGGGCCATTGGTGCCCCGGCACTTCTTCTCAAAACGCAGGAAAAACTCGGTGACACCCGACTCGTCAAATGCAGGGACTAACTTAAGAAGGTGCGATAAAGACTGATCAAGACCTCGATTCCCAGAACCGAGACGCTGCCCTGTCGACTCCACCCGAGACTTCTCAAGCTCTATGTCTGCACAGTACTTCGTAGCCTCAACCTGAAGCTCAGCCTCACATATGGCCTTTCTCTCCTCAGCCTGAATCCTAAGCTTAGCCATCTCAAACTCAGATTCCCGCTGCTGCTTAGCCATCTCAAGCTGGAAGAGCATATCTGGAGTTAAACCTAGAGGAGGAGGAGATGCAACAATTGGAGACCCACCCAGTGATCCACCCAGGGGCAAACCACGCTGCCAGTGACTATCGGCCTGCGGGAACGTCCTCGGATCCGGTGTTCTAGAGAGCATGATGGGAGTAGAGTGGAGGGGGGGCTTGGCCGAAGGTGCCAAAGCACCCGCTCCACCCTGTGCACCACGCACCCCACCCAGCACACATGCCACCAGGTCACTTCTCGTCATGCTGCTAGTGCCAACATGCCCCATGACCGTGGCCAAACACTGGAGACCATACCGATCAATCCCCGACACCCGGTCAACAGTAATAGGCATCTCCAAAAACTTCCTTGCATCCTAGGTACTACTCTAATGTCATCTAACAAACCCAGCTTCTGCACCTCAGAGCCTGCTTCCCGTACTGTGTCCTCACTGTGCACTGATCCGTCATTCGACATAGTGTCCACCGGAAATCCTCAACGGTTATAACAAAAAAAAGTACCTAAACTCTCATGTAGTACTATTCACTCAAAAAATGCTTGAAGACAACTCAAGTGCTATACTACGTTGCCAAACAAAATTCCAACGTGTTCAAAATATTCCTCCAAACAAAAATTCCACTGCCAAACTGTGAGAAATAACAATTGGTGAGACAGAGCCTGACTGGCGCCCGACCTCCACTCCCTACGACCGCGTTATCACTCATCTATGCACAAGATTCTCCATTCATTCCTATTCATCACCACCTCTCTTGCCTGTTCTTCAGTCATCTCTCTTTCTTCCAACACTTTTTTCACACCATCTCTCCATCTCCTCCGAGGTCTTCCTCTCAATCTATTTCCCCTTGTTTCTGACTCATATATTCTCTTTGTAAGCCTTTCATCACCCATTCGTTCAACATGGCCATACCAGCATAGCACCCTTCTTTCCACTCTGGCTACAGTACACTTAGCAAATAGGTCTAGGTTACCAATACAAAATCAAATTGGCCTAGGCCTTCCGGCACCAGCACAAACTGTGCTATGTTTAAAGCAATTGTGTCTCTGGCAATTAGGCTACCTTAAAGAAACAAATCACTTTTAATAGGATTAATAATATTTTAAATTTCCCTACCAGAAGAAACGTGAGGAAGGAAGGCTTGGGTTAACTTCCTCATAGTCCTAACCTCGAGGTCAATGTCGATATTGAATGTGTAGGCTATAGGCCTAGGGTGCATTTTTTGGCATGATCACCCATAAAGGCCATAATAACAAGGCTTTCCCTTCAGACTGATTTCTTGCAATAGGCAATACAAATATATAAACAACTTGCTCATCACACAAACAAAATAACAAATACATAGAACTTACATGTGTGCTTCTTCTGGGAATGATGACACTGAGCAGGCTGAGTAGCTCCTGTCCTGTTCTTGGTCCGAGACCGTCAGACCCAGCTCCACCAGGACCACCACCACCACCCTTTACCAACCATGCCTTTGTATTGGCTACCCTGACAGCCTTCTTAATATTCAGCATGTATTTTGTAGTTTGTGGTATAATTCAATTTCATTACCCCTCATAGATTACTTGTAAACAACAGTTTGAATAATCATTGGTATATATGAAAAAATTACCCAGCAAATCACTAAAACAGTCAAATTCCCCCAAATTCCCCAAACTTTAGCAGGTTCCTAGATTTTTCCCTAAACCACTCAAAAAGTTCCAATATAGGAACAAAATCCCTAAAAGTGGGAGCCCTGACGCTGGTACTATTATCACTACTGTTGATATAAAATATAACCCGTTGTCACAGACGAAAACAAAGACCACCACTGGACTGTCTGTGACAATGCGATTACTAGGAAATAAAGAACAACATTCTCTGATAACTGTAGCCCATTTCGATGTCCCTGGCGAGCGCTACTGGCCAACGAGAGGCGATTCTGCCAACGCTGGTAGACGTCACACCCCGCCCAAGACATGGGACGCTCAACATTAGGCGAGCACCATATCTGACAAGGCAGAATACCGACAAGACCCACCACACCTAGCCACTCCACCAGAAATGAAATGCAAAGCTCAATCTTAAATAAAACAACATATTAGCATAAAGAAAATCTTACAACCCCTCCCAAACACAATAGTAAAATTTTAGCCTGCTATGCTCCCTGAGCGAGCTTCACAGATCCCAGCCTACTAAGTGAAAGACAGGTTCAACTTAGGACTTTAGCTATAACATTGGCAACTTACAATTAACTATCAAAAAGAAAGAGTTTTTATGTGATTTTTTTTTATTTATTTTTAATATTGTTTTTGACGGCTGCTCTACACGGGCAAGCCTGGTTTTTTCTCCACTCAAACCCACACACCTGTGGTGATCTATGCCGGATCCTCCACCCTCGACAAACAGTCTGCAATCACATTCTCACAACCGGCAATATGGCGAATGTCTAGATTGTATTCTTGCAACATGAGTGACCAACGTGTCAGCCTCATATTCCGGTTGTGGAATTGGTTCAGAAATTTAAGAGGGTGGTGGTCGGTGTAAATCACCACGACAGGCCCGTAGGCAGGAACATATACTTCAAAGTGCCTGAGCGCCAACACTATTGCCAGCAGTTCTTTCTCCACCACAGAGTAGTTTTTCTGAGCGGAATTAAACTTCTTGGAAAAGAAACTGACTGGATGCTCCAAACCTTCCTCGTCTGTTTGCATTAAGACGGCACCAGCCCCTACACCGCTGGCATCTGTTGCCAGCTGGAACGGTCTTTCAAAGTCAGGGGCCCTGAGGATTGGGTGAGTGCATAGTAGGTGCTTGACCAGCGAAAAAGCCCTTTCACACTCAGGTACCCACTTGAACTTTTTCTCTTTTGCTAGCAAATCTGTCAGGGGAGCTAACACAGTAGAATAACCCCGAATGAAGCGGCGATAGTAACCGATCATGCCCAAAAATCTCATGATTTGCCGCTTGGTGGACGGCCTGGGGAACTGGTTAATAGCCTGTATCTTGTTTTTTTTTTTTTTTGGGGGGGGGGCACACCTGGCCTAACCCGACCACACACCCAAGATACTGCACAGTTGCCCGGACAAAGTCGCACTTGCCCAGATTGACTACCAAGCTGGCCTCACTGAGCTTCCAAAACAAGGCTTCTATGTGCTCACAGTGACTCTCAAAGTTGTCATCAGAGATTATAACGTCATCTAGGTAGACAGTGCAGTTAGGGATGTCAGCTACTAACTCATTCATAAGACTCTGGAAGGTTGCTGGGGCATTTTCAAGGCCATACGGCATCACATTGCAATGGTAGGTGTTCCCATCAACCACAAACCCACATACCCCCTTCGCCCGCTCAGACAAGGGCACCTGCCAGTAGCCTTTCACTAGGTCTACCTTAGTTAGAAACTGTGCCTTACCAATCTTGTCTACACTATCGTCAATACGGGGAAGGGGGTAAGCATTGGTGGGAATCAACCCGTTCAATCTCCGAAAGTCAATGCAGAAGCGAACCTTCCCGTCAGGCTTGGGCTGCAGAGTGACAGGAGATATCCACCTAAATGCCCCCTTCTCAATCAGCCCCCGTTCCAACATATACTCTAACTCCGCTCTGAGGGCTGGGAGTTTAATGGGTGGAATTCTGTAGGGCACTGATTTAAGGGGGGGGGGGGGGATCTCCCACGTCCACGTCATGCACCACTCGAGTTGTGAGGCCTGGATGCTCTGCAAACACAGTGGGGTATGAATGGTCTGTTTGAAAAGGTTAGAAGTAAAGTTGGACCCTTGGTCTGACTGCAATTCCTGCGGGTACCCGTACCTAGAACAGTACAATAGCAAGTTACGAACAACAGTCTTAGCAGTACCATTTCGCATGGGGTATGCATCCGGATAACGAGTGGCAACATCCATGATTGTGAGGAGGAACTTGTTGCCTGCACTAGTAGGGGGTAGAGGGCCAACCATATCGATTATAACCTTACTGAATGGTGGCCCGATTACAGGAATAGGGTGTAACAGAGCCTTGGGAATACACTGGTTTGGTTTACCTACTGTCTGGCAGGTACTGCACATTGTCACCCATGACGCCACATGAGCCTTCATACCTGGCCACCAAAACAATTTCGCCAATGCTGCTACCGCCTTACGTAAACCCAAATGCCCTGCCAACGGTACATCATGCGCCATTCTCAGTAGGCTATCACGGCACACACTAGTCACTACCAACTGGTCAACCACTCTCGACCCACCCTCCCAACTCCGTCTGGGATCTAGAAAACGCCTGTACAATATGCCCTCCACACGAAAGAAGTCCCCCGGCTTTGCATCTCCGTCCTCATCAAGTTCCATTGCACCGTTACTACACTTCTGAAGCTCAGGATCATCTATCTGCAGCCGACAGATATCCGAAGGAGCCAACCTATCTAAGTGCTCCCGGAGCAACTTATGGCCTCCCCCGATACTGGACTGTTCGATCCTATCTTGCTTAAGTGTGTAACGTTGCTGTCTCAGAGTTTTCTCACGCCCTACCTCCTCACCAAGTGTGACAGGTTCTGGGGCCACTCCGGACCTAAACATTGGTGCTAATACTGAGTCGCCAAGAAGAGCCGCTGGATCAAAACTCACAAAACTTCTCCCAACTTTAGCTTTCTCCTTCCGACCGTTCCTCCGCTGGTCTAGAGACTGAGGAATAGGCTGTGACACCTTAGATGCACGAGATCAGGTGACAACACACGCCATCTGCTGTAATTGACACCTCTCGACCAACTCCTGCCCCTCCCTACTCACATCGGCCGCCCTCTTTGACTTTGACACGACTTTGCGGTGCCTACTTCTGAGGTTCCACCCTTAGTCATTGCCGAGAAGAAGGTCGACGCCCTCTACTGGCAGTTTCTCTACGATTCCAACATCTATCTCTCGTGTCACACCATCAACCTCCAGCTCCACTCGAACCAACGGGTATGACCGTGTAGCATTAAACCGTGCACCACAACTACCCGTGCCACGTTTATAGGTTGGCCTGTAAATTTTTTCATCAGAGTCTGGGATGCACCTGTATCACGCAACAACTCCAACCCATGCTTGCAACCAGCCCAACTCACGCAGCCATGCCCTCTATGGTCGCAAAAAGCATCGCGGAGAGGTTTCGAGCCTTCCGGACACTACTTCACTGGCTGTGCCCCCGCATCTGACATATCACCCCGGGTAAACGCAGAAGACCTCAGAGACACCCCAAAGTTGCTAACCAAAGACACGACTGCTGTAGGTTGGTTACTAGGGCAGGAATGTGCAAAATGCCCCTTTTTATGACACTTAAAACACACTACTTCACCCTTGGACTTCCCCTGAGGTGGGGAAGGGCCCTGACCTTTCTTAAACAGGACGGTTTTTGGTTTGTGATAAAAATTAGTATCATTGCTCTTACTTTTGTTATTACCCGTGGAGCCCCAGCGACGCGTCTGACGCGTCGGCTATGTATGTAGCGCACAGCCCCAGAGACGCGCCTAACGCGTCACCCTTATAGCTCCAGTCGTAACTCTCAGAATGGCTCTAGATTTATATGGGAACTACTTTGGGATCTGGCGGACTAATTCCAAAACGTTTTGTCCATACGCGTGCGCGCGCGGGGACGGGAGAGGGCACCCGCCTTCCCACACCTCATGGTCAGTTTACCGCGCACCCTCTCGAGTGAAACACCATGTCTCGACGTTATAGTGGCCGCCTTACCCGCCCCTGCAGTACAGAGGAGGTCATGGATATACTGTACAACACTGACAGCCCTGATAGTGACACTGACTCGGCAATGGACGAGTCTGGGGACGAGTATGCCCCTCGCAAGCCGAAATAAGAGAGCTAGAGGAAGAGCTTGCTCAGATTCCTGTCAGGCGGCGAAGGCCGTCACACAGACAGCAAGGGGCAAGTGCACCTCCCCACCGCCCACTTCCCCATGACCCAACTGAATCCTCAGAAAGTGGGGAAGACGTTGTTGTTGCAGATGAACCTGCTGACCCTCAAAATTACGTGCGTGTACCTGGGGAAGAACAAAGGGGATTGAAGAGAAGAAGGGGCGAGTCTGGGAGTGAAGAGGAGGTACCCCCACAACCCCGCCTGCCTTCTCCCCCACTTCGCATAATCTCCCAACTCAAGAAAAATACCCCGGGGAGGTTCTATTGTCGTCATAAACATAGTGACGAACAACAACGTGGTGATGGACAAATGGAACAACCTGGTAATGGAGAAAGGGCACAACGTGGTGCGAGACAAGGGCAGTCACGTGACCCAAAACGCTCCCTCTTCCCTCCCGACCCAGAGCACGCGGGGAGGGATGAGTCACCACCACCACCACCACTACTACCAGACTCTCCGCCTTGCCATTCTTCCCCCCCACTATCACCTTCAGGCTCCATCCCGTACACCCCCCCACGAATGTCTCCCTCATCTGAACCAGGCCCCTCCCGCGCCACTGCATTATCAACAGCCTCTCCACAACGCCCCGACCTGCCCCAACGCCCTGCAAGCAAACGACGTGGGCGTGTCATATCTCGCGGGCGTGCCACCCACGGCCGAATGCAGAAGGTGAAGCAAATAAGATGCCCCAGCAACGACTCGAGCTCTAGATCTAGCGATCGAGGTCTAGCTCTAGACCCAGGTCCACCTCTCGCCCACGCCGCCCACGCTCCACCCGCACCCGCCCGACCCGCCCCGGTGCCCCTGACGATGACCCTGATGACCCCAAGGCCCCATCTAGCGATGACGAAGGCGCTGATAGGTGGGATTGGGTGGATGGGGAGAACTATCTACCAGGACAATACCAGTTTGTGGGGGCAGCTGAGGCCGGCCCTACCATGCCCAATCGTGGACCTGACACCACAAGACTGGGTGTTTTTCTGCAGTTCTTCACTGCCAACCTTGTCGGCTTGATTGTGGACCAGACGAACTGGTACAACTATTATTTTATGGCAGGGAAGGAGCAGAAGAGGAACTCGGCACGTCTCTCATGGGTGGATTTGTCTTCCGATGAGTTCTACGCATTCCTGGCACTGGTCATCCTAATGGGGGTCACCAAGAAGACGTCTCTCAGGAAGTACTGGTCATGTGATCCCCTCATCGCAACCCCCTTCTTTGGGAAAGTCATGAGCAGGAATAGATTCACGGCAATCATGGGAAACCTGCACTTTATTGATAGCCTGGCAAGCCACACCAGGAACCAGGAACGCCCCAGGAATACCAAAGACCCGATGGAGAGGATAAGACCTATATTTGAATACCTGAAAACTAAATTTGCAGCCTCCTTCAACCCTCACCAAAAACTCATCATTGATGAGAGTCTGGTGCTGTGGAGGGGGAATATTAGCATCCGACAGTACATCCCCAGCAAGCGTCACCGTTATGGCCTGAAACTGTTTGTGATGTGCGACTGCAAAACCGGCTACATCCAGGACATCATCCTCTACATGGGCAAGGTCACTGAACTGGTGGAGGAGAGGACATATGGGATATCTGGGGCCGTTGTCATCACCATGTTGGAGGGATATTTGGACAGGGGCCACATCTTGTACCTCGACAACTAGTACACCAGCCCTTCCCTTGCCAAATTTCTGTACAGCAGAAACACTTGCGTCTGTGGCACCATCAGGAGGAATCGTGTCTACATGCCAGAGCTACCCGAAAGGCGGGAGAAGGGCTCCATCATCCACCTCCAGGCAAATAATATCTTGATGCTCTCGTGGATGGACAATCGTGACGTCAATATCCTCACCAGTATCCACCTGCCCCACTTAGAGGACACCAAACGCCGTGATAGAGCCACAGGTGAGGCGGTCAAAAAAACAGTTGCAATCATTGACTACAACATCAACATGCGGCTGGTTGACAAGTCAGACTCTGTCATACCGTCGGTCGAGTGTGCCAGGAAGACGATGAGGTGGTATAAAAAACTATTTTTCCACCTACTCGACCTCACCCTCTACAACTGCCACATCCAATATCATGAAATAACAGGTGAAGTTGAGACGATGGAGTCGTACTGCATCGAACTTGCACGGGAGCTTCTGTTCTTCTTCAGGGATGGTCCACGCCGCCAGCAACGTCCCGCAGCTCGTTTTCAAGCACCAGAAGGCCCCGCCAGACTGACACAACGCCACTTTTGCGATTTTGTCCCGCCCAACCAAGTAAAACCCAACCCACGCAGACGGTGTCATGTGTGTCGCAACACAGGCAGACGCACACCCAAACGGACAGACACCCGGACGATGTGTGAAGAATGTGATGTGGGACTGTGTTTTCCCACCTGCTTCAGGGATTATCACACCCTCGAGCACTTCTAAGTGTTCAAAGTGTTCAAAGACTGCGATAAAAGACGCTATAATGTAATACTAACAGTGTATATAAAAGACGCAAAAAGTGAATATAAAACAGTGTGTATATATATATAATTTACAAGTGCAAAGTACCGAACTATATAAAACACTAAGTAAATTCTAAACTTATAAAACTGTGTGCAAATAATTATAAGAATACGAGACAATAAGTGCGTAAAACAATGTATATACACCTCATAATCTTAGGTAAAACAATGAACAAGTACAAATAATTCAATGAAAAGGAGAGACAGAATGACCCTTGAGTGAAAGTGACAGCCAGACAGAGATAGAAAGAGGGAAGGGTGCTGTGGAATGTGGGTCACTCGGTCCGCTGTCTGGCCGTGTGTTCGTACGTGAGTTTTGTTATTGTCCTGAGCAAAGATGGGCACCCAAGATGGCCGCCATCACCATGGCAACGGGGACGCTAACACTCGTGCGCACTTGTAGTACTTGAATGAAGGCACTTATCACACTACAACTTCAGTTATATTGACAATATGTGATATACAAAGACATTCTATGAACTCTGAAGCGCACTTTATGTCCGAGAGGTGCAAAATAAGTCATGCTGCCTGGCGGCTGGCAACTGGCTGCTGGCGCGGGAGATTTGAAATGGCGCTAAGGCTCCACTGAGGCTGGGGACCCCCACTACCTCACAGGATCCCCAAATGGCCTAGGTAAGTACTCTTTTCACATTTCTTCAGGACTATCATTATTTTCTAACACATTCTGATATATTTATAAGAAAAAAAAAAATGAAAAATTGCCCGGGTCCTGGTGCGCAAAAATAATAAAACCGGCCGGGGCTGTACGGGTTAAATGTTGCATCACTGACTCGGGGGGGGTGGAGTGTTGCGCCCCTTGTTAACTGCATCGGTCCGTTGTGCAGACCCGCACCCACGAATCAGCGATAATCTCAGGTCAGCCAACTCAGCTGCTTCTTGTAGAGTTTTAGGATGTTTCTCTTTGAGGTTCCCGGGCATGTTCTAGAAAAGTGCACTCACGACCCTTCGTAACACCCCGAAACTTCAACCTATATGCTTTGGTTGTAACTCGTATGCCCGCAGAACAGCTTCCTTCAATACCTCATAATCGATGCAAGACTCCAAGGGCAACGCATCACATGCCTTGAGTCCTTTGCCAACCAACCTAGAGGAAACAAGGGCTGCCCACTTAACCTCGGGCCATTGGTGCTCCCGGCACTTCTTCTCAAAACGCAGGAAAAACTCGGTGACACCCGACTCGTCAAATGCTGGGACTAACTTAAGAAGGTGCGATAAAGACTGATCAAGACCTCGATTCCCAGAACCGAGACACTGCCCTGTCGACTCCACCCGAGACTTCTCAAGCTCTATGTCTGCACAGTTCTTCGTAGCCTCAACCTGAAGCTCAGCCTCACGTATGGCCTTTCTCTCCTCAGCCTGAATCCTAAGCTTAGCCATCTCAAGCTCAGATTCCCGCTGCTGCTTAGCCATCTCAAGCTGGAAGAGCATATCTGGAGTTAAACCTAGAGGAGGAGGAGATGCAACAATTGGAAACCCATTCCAGTGGTCCACCCAGGGGCAAACCACGCTGCCAGTGACTATCGGCCTGCGGGAACGTCCTCGGATCCGGTGTTCTAGAGAGCATGATGGGAGTAGAGTGGAGGGGGGGCTTGGCCGAAGGTGCCAAAGCACCCGCTCCACCCTGTGCACCACGCACCCCGCCCAGCACACATCACTTCTCGTCATGCTGCTAGTGCCAACATGCCCAATTACTGTGGCCAAACACTGGAGACCATACCGATCAATCCCCGACACCCGGTCAACAGTAATAGGCATCTCCAAAAACTTCCTTGCATCCTTGTTACTACTCTAATGTCATCTAAAAACCCAGCTTCTGCACCTCAGAGCCTGCTTCCCGTACTGTGTCCTCACTGTGCACTGATCCGTCGTTCGACATAGTGTCCACCGGAAATCCTCAACGTTTATAAAAAAAGAAGTACCTAAACTCTCATGTAGCACTATTCACTCAAAAAATGCTTGAAGACAACTCAAGTGCTATACTTCGTTGCCAAAAAAAAAGTTCCAACGTGTCCAAAATATTCGTAAAAAAAAAAATGTCCACTGCCAAACTGTGAGAAATAACAATCGACCCCCAAACGGTGATTAACCCTTAAAGATCGGGGGCGGACTTAAGTCTGGTTCCAATTTGCAGCAAGTTAGGAGCATTATTAAAGCTTTTAAAGGGTTAAAATCGAGTGCAAATGGCCGGGAGCGCAGCGGGCCAGACAGCCGACTCCCAGGGCTTACCGCCGCCCATTAAGTCATGTTCCCTGTGTTCTCGAGAGGCCGGCAGTGTAGCCAGTAGTGAGCATAGCTGGGAAAAATATGCCGCTATACGCTAAACTCCCATGTTACTGGTATCACTGTATGAGAACCACGAGTGCTACGTAGCTCGTTCTGGTCTCATTTTGAAGCTTTTAGCCCCTAGTGTTTTGCTAAATAATTTTTTTTTTCATGCAGATACTTGATTTATCATGGAATATGCCCAAATAAGCCCAAAACCTCCCGCTAGACAAGGGTTAAAAAAAAAAAAATTCTCCACAAAAAAATCCTGCAATTATTTCTTAGTTCACTAAATCCTAGACTAAGGTCGCCATTTGTTATGACGACTAAGATAAGATACTAGGCAAGGTCGCCATTTGTTACGACCGGGACTACGAATAAAACAAGGGCACTCAATGATTGGACTAGTAATAGGGCACTATGCAACAACGGTACGCTAGATCCAAACCCTCGAACTTATATGCCGGCGAACAAAACACCTATACCCTCCAGGGTTAATCTGCGATAGCGGGGTATCCTTAACTGGGCATAAATGTACTCTACTTCAGGCTAACCGGCACTGGTTAAGCCTGATAACAAACAAGATGCAAGTTACGTTAAAATGCATAAAAAGGAATCTATGGAAAGATCAATTAAATCACTGCAAGATTTAATACAATAAAAAGATGCTTCAATACAGTTACTCTAAACAACAATACACTCTTCGCTCCTATCTGAAAGAAAGTGAAGTATAGCCCTACAGCATAGACCTGGAAACTTCTGAAGAAAGTCTGATGGTCATAAGATGCTCGTACTTTAGAACTATATAAAGGCAGGAGGCAGGACACCACACGTGTAAATCGAATACACTAAAAGATAGGACATATAATGTTAACTGACACGAGAATACTATAAATGCGCAATGGTAGCAATGCTCGATACTAAAAGAAGTACTTCCTCATCAACGAAACAGTCAGCTATGGTTGTGCGGCTCAGCAACAATCTAGACTAATAAATGCTGTGAATAATAATGCGCACATATCAAAGAGCTTATATTAAATACTAACAAGTGTCTACTCGATTAATAATGTCTAGCTGGGATACTCTAGGTAAGGAACTGGGGTTGAGCAAGACAGGCTCGTAGCCTAGCGATGTCCTTAAGACTGCATCCTTTAAGTTATGTTAATTGACTAGGGGGCTCTCTCGATAGATCCAGATCACAAGTATCTGGTTCTATCCTGGCGACCCTCTAAAGACAAGCAAAGAGGCAGCAAAGTGTGGAACTGGTATAGGCCAATACCCTCAGTCAACACAATGCTGCACTCGCAAAGGACGCAACCAAAAAGACAACCCAGGCTACCACAGGACCGGTCGAAGTCGTGTAGGTATAAGCAAACCGTACACACATCGGAGACAACGACCACAGTTACCTTATCCCAGTCTAGCATTAAATAAAAGAGCAGAAACACTAAATCAATAATGGAGACATACAAAGTTCTTAACCTATACTAACTAAAAACCCTCAAACCTATTCTAAGTACATGTAAATATCTCTGAGGACGGCGCATGCAATACAATGGGCCGGCTATGAAAACCGTATGCAGAACCCAAGGGGAGTGTTGTGCAGTTAATAAAGGTTAGAGTATGGAAAGAGAGAATCGAGTGAGAGAAACAGTGATAAAGGTGGTGATCAGGAGAGAGTATGCAAAGGGATGTTAGAAGCATGCGCACCTAGCCTGTCCTGACGAGGACAGCTCCTGGGGACCCTCATGGAGGAGGCAAGTTAAACAGGAGACCGCAAAGGCGCGATGGTCGGCCAATCACGGGCCGAGACGTCACAAGACAGCAGGCGTCATAGGACACCGCCAGACACGCCGTCCAATGGCGAGCGAGAGGCAGGAATGCACCCGTACATACAGACACTCACTACCTCCTCGCTCTGAAAGTCTTTCTCATTCACACGCTGGTACTATTATCACTACTGTTGATATAAAATATAACCCGTTCTCACAGACAAAAACAAAGACCACCACTGGACTGTCTGTGACAATGCGATTACTAGGAAAGAAAGAACAACATTCTCTGATAACTGTAGCCCATTTCGATGTCCCTGGCGAGCGCTAGTGGCCAACGAGAGGCAATTCTGCCAACGCTGGTAGACGTCACACCCTTAATTGGCGGCGCACGACATATGTCGAGTGAAATAAATTTGGACTATGTGGCGGTGCACGACATCTGTCGAGTGCTATTTTCAGCACGTAATGTTGCTGAGAGAGAGAACTGAGCGGTGGGACGAGCGTAGTAACCTTATAACCGCTCCCCACGACCACCGCGGGTGTACTGAACTGTATTTTAACTTCCTCCCCCTCTTCTCACTCGCTACACAGGGAATTATGTACGGAAATGACCTTATTATAGGGTTTTTGCACTTGTGTTGCATGATTGTTGCAAGAGAACCAGTGGTCATACAAGGATGGTTCTGGTGTCATTGGAAAGCTCTGTTTACGCCCTTTCAGGGATAAATACTTGTTTTATGCTCTAGTTCTTATTTAGTTATGAAAATGAGCACGGAAACAACCCTATTTAGGGTAAAAAAAAAACGCTGGGCGGTACGGTCAAATAGACCACCTAGGCCGCTCGTAAGGGGTTAAAGTATCCCTAATAGGCTCAAAATCGCGTCATATGTCGGAGAGTGTTAAGATCCACACCAGACATGTCAAAACTATTTTGCAGAATCTCTCAGTAGATAAGGCTCCTGGTCCAGATGAAATTCCTCCAATAGTACTTAAGAATTGCTCCTTGGTGCTCGCTTCTGTATTGGCAAAAAACTTCCGTCTGTGTAGTCATACCTCATGCTTCCCAGTACCCTGGAAAGAAGCAAACATCCATCCAGTTCCTAAAAAAGGTGCCTCTTCAGATCCATCAAGCTACAGACCAATAGATATAACTTCCACTCTTGGTAAAGTCTTTGAAATTATATTAAATAATCACATAATTAAGCATCTTGAGAATAATAAATTAATCAGTGATAGGCAATATGGTTTTAGACGATGTCGATCAACTGGAGACATACTTTGCCTTCTTACGCATCAAATCAACCAAGCTACAGACCAACATGGTGAAACACATACAATAGCACTGGATATTATCAAAGGCATTTGATAGAGTCTGGCATCAATCCTTATTGTCGAAGATATCACACTACGGCCTTGCATCATTAGTTCCACTAATTTCTTCTTATCTTCATAACAGAAAAATATGTGTAATGGTAGATGGCCTTTATTCTCAATTTCACTCAATAAATGCTGGTGTTCCCCAGGGATCAGTTTTGGCCCCAACTCTGTTCCTCATTCATATCAATGATCTCATATCTACCACTCATAATCCAATACATTCCTCGCAGATGACTCAACACTCCACAGTTCCTTCACATTTACCAATTCTTTCACCCAACCCGATCTTATAAATTCAAAAATAAACACTGCAATTTCTCTGAACCAGGACCTTTCTAGAATTAATGAATGGGGACAAAATAATCTAGTTTCCTTTAATGAACAGAAAACAAAGTACATTCAATTTTCTAACCGACAGAATCTCACTGACTCCCATATATTTTTTAATGATGTAAATATTCCCACTTCCCCTAGTATTGACATTCTCGGTGTAACATTAACTACTAACTTGAGCTGGACACATTATGTTAGAAGCATTGCTAAGAATGCCTCTAAAAAACTGGGACTCCTGTACAGAGTTCGAGAATTCTTCACTGACGAGCAGTTGGCCGTAATATATAAAAGTCATGTGCGTTCTCAGATGGATTACTGTTCACCTCTGTGGAGTGGAAGTGGAGTGGTTGCATTGAGGCAGTTGGACAAAATTAAAAATAAAGCGATTAGATTAATCAATAACCCTGCAATCACACAGGACCTTTCTACATTATCCATACGAAGAAACGTTGCATCCCTTGCATTATTCTACAGACATTTTCACAGCAATTGTTCCGAGGAACTTGCTTCAATTGTGCCGCCTCTCCACATCTTTCCTCATAGAACTAGGGCAGATGAGAGCGCCCATGAATTTACACTTTCTCCTCCACAATGCAGAACTTCTGCTTATCAAAATTCATTTATCCCTAGAACTACTACTCTTTGGAATTCACTACCCTCGAGTTGCTTTCCACAAACTTACAATCTACAAAAGTTTAAATCCAGTTGTTACAAACATTTTATGAATGGAGGATGCCTTTAGGCACATGGACCTTTTTGTTTGATCTGTTTTTTCCTTCCTCCATTCATTGTCTCTTTAAACAAAAGAAAAAAAAAAAAAAAAAAAGTAGGCCTAACTTTTTCAAAATAAACCTAGGTTATAGCCTAGGCTAGGCTAAACAAAACTATTCACAACACCATATAGGCTAGCCTACTATTTGTTTTGTTTAGCTAGACCTAGGGTAATTCTTTTCATAGTTTTTTTCCTGTGATACTTTCAAATTTGTTGAGGAAATAGGCTACCCTAATCTAACCCAGCTAGGCATTGCTAGCCTAACCAAAATACCATACATAGGCCTAACTTTTCTAGCCTAAATAGCCCTAACTTTTTCAAAATAAACCTATGTTATAGCCTAGGCCTAGGCTAGGCTAAACAAAATTATTCACACCATTTAATATTTATTTATTTTTTAGGCTAGGCCTAGGGTGATTCTTTTCATCATTTTGTTCCTGTGGTACTTTTAAATTTGTTGAGGAATAGGCTACCCTAATCTAACTCAGAGGTGCTGGGGAGTTGGAATAAAAAATGTCCGCAATAAATGAGGGTTAAAATCTACTAATGGTAGGCTACGTGTTGTCGCAGCACATGAATTTGTGCATAATTAACCTTGACTAGGTCTAGGCTGGCATATGTAGGCTATTCATAGCTTAATTCGGCCTGTCATAAGACATTAAGGATACAAATATATTCATACTTTGTATTAAATGCCTTAACCCTTGTTTGACGGGACCGGACTTAAGTCGGTTTAGAGAAGAAAGGACTATGTGGCGGGGACCGACTTCAGGCGGTGTGCAATATTTGGCTCCGAGAGAGAGAAGAGCGGTGGGAGGAGCGTAGGTCGGCTCTGACCGTTCGGCACGGGTCCCGCGCGGCAACTGACGTCGCCTCCACACACATCCACACTCACTGCCTCGCTACACAGGGAATTATGTAAGGAAATTACCATATTTTAGGGATTTTTCCTTCGTCTTGCACGATCGTTGCAAGAGAATACATGGTCGTAGAAGGATGGTTCTGGTGTCATTGGAAAGCACAATTATCGCCCTTTCAGGGATACATAATTGTATTACGCTCTGGCTCTTGTTTATGCATGAAAAAGAGCACGAAAACAAGGTCGTTTAGGGTAAAACCACCCGCTTGGCGGGTAGTAGAAGTTACTGCTTTGCCCGCTCGTAAGGCGTTAATGGTGTTGTAAACACAAGTTAACATTCATATTGCGCTATTATTGCCTCAATAATGACTTCGTGTGTCATAAAGAGCTATACTGCAGACAAATTTGTTATGATCGCGGGTTGTGTTATCGATATTTGTGTACCTATATCCGGGTCAAATTCATGTAAGGGTGATCCGGACCACCCTTTGCGAAAGGGGCTTCCTACGATCAAAGATAGCCGCTACGACGCTTTGTGAATACCAGCATTGAGTCGTAAGGGAGCGGTAAGGGAGTTTTCGGATATCCGGTCCTGTTTTAGAATGTAGGCCTAGGCCAGTGGTCGGCAAGCTGCGGCTCAGGAGCCGCATGCGGCTCTTTCAGTACACTTGTGAGGCTCCAGAAGCTTCAGAAATAATCATTCTTCCTTTAAAATTAAGGCATCATATAACACATTCAAAGCAACATTAGATTTGTTTATTCAACTTCCAAAAGATGTATAGGTATCAATCGTTATGATTTCTAGAAATATGAAACATGTCTTTCCTAAGGTTGTGAATATCAAGATATTGAACTATATCATTATAATTTGTTTAATTCAGAAGTAGGGTATATTCTCTTATTTCTGAAGTACTGTATTTTAGTTAATGAGATTAATTTTGTTTGTATTGCGGCTCCGACAGTACAACATTTTGATGAAGCTTTTTAAAAATGGCTCTTCTAGCTTAGAAACTGTGCTTAGAAATGTCTAAATGTAAGCATCTCATACCAGGGTAAGAATGACGATGTGTATAGCCTAGGCTATGTAAGCATCTCATACCAAGGTAAGAATGATCGAAGTGTGTAGCCCTAGTCTAGCCTTTATCATCAAGGTAAACCTTGTCTGATGTAATCAACCAAACCCTTTTATACAGAGCGTCAACCACATCCCTATCAGAGAAAATCCAACCAAGAACCCCACGGCTAATTCTCAACTCCCAAAGTATTTCTAAATTATAGCCTATTGATGGATGTAGACATTTTGTATGGTCTGCTGTGGAATCTATTTTCGTCAGCTGAGAATGCCCTAGACTAGTAAACACAGACTCATAAGGGGATTAATACAATATACTGTGTAAATGATACATCAGGAACCAGCACTTCATAATCATAATTTGTTCCCATTTTGCTCATCATCGTGAATAGAGGGACTAGGGATAGGGCGAATCTGTGAGACCTCTACCTCGTGTCATGTTTGTTGTGGTAACAGGTGACGCCATCAGACGATGCGCCTATCATCGTAGCGGAAAATAGTTGCCTATTTGCTTTCGAATATTGTTATTATTATAAACGTTTTCATATGAATTATGTCTAACTATCAGTGTCTGGTATATTTGTGGATAACTATATTCATATATAGTTTGGTTTATGTGAGTAACTCATCTTTTTTTATTCTGCCTCCGTAATTCACCTTTAACTTAGTGTGGCCTTACATTATAACTGTCTTCGTGGTGCGATGTATAAGGTGTTGATTTTCGGTGTGAGCATCCTGGGTTCGAATCCATGGACTGCCACATGTGTTTGTAAATTTCATTAATCGATTTTAGGAGTATGGTTGGTTGTTGGAAGGAACATAATAATTATATCGCTACTGATTATTCATTGCCGTTTCACACCTGAATTTCATAACCAGATGATAACATGTTATATTACATTGCGTCATGAAGCAGACACTTCTGTTATCAGTGTTGTCACCTTAGAGCATTATCTCTATTACAAAAAACATCGGTTCACTTACACACACACAATTCACGTCATAATTGCCATCGTTACTTTACACACCAATGCAAGGTAAACATTTACACTTTATACTGAACATCCTCTTCTTCGAAACGAATACAAGTATCCATAACATGGTAACTGGGAACGTGGAAATGAAGACAGTTCTCTGTGGGGTGGGGGACGAGAGAGTGAACCTTAACCCGGGAACTGCGGGAAGACTCTTAAGAGTTCCCCCGGCGGACTGTGGGAAGACTCTTAAGAGTAAGGCTTTTGAACACGTACCAAAACCGCGGGTTTATAGGCAGGCGGCTACAAATTGGTGTGGGTGTAGTACTACATGGCAACTCTCGATACCACTCCGCCACACGCTCGCCCCGCACTTGTACAAGCACCACCGCACCAGAACCCAAGCACTAATCATGGAGCCCACACGTACCTCACGCTCGCGCCCTTATGACACAACCAGCCCTCCTTCTGGTGGTGTCAGCCGCCGTGGAAGGCAGAGGGTGGCTACCCGAAACCCTAGCTACCAGTACGACACGCCCTACAGCTCGGACGACGAAGCACCAGCACTAAAAGCACGTAAAACACGTGCAAGCAGGGCAATGGCACAGAGGTCATTGGACTTTGGGGACACTGCCACGACGACCCAGGCCACTGCAACAACCACTACCACCACCACTGCCACCCCTGCCACCAGTACCAGCGACGCAGGAGGCCACCTTAGGGCTGCAGAACCTGCGGAGGCAGGCAGAATCAAGAGCACGGGCGTAGGGAAGAGAACCCGTACGCCTGCCACAGTGACCCTGCCACCACCACCACCAGCCGCCCCTGGCCCGACTGCCCCTGCCCCTGCCGCCCCTGCTGCCCCTGCCCAAGGAAAAGGGAAGGGGAAGGGGAAGGGGAAAGGAAGAGGGAAAGCGACTGCTGTCCCTGCCGCCCCTGCCGCCCCTGCCCAAGGAAGAGGGAAAGGGAAACGGAAAGGGGCGACAGGCACCACCATCATCTTGCCTGCCTCCAGGCCCACTGCACCACGCACCACTGCCGCCCCTGCCGACGCCCCTGCCGGCCCTTCTGCCCCTGCCCCTGCCCATAAGACGCCCCTACGTGCTAGAGCGAGCAAAACAAATATGACACCATCCAAGTACGCCGCCCTGCTGTTTGGTGGTGATTCGCAGGGCATTGGCAGCCCTGCGGGTTTCGACGACGACGCCCTAGGACGGGACCAAGGGTGGGGGGATTTGGGAGTGGATAGTGGAAGTGAGTCAGACGTCGGTGATGAAAATGAAGAAGGGCGTCTGTCTAGTGAATAGGAGGGTGATGATGATGCTGTGTTGTATCGCGAACATGGCAGCGATATTTCAGACGCAGAAGCAGACGGAGACGACATTCAGATCCCTGGCATGCATTTGTTTGAGTGGTCTGACGGGGTCAATTTTGTGCCTGACGTGCCCCAGTTCAATCCTGGTACGTCAGGTACAACTGATGAATGGCCCTGTGACGAAAACTCTAACGAAAGCGAGTTCTTCCTCGCTTTTTTCGATATGGAGGTAATGACTTACATCGTTGCCCAAACAAACGCCTACTACAGGTGTGCGTTTGGCAAATTGGACGTCATTTCTCCAAAAGCGAGAATACGAGGCTGGGTGGATACGACTGTTGAAGAATTCATGACGTTTTTTGCCTTGTTGTTCCTCATGCCTCTTTGCAAGAAGCATGTGTTGCAACACTACTGGAAGCACGACCCTCTCATCGCCACCCCAACTTTCAATAAGTTCATGACTCGTGACAGATTTTTGTTGCTGCTATTTATGCACTTTGCAGACAACGAAAATCCTAACAGGATTGACAGGATATGGAAAGTTCGGGATGTGTTCACCATGTTGTTGGAGAGGTATAGGAAATACTTTTACCCCTTCCTCAATTTGGTGATTGATGAGTCGCTCGTGCTCTTCAAAGGACGTCTTGTTTTCAAGCAGTATATCCCCTTGAAAAGGCATAGGTTCGGAATCAAGCTCTTCGTGTTGTGCGACTGTGCAAATAGAATAGTGCTTGACATGATCGTGTATACAGGAACTGACATTGACGTACCGAAAGCCGCTGCCGGTGACCCCATGGGCATGTCAGGTGCCATCGTCAGGAAAATGTTGGCACCTTTCCTGGGCAAAGGCCACATCATCTACACTGACAACTGGTATACTTCTCCTGTTCTCTGCCAGTTTCTTCATAACAACCAAACGGGGTCATGTGGGACTGTCAGAAAGACAAGAAAGATTATGCCCAAGTTCACAGGTGATGTCATTCCTCTGTCAGATGCCTCCTCCAGTGACACACCTTCTGAAGACGAACTGGCCCAGGAACACCGCTAGAGGCATGTCCGAAGAAGGCGACGAAGGGGGCAGAAGTACAAGCAACTGGAAAAGTCCGGGAAAGTGGTAGCCCTGAAGTGGAAGGACAAAAGAGACGTTCACCTGCTTTCCACAGTCCACACAGGTGCCCAGATGGACTCTGGTAAAATCCACTACCGAACCAAGAAGACCATCTATAAGCCCGACATGGTAGTGGACTACACAAAGAACATGCGCCTGGTGGACAAGTCTGACTGTCAACTGTCAGGCGTTGAGTGTCTGAGGAAGACTGTGAAGTGGTATCACAAGCTCTTCCTCCACCTAGTTGACATCATGATCCTCAACGCCTACAACTTGTGGTTGGTGAAGAGAGAGATGGCCCCAAACCAGAAGCTAAAATTCCGGGAGTTTGTGTACAACGTTGCATATCAACTCCTGGAGAAGTATGGCACCACCACTCACAGACGTACGGCATGGCGTGGGGATCACGTCCCTGACCGCATCCAGCTGGGGGTGGAAAGACACTACCCAACCAACACCGAGCTGGTTGGCACTCGTCACAGGCAGGTGCAGTGCCACGTCTGCAGCACCAGTGTCAGGAAACCCCACGTACCCAAAAGAGTCACCTCAATGTGCGCCGAGTGCAAAGTTGCACTCTGCTTGGGTGACTGTTTCAGGGACTACCACATGTATAAAAACTACTGAGTGCTGCCCCCTGCCCTGCCCTGCCCTGGACTCGCGCCCTACCTTACCTGACCTGACCAAATTGATTACGCTACCTCATAATGTTACATATATATTATATAATGTATAAGTTCCAAAGATGTCCCTGTGATATAGATTTTTACATTATATAATTGTATCTTTCATTATTTAGTTTATAAGTTTCAAAGATTTCCATGTAATATGCCTTCTTTTTTAGTATATCAATATATGTTTGTTATAGCCAAAGTAATGTGTATATATTTTCTTACCTCAAATGAATTGTACCAAAATAAATATGTTTCAATAAATCATGTCAAACCTACTAAGATAATACAAAAAAATAAAAATAAAATAAAAATAAAAGGTCATGTCACTGTATTCTTACAATATGATATATTCTATGAATATTTCATATTGTTTGAATACAATGGCATGATCTTGTAAACAATTTTTTTTATCAAAATTTATCTAAACATTATAAAACCTTCCCCATAACCCCCTCTTGGATTCGATCCCACTACCCTACCACACTTTAGTTTTCCAGTCCACGACCTTACCAACCATGCCACAAGAACTCATACCAAATGTCACTCAAAACTTTGTGTCTACAACCGAAATGACAATAAAAAACGGGAACACAAGTTTTGACAAAAAAAGTCTAAAATTTACCACGTGTATAGTTATATTTTGTCGAGTTTAGAATATAGAAAATACAAAAAAAGACCATTAAAATATATCGAGCTAAAATGGCAGGGCACGAAACGGGCAAATATGCAAATTTATGTGGCCGACCTCTGACCAAGGGCCGCACCTAGCCGACACGTGTTCATTCAAACATCGAAAATAGACTATACAGATATCATAAGTCTGCAAAGAAACTATATTATACCAATGAAAAACACTCAAATAGGTCGTCGAAGTAGGCTAGGTGGCTAGGTATTATGGGTGTAGCAAACGGAAACACAAGTTTTGAACAAAAATTCTAAAATTTACCACGTGTATAGTTATATTTTGTCGAGTTTAGAATATAGAAAAAAACAAAAAATACCACTAAAATATATCGAGCTAAAATGGCAGGGCACAAAACGGGCAAATATGCAAATTTGTGTGGCCGACCTCTGACCGAGAGCCGCACCTAGCCGACACGTGTTCATTCAAACATCGAAAATAGACTATACAGATATCATAACTTAGCAAAGAAAATATATTATACCAATGAAAAACGCTCAAATAAGTCGTCGAAATAGGCTGGGAGGGTAGGTATTATGGCCGTAGCAAACGTGAACATAAACGGGAGCTGTAAGTCAACACTGGGGGAAAATATTACAATCGTAGAGTAAATAATACGAAATATACGTGGGTACTTACTCGGTAGTAGAACAGCAGACACTTCCTCTGGGGCACCCGATGTGGAGTGATGGGAAGTGGTAGCAACTATGGCGGCGTCTTCAGCAGGGTTGGAGGGAGACAGGCAAGCTTCATCTATGGCGGCTGCGTCTTCTTCAATGTTTGCGGGAGCCTCATCATCTCCACTCCAATCTTCCACTTCGATAAAGTGTCCCTCGAAGGAACTATCTGAGCCTGTGTCCCCACTTTCATTGCCAGATAATGAAATATCGTCGTCAAGAGCGCGGCCTATGGCGGAATCACTAAGGCCTCGCGCTGCCCGTGGCCCGCGAGTGGGGAGAGGAGCGGGTGGTGGCCTGGTGAGACTCTCATCCACGCGATCGGACGAGTGATTTGGTGACACGTCCATCACTTAGGCTTACTAGAAGAAGACTGACCCTCCCACGCACACAGCTTCTCGGGAGGAATGAGTAGTTCACATATTGACCACCAGATGGCTCCCCACAACAATTTTTATGGCGGGAAATATCGAAACATTCCGGAACGTCACCCGCAGTCTGTTGTATTGTTTTGTACAACATTCCGGAACGTCACCCGCAGCGAAAGGGTTAAGTCATTTTGTAAATAAACAATACTCACCCACATGACCGAAGCGCCAAGAAGAAGCTAATATAATTTAATTTATGAGCCTTTCATTGTTTAGCATGGCTAATTCGATCCACCACATAGTAGGGTCATTTGCTTGGAATCCGTGACCATTTTGTTCCTACCTTTTTCTCTCGATGGATTTGACAACCTGAACCATTTTAAAGGAAAATTAGCTCCTATGCCCCTAAGAAAAATGACGGCTAACTCTGCTAGGGCCCAATATTCAAAATGGCCACCAATGCCATCTTGATAAACATGAAATGTAATATCTCTGGCATCAGATGAGCTACAAGGACGAATGAGGTGTCCTTTTTCACTAATTATGGCATTACAAATCCACTGGAATGGTTATTGTATTGTATTGTATTGTATATTGTATTGTTATTGTATTGTATTATACTAATTGTACATACTAATCTGCCACTTCACTGTCACTACATGATTCACTGTATGAGCCACTATCAGAATCACTGTCCTCACTTTCGCTGCTATCATCACTGTTGTTCTCTGCCTGCGGATTTGTAGGTAGTGGTATGGATGGGGGAAGTGGGGGCTGGGTGGAACCGACAGGCAGACATAGGCCATTTACAACATGCCATCCATGGCCGATCGGTGAGGAGTGACTTTGGAGCTGGTAATGGTTTTGCAAATATGCAAGATAGTTTGCACGCTCCAAGTGTGGACGGAGACTGTCCAAGTCAGGCACAAGTCGGATAGTGCTTTTTTTCTTCTGAGCTCTCCACTTCGCTGCCCTCGCATCTCCCAGGGTCTTGCTTTTGGTATCACCATAAGACATATCGAATGACAAACCGCTCCAAATCACTGATGACCTGTTCTGTGACTAGGAGCTGTGTACCACATGCTGCTAGCAGGTCGTGTGCCTCTTTAGACTTCTCCAGACGATCTGCGATGAGCTTCTTGTTTGCTCCATAGAAGCCAGAGTTGTGGTCACACCCAGTGAGGACATGAAGTGGTATGATGGATGCAGCCATTGCCTCACTGCACAAACATCGGGCATCGATAAGCTGACGTTTGTGTTTCACACACAGGATTCCTGTTGTCTTCTGAGCAACATATGCCGCTTGCACGTAGTTGTCTGTGTCCTCTGTGTCAAGAACGACAGCTGCTGTGTAGCTGTCTGACCGGAGCACACTATATATGGTGAGCATTGCCGTATCTGCCTCTGCATGGGAGCATGTGAGCTCTGGCACAAGCTTGCCTGTGGTGAGATTCTTTGCAGTGCTGCCAACTACACAGTAGATGATCTCGGTGCTAGTTGTTGCTGCTGTTCTCTGGAATTCCGTTTGAAGAAATGCCTGAAGGCGGATTTTGTTCTCAGGTTTACCCAGGAGAGCATGGAAAACTTTACTAGAAGGAAATTTATCTTAAGTATCTGGGCAGTGTGTTGAGTAAAGATGGGACTATGGATGAAGAGGTGCGGGAGAGGGTACAACAGGGGAAGAGGGTTGTAGGAACGCTATAAGCAGTAACAAGAAATAGGGTGGTCAGTATGGAAGTGAAGAAGTCCTTGCATGACAGTGTGGTAATCCCGACACTGACTTACGGAAGCGAAGCATGGACGTTGGTTGAGAGACTCAAACCAAGAGTGAGAGCAGTGGAAATGAATTACTTAAGGAGTGCGTGCAGAGTTACATGGAGGGATAGACAGACTAATGAGGAAGTAAGAAGGAGGTGTGGTGTGGAGGTAGATGTGCTGGAAAGTGTGAAAAGGAACACTTGAGATGGTTCGGCCATATGGAACGTATGGAAAGCGAGAGAATGACTAAGAGGGTGTACGAGAGCGAGGTGGAGGGGGAGAGGTAGACCGAATATGAGGTGGAAGGATGGAGTGAGGAACTACATGAACGAAGGCGGTGCTGGTTGGGGGGAGGGGCGTCGACTGACTGGGGACAGAGGTGCATGGGGGCGGTTCGTTCGTGGCCACCCCTTCAGGGATCACAGCGTCAGGCAATAGATAGATAGATAGAAATTTATCTTCTGTCTTCATGAAGCCATTGCTGATTGGCAGTTTTTTTTGCGCAGTATTCTCTCGCTGTCCTTGATCGTGTAATTCTGATCATATGAATCATTGACGCAAATGATGCGCTCAGCATGCTTGTGTCTTGTTAGAACGAAGTGCACCAACTTCTCTGCATAATCTCCCTAGGTATACTTGGTACCGTCTCCCTTCTCTCTGTCTTCAATGGTAGGAGTTGTTAGGCGCCAGATGAGGCCCATATCAATAATAGACGTGTATACATCAGGCTCTGGAATGACAGTCATAGTTAGTTTTTGTTGAAGCTTGCTTTTCTGTGCCTTACGGATGGTTCCATTGACGTTGAAGATGGAAAGGCACTCGGCTGTAACACGATGCTGCAGGACTTCTTGAAGTTTGAGGGCACCACTCGTTTCAACCAGTCCGAGAACAGAGGCCAAGGCATTACGTTCCATTTCCTCAGTCTTTCCCTTCAGGTTCTCACCATCTGCTTTCTTCAATTCCTGAGTTGAAAAGTTCAAACGCTTGGTTAGGGGTAACTCTGTCGTTGAGAGACATGGTCTTGGAATACACTCTCTCATTCAAGAACTGCTTCAGTTTGCTTGTGCCATCCTCCTTTGCCGATTTCAAGTCGGCAGCGAGAGCGTCTGAGGCTGGGATTCCTGACTGTAGGGATCGAAGTGTCTTGTTTGTATGGTCAAATGGATCACACTTGAATTCAGTGAGACATGCGCTTATATCCTGTACAGCTTGTTCATCCTTCTTCATTTTACTCGACGAGCAATCAGCATGCTTCCCTTTTCCTTGTTTCTTGCGATTAGCATGGCGATGGACCTTTGTTCTCACCAGATTGATGTTATTCACATTCTGAGTGTTTGAAAGGAGCTGCTTTTCATTGTTCACAATGGCCAACCAACCAGACTTCAGCTTAGAGCCCTTATTCATTGTTGACTCTATCCATTTGTAGAGGACGACACACGAATATGGTTTTCCTGTCATTGACTGTGCAAACATACCACTCCCCATGAATGCAGCCTGATCGACAGGAAGGGTATCAAGCACTGCGGTGAAATCGGGGAGATGCCGACCATACCTGTCATTATCATAGATTTGCATCAAAGGAAGCATGAGCTTGAGTGAGGACTTGAACTCAGTCCAGTTGCTTGTTCTGATTGCATGGATATTTTGAGTTAGAACCTCAACCATTTCCATGAATGACATCCAGTATTCTGCTTGTGGGGCACCCTCAAAGTCCTTGAAGAGAGCATTAACTAGGTCCTTCAGCTCAGCATTTCTCTCTAGCTCTGCATGTTCATCTGCAAGTTCCTGTGCATCAATCGGATGTCGAAGCTTGGCAAGGGATGCCTTTACTTCTTCATATAGAGGGGAATCTTCCAAACGTTTGTCTATGACATGGTGGACCAGAGTCTCGTAGAATAGTCGCAAGCAGCGAACCCCACGCTTAACATGTTTCCACGAAGGGCCTGATCAACAGACCCGTCTGCTATAACACCAGCTGCCACCAACACATCTGAGATGCCAGATCCCTTAAACCTCTTGTGTATAGTGTAGATGAACGACATTTGGATGTGGAAGGGTACCAAGAATGGTAAGATTTTGCTGAACAGCTCAGCATTCTCACTTTTAAACTCTAGCATGAGCACGTAGACAGGATGATCACCAACAATTATTGCAAAAGGCATCTTTTTTTCTTCGATTGATTTTGCAAGCTTACACATCACATCATTGAGAATTGTCTTACTGGGTGGGTTGGGATAGGTCATGTGGTATATTGCTCGACTCTTCTCATCTGCATTTGACATGCTGGCGTGAAACCCAGAAAACCCAGGCACAGTCTGTTCTTCTGGCTTAGGTCTTGTTCGGTCATCTTGCGCCCTGGCCAATGCATGGATCACACCACAAATTCTTTGCACCGATGTGTCAGGAGGAGGAGTACTTTGATCAGCTGGTGGCTTCCTGAGAGGTGGTTCCCCACGCTTCGCTATCTTGTATGGGTTGACTTTTTGCATTTCACTTCCGAGCTCTTTGAGAGTTGTCGAGAGGTTTGATGCAATGTTGGCACCGGGAACTGGTCTATTCTCGTGATTCTCGGAAGGAAGTTCTGTACCAAATGATTGTGGCTGCACAAACATGACATTAGTGCGGTGTGACTAGCCAGCACCGGTCAGTGTGTCGCTCTTGAAGTCATCGTTGTCGATTATAGCGATAGCAGGCTTACCCTCAGCTAGTTCGAAGGGGCAATCAGATGAGCACTTGAGGTCATTGACAACCCAAAAATCTTGCAGCATAAGTACGTCATTGTAACTGATGCCCAATCCATCTTTGTACATTATGTCGACTATCTCCCTGCTCTTGGTCAGTCCATGTAGCAAGACAGAGAGATTTATCTCAAATGCAGTGCGTTTTCCAGTGATGTAGCTTGTGAGGATAGATGCAATCGATCGGACGGATGGACTGTCATCAATTGCAGACTTATTTGGGTGTTTCAGCCATGTGAGCAGCTTCAGCAGGAGCTCACTGAGGTCTTCTTCTCTCTCCAACTCGTGTATATATGGGAGCCAGGGAATAGTATTTGTCCTGATGACTTGCTCTTTGAGTCGTGCCGCAACATTCATCACCAACTGATCATTGCTGACACCCAATGAAGATATTTCCGCCTCGATATATGTACCTGCTGCTGTTGTATCATATACCAGTTCACTCACATTCTTTTGAATGCGTTCATGAAATCCGATGTCTTCCCCAAATTCATTGACGAGAATTTCCTTTAAGTAGCTGGATTTTACTACTGAGTTAAGTCCATGATTTGAGATAATGCACTTATAGTCCTGCAGCAGGCCTTGCAGTGTGCGAATTTCATGGTCTTTGAAGATGACTTGACGAATATGATGAAAGAAGAGAGCTGGGCCTCTCGGAGATTTACACGCTGCAGATGTTGAGTGCTTTCATCTGAAAGGGGCTTGTGGTCGCTTACATATTTGCGCCAGCACGCACGATGGTAGCGGATTTCCAACCCAAATGCTGTTTGACTATCTGGGATGGATGCAATCAGAGTGTCAAGTCTCAATCTCATGACCTCATCTTCCAGACGGACAGTATGTAACTTGAATTTAGTCCAGGCATCTACTGTTGATAGGAGTAAAATCTGCTAGTCACGATCACTACTCCTGTATGCCCCTTTCATGCACCACACACATAGAGTCTTATCGTGAAGGACACCCATACTGGAGAGGAGCCTTTTAGGTGCACTGGCCTCTGGGGAAGGGTCTTGTTGATCTGATGCTTCATCTCTTTCAAGACGTTCCTCGGATTTGTGTTTGCGTTTTTCGGCTTGAGAGCTTGCGCTTGCTGGATAATGATGCGTAACAAGTGCTATGCATGTGGTGACCCTTTGGTCCCTTCTCCCAAACCACATTTTCATGTATATGTTGAAACTTATCAAGTTCTTTCCATTGTAAAGACTTTTCCCGGATGGATTCCCACTTCTCAGGTGTAATATTTTCCAAACGATCATCTGCGGTACATCATCGCTTACCACAGAGTAAAATGCACTCTTATTCATTTAATGTCTTGTCTGGTAACTCTTCACTCTCTCTTCTATTATCCATTATTTCGGTCACTTCACAACTCGGCGATTTTCATCAGATGGGCATGCGATCCATCTGAAACAGTAAAAAAGTAATATTAGATATACACCGCAGGCAAAGAACAACAGTGATGATAGCAGCGAAAGTGAGGACAGTGATTCTGATAGTGGCTCATACAGTGAATCATGTAGTGACAGTGAAGTGGCAGATTAGTATGTACAATTAGTATAATACAATACAATACAATAACCATTCCAGTGGATTTGTAATGCCAGAATTAGTGAAAAAGGACACCTCATTCGTCCTTGTAGCTCATCTGATGCCAGAGATATTACATTTTATGTTTTTTCAAGATGGCATTGGCGGCCATTTTGAATATTGGGCTGTAGCAGAGTTAGCCGTAATTTTTCAGAGGGGCATAGGAGCTAATTTTCCTTTAAAATGGTTCAGGTTGTCAAATCCATCGAGAGAAAAAGGTAGGAACAAAATGGTCACGGATTCCAAGCAAATGACCCTACTAACAGCCAACAGGAAGAGGAATGGAGTGTCTTGTGAATTGATAATAAATTAGCCTAGCTAGGCTACAGGGAAGCCTGTTAGTGGCCCAAGTTAAAGGATTTCTGATAGATTGATCATTGATCATTGAGCGTATTTATCAATACCAAATCAATATCAATATCAATATCAAAGGGAAATTAGTGTATTATTTATACCTTAACCACAGTATATTGTTTACTTTACCATGTCTACACCTAGACAGGGCTAGCCAAACCATGCCAGACTTTACTATAGTTCTAGCTAGTGACCCTTTAGATATATGTAGTTGGCCAGTCTCTTCTCACTATAGGATCTCTAGTTCTAGCCAAGCCAAAATTGCACACTTAGCCTAGGCCTAATTTTCAAAATAGGCCTAGGGTAATATTTTTGTATTCACAATACCTCAAGGCCTAGCCTACCTACATTTTCAAAATATAGGCCTAGGCCTAGGCTATATATATTTTATTTTTTGGCTATAGCCTAGGCTAGTCTAGGGTAATTATTTTTGTATTCATAACACCTCCATTTTTGTTGAGGGGACAAAGCCCCTCTCAACCCATTATTGTATCCCACGGTTGGTATTTTTTTTTTACCCTACATCTGGCCATGGGATACAATAATGGGGTGAGGGGGGGCTTAGACCCCCCTACCCTTCACAACATTGTCATTATCATATATTTTACCAGCAGGGGCAAATAACAGCAGTCCAATTATTTGCGAATATAACAGTGTGCGACTATGTAAACAAAGCGGACAGTACACCCGCTAACACAACTCTTACCTTGGTAAGGGTGGTGTTGGCGGACGTACCGTCCTCCTTGTTTAGATGAAGTTGCAGGCTCGGTTATGTTCGCGTCTAATTTGACTGCATTTAATTACAAAATTATCCCACGGCCAGCTGTTATTTGCTCCCCTGCTGGAAATATATATGGTGATGACAATAAGTCATGGGGGATGAGTGGGGTAAAGCCCCCCTCAACCTATTACCCAACAGTTGGACATGGAATATAATGATAGGTTGAGGGGGCTTTGTCCTTTCACCTCCCATGACTTATTGCCATCATCAAATATATTACCAGCATGGGACTAATAACAGCTAGTTAACAATGATGACGGTATGCCTGCAAACATCATCTTTACCTTCTAGGCTTCTACTTTACCATGCTTAGGCTACACCAAGCTAGGCATTGCTAGCCTAACCAAAATACCATAATAATCCAAATGATAACAAAATATTTTGGTCTACTCTTAACTCATTCAAATCCAACTTCACTACTGCTTCATCCATTCCACCATTAAAATCTCCGACTGGCAATCTTGTAAGTGACCTACGAGGTAAAGCTAACCTTCTTGTGGATATATTCTCCACCAACTCAACCTTAGATGAAATAGATCAAGATGTCCCTGTACTTAATTTTAATTCGCCTGAAATTCCCTCACTTAACCCCTTCAGACTCATATGACGCAGAGGTTGCCAGATTAGCAATAAGAAATAGAGTTCTCTCACTCTTATAATTACCTCTCCAAAATTAGTTTTCTGCCCACAGCTAAATCAAAGACAACTGCAGAGGTTGAAGTAACTAAACTAAGGGTTTCTAAATACCACTGATGGTAACAAAGGCTTTAACCTTTGTTACGACCGGGACTACGAATAAAACAAGGGCACTATGCAACAACGGTACGCTAGATCCAAACCCTCGAACTTATATGCCGGCGAACAAAACACCTATACCCTCCAGGGTTAATCTGCGATAGTGGGGTATCCTTAACCTCTGAAGTGCGCATGGGGGTAATTGGAAACGTCCCCCTGTGCTGACGTATTTGAGGTGTTTCCATCACTAAAATATTCATTGTGCCATTAATAGCATTAATACTTATCCATATGCACCTATTATGGGTTGATTATAAAGGTATTAACCTGAAACAACAATAAAACGAGTGAAAACAGCGTTTGGATGGTCAAAATCGGAGATATAGCCCGCGAGTTGTATAATGTATGGGTGAGGCAATCTGCTTTCCCGCCAATTTCCCCCAAGGCCACTGAGACACAGTCGATCGATACTCTCTCTCTCTCTCTTGCACTCGCTTGCTATCAGTGATGACCACACCCTCCAATCGGATTTCTAATGTTAGCACGAAAATATACCTCAGAATAAGGGAATATAGGTGATAACTGAAGGAGAGGAGGAAAGTGGGGAAGGAGGGGAGGTAGAGGACTGAGATTTTGCATGGCCCAGGGGCCAAAACAAAATTTTTTTTTTTTTTTTTTTTTTTTTTTTTTTTTTTTTTTTTTTTTGATGTCAAAAGTTGATTTTTTTTTTCTCTGACTCTTAAGAGTCTCCCCGCAGTGCGCCGGGGGAACTCTTAAGAGTCTCCCCGCAGCTCCCGGGTTAACTGGGCATAAATGTACTCTACTTCAGGCTAACCGGCACTGGTATAGCCTGATAACAAACAAGATGCAAGTTACGTTAAAATGCATAAAAAGGAATCTATGGAAAGATCAATTAAATCACTGCAAGATTTAATACAATAAAAAGATGCTTCAATACAGTTACTCTAAACAACAATAAACTCTTCACTCCTATCTGAAAGAAAGTGAAGTATAGTCCTACAGCATAGACCTGGAAACTTCTGAAGAAAGTCTGATGCTCATAAGATGCTCGTACTTTAGAACTATATAAAGGCAGCAGGCAGGACACCACACGTGTAAATCGAATACACTAAAAGATAGGACATATAATGTTAACTGACACGAGAATACTATAAATGCGCAACGGTAGCAATGCTCGACACTAAAAGAAGTACTTCCTCATTAACGAAACAGTCTGCTATGGTTGTGCGGCTCAGCAACAACCTAGACTAATAAATGCTGTGAATAATAATGCGCACATATCAAAGAGCTTATATTAAATACTAACAAGTGTCTTCTCGATTAATAATGTCTAGCTGGGATACTCTAGGTAAGGAACTGGGGCTGAGCAAGACAGGCTCGTAGCCTAGCGATGTCCTTAAGACTGCATCCTTTAAGTTACGTTAATTGACTAGGGGGCTCTCTCTATAGATCCAGATCACAAGTATCTGGTTCTATCCTGGCAAACCTCTAAAGACAAGCAAAGAGGCAGCAAAGTGTGGAACTGGTACAGGCCAAAACCCTCAGTCAACACAATGCTGCACTCGCAAAGGACACAACCGAAAAGACAACCCAGGGTACCACAGGACCGGTCGAAGTCGTGTAGGTATAAGCAAACCGTACACACATCGGAGACAACGACTACAGTTACCTTATCCCAGTCTAGCATTAAATAAAAGAGCAGAAACACTAAATCAATAATGGAGATACACAAAGTTCTTAACCTATACTAACTAAGAACCCTCAAACCTATTCTAAGTACATGTAAATATCTCTGAGGACGGCGCATGCAATACAATGGGCCGGCTATGAAAACCGTATACAGAACCCAAGGGGAGTGTTGTGCAGTTAATAAAGGTTAGAGTATGGAAAGAGAGAATCGAGTGAGAGAAACAGTGATAAAGGTGGTGATCGGGAGAGAGTATGCAAAGGGATGTTAGAAGCACGCGCGCCAAGCCTGTCCAGACGAGGACAGCTCCTGGGGACCCTCATGGAGGAGGCAAGTTAAACAGGAGACCGCAAAGGCGCGATGGTCGGCCAATCACGGGCCGAGACGTCACAAGACAGCAGGCGTCATAGGACACCGCCAGACACGCCGTCCAATGGCGAGCGAGAGGCAGGAATGCACCCGTACATACAGACACTCACTACCTCCTCGCTCTGAAAGTCTTTGTCATTCACACGCTGGTACTATTATCACTACTGTTGATATAAAATATAACCCGTTGTCACAGACGAAAACAAAGACCACCACTGGACTGTCTGTGACAATGCGATTACTAGGAAAGAAAGAACAACATTCTCTGATAACTGAAGCCCATTTCGATGTCCCTGGCGAGCGCTAGTGGCCAACGAGAGGCGATTCTGCCAACGCTGGTAGACGTCACACCCCGCCCAAGATATGGGACGCTCAACATTAGGCGAGCACCATATCTGACAAGGCAGAATGCCGACAAGACCCGCCACACTTAGCCACTCCACGAGAAATGAAATGCAAAGCTCAATCTTAAATAAAACAACATATTAGCATAAAGAAAATCTTACAACCCCTCCCAAACACAATAGTATAATTTTAGCCTGCTATGCTCCCTGAGCGAGCTCCACAGAGCCCAGCCTACTAAGTGAAAGACAGGTTCAACTTAGGGCTTTAGCTATAACATTGGCAACTTACAATTAACTATCAAAAAGAAAGAGTTCTTATGTGATTTTTGTTATTTAATTTTAATATTGTTTTTGACGGCTGCTCTACAGGGGCAAGCCTGGTTTTTTCTCCACTCAAACCCACACACCTGTGGTGATCTACGCCGGATCCTCCACCCTCGACAAACAGTCTGCAATCACATTCTCACAACCGGTAATATGGCGAATGTCTAGATTGTATTCTTGCAACATGAGTGACCAACGTGTCAGCCTCATATTCCGGTTGTGGAATTGGTTCAGAAATTTAAGAGGGTGGTGGTCGGTGTAAATCACCACAACTGGCCCGTAGGCAGGAACATAATTATACTTCAAAGTGAGGAGCGCCAACACTATTGCCAGCAGTTCTTTTTCCACCACAGAGTAGTTTTTCTGAGCGGAATTAAACTTCTTGGAAAAGAAACTGACTGGATGCTGTGACGTTAACCACTCCGTTAGAACCGCATGGCTTGTCCTACAGTGACTCGCTAGGATCGCCAGGACAGTGGATGTGGCTACAGTTTATGTATTAGGGTGTGTTTTATTTCATATGAAAGCTCGTGTCATGGGCAGTCCAGAAAGGCTCTTTGTTTTCACCCATGTCAAGGCTTTATATAATTAATTGTATAGTATATGTTTTATCCTTAACTAGTAATGATAAGATCAGAGAGAGAGAGAGAGTAGAACAGAGTGAGAGGGGGCGCATAGTGTTTTTGCCCCGCTCGATGACGTCACGGCTGGCTGCCTCGCGGGGATTGGTTGAGGGAGTTCTTTACCATGCTTGGTGACGTAATGTTTTGCTAGCTACTTTGTTAGTGGCTAGAGGACTTATTACCGCTTTGATTACGCGGTGCAAACTAGTCCCGGTATACATACAGCTTCCTCGCGACTTTCTCCCTCAGATCTGGTTTCTAGAACGCATCCCTCTTATCCTTTGATACCTTTCCTCCGTACTGCACCTGAGAATCTTTTCCTCTGCCTACCTCTCTCTTTTTCCATATCTTTCACCACCTTTTATTAATACTATATCCCCTCTGGTTAACTCTGCAAAATCAGCTTCATGCTGGCCAGTTGTATTGTGCGTTAAGGTCTGATGTAACCTATGTATGTTTAGTTGTTAAGATAAGTTGATCACGAAGCATTGGTTGGCTTTCATATTGCCGCTTCCTATAATTATTAGTGTTCTGCTGGATTAGATAATGCTAGACTAGGGTCTGATATTATAAGGTATTGTTTCCGATGAGTGCTGGCTTTAGGTAAAAGCTGCACGACATACCTGAGAACTGGAGTTGATTGAGTAAATTCTAGTCTGTGTGCCATTGAGAGTAGAGCATGCACGAATGAGGGCTTTTTGCCTATACCATTCTGCACTGTTTTAAGCTCGTTGTTTGTCTTTGAGGTACGCCAGGAGAACGCTTAATACTTCGGTATTAAGGTTTCTCAAGAGAGCTACCCTTCCCTATAACGTAATATTTGACGCACAGACTTGAGATTTGCACTAGGCTATGCGGCATGACATGCGCACCAGTATCTCGTATCATTGACTCTAGCTAGACTTTATCAGTCACAGTAGACATTAAGTATATTAACCTAATTACTCTTATTATGCATACCCATTTACGATTATACAAGCATTTCGCAGCCTAGTTTGATGTATTGAGACACAAACGACTTAGGCTCTTTTTGTTGATAGGAATACTGCATTGTTGTGGCGATCATTATTATTGTTGTAGCGTTTAGGATATTCTTGGCCCCGACTGCATTATATATCCTGCCTTTTGTGTGCATAGCCTGCACGAGCATTGTTCCGCTGCCGGCCTTTTTTGGTTCCATTTCCGATTCGAGCATCTTGATAGCATCTAACATTTAAAGAAGATTCCTTGTTGGTGTTGAAGGACTTTAGTGCACTTTCTTTCATGCAGGAGTGCCTGACATTTATTGATTAAAGTAACGTAAGCTGTAACTTCTCTTACCACCTTACTTTGCATAACATAACCAAGCACCTTCGGTTATAGGTAGTAATAGGCTGTTTTCACATAACATTAAGCCTAGAGTAGACGCACATTTATTGAGAGTTTAATAACCTATTATTGCATATAGAACTCTGTAGAGTATTTGTGTTCTTTGTTCACTGGGAATATACATCAGAGGATGGATCTAGCGCTTTCCGTTGTAGCATTTATGCCATTACTAGTCCAATGAATAAGAGCCCTGATATATTTAAACCTCAGTCGTAACAATGCTCCAAACCTTCCTCGTCTGTTTGCATTAAGACGGCACCAGCCCTACACCGCTGGCATCTGTTGCCAGCTGGAACGGTCTTTCAAAGTCAGGGGCCCTGAGGATTGGGTGAGTGCATAGTAGGTGCTTGACCAGCGAAAAAGCCCTTTCACACTCAGGTGCCCACTTGAACTTTTTCTCTTTTGCTAGCAAATCTGTCAGGGGAGCTAACACAGTAGAATAACCCCGAATGAAGCGGCGATAGTAACCGATCATGCCCAAAAATCTCATGATCTGCCGCTTGGTGGAAGGCCTGGGGAACTGGTTAATAGCTTGTATCTTGTTTGTTTTTGTTTTTGTTTTTTGTTTTTGGGGATGGGGGGGGGCACACCTGGCCTAACCCGACCACAAACCCAAGATACTGCACAGTTGCCCGGACAAAGTCGCACTTGCCCAGATTGACCACCAAGGTGGCCTCACTGAGCTTCCGAAACAAGGCTTCTATGTGCTCACAGTGACTCTCAAAGTTGTCATCGTAGATTATAACGTCATCTAGGTAGACAGTGCAGTTAGGGATGTCAGCTACTAACTCATTCATAAGACTCTGGAAGGTTGCTGGGGCATTTTTAAGGCCATACGGCATCACATTGCAACGGTAGGTGTTCCCATCAACCACAAACCCGCATACCCCCTACGCCCGCTCAGACAAGGGCACCTGCCAGTAGCCTTTCACTAGGTCTACCTTAGTTAGAAACTGTGCCTTACCAATCTTGTCTACACTATCGTCAACACGGGGAAGGGGATAAGCATTGGTGGGAGTCAACCCGTTCAATCTCCGAAAGTCAATGCAGAAGCGAACCTTCCCGTCAGGCTTGGGCTGCAGAGTGACAGGAGGTGTCCACCTAACTGCCCCCTTCTCAATCAGCCCCCGTTCCAACATATACTCTAACTCCCCTCTGAGGGCTGGGAGTTTAATGGGTGGAATTCTGTAGGGCACTGATTTAAAGGGGAGGTGATCTCCCACGTCCATGTCATGCACCACTCGAGTTGTGAGGCCTGGATGCTCTGCAAACACAGTGGAGTGTGAAGCAAACAGGCTCTGCACGGCTGCATGCTGTTGCTCAGGCAGGTGCACTAGAGCATCATCAGCCACCTGTCTGGAGTTCCCCGCCCACTGGTCAGCAGAGACATGACACTCCCAGTTATCCTCCACCTGGGCTTCACTGTCCCTCACTCCTTCTCCTCCATGACCGCTGCAGGTCAACTCAGGGACAACGAGAGACTCAGGGGGGCGCCTCACAAACTCTTTCACCAGATTCACATGGCACAGCTGATTCTTTTTACACCTATCTGGAGTAGCCACAAGATAGTCTAGGTCAGAGATCTTTTTTTCCACCTTATAAGGACCAGCGTACTTGGCAAACAACGGATGACCTGGCAGAGGTAACAGAATCAACACCTCCTGCCCCACCTTAAACTCCCGGAGTTTTGTCTTCTCATCGTACCTGTCCTTCATAAGTGCTTGCGACCCTACCAAATTCCTACCTGCCAACTCTAGGCTTCTCAGCATTCTCTCTCTACTCTCGAGGACATACTTTAACATGGAGCATGGTTTTGCTGTACCCTCCCAGATTTCTCTAACCATGTTGAGGGGGCCTCTGACCTGATGTCCGAAAACTAACTCATTGGGACTGAACCCTAGGCTTTCACCAGGTACCTCCCGAGCAGCGAATAATACATAGGGCAACCCAAGATCCCAATCCTTGCCATTCTCAACACAGTAACAACACAGCATGCTTTTCAGAGTCGAGTGCCACCTCTCCAACACCCCTTGACTCTCTGGGTGATAGGCTGAAGAGACAACTGTACTGATACCGTGCTGCTGCATAGTCTGTTTGAAAAGGTTAGAAGTAAAGTTGGACCCATGGTCTGACTGCAATTCCTGCGGGTACCCGTACCTAGAACAGTACAATAGCAAGTTACGAACAACAGTCTTAGCAGTACCATTTCGCATGGGGTATGCATCCGGATAACGAGTGGCAACATCCATGATTGTGAGGAGGAACTTGTTGCCAGCACTAGTAGGGGGTAGAGGGCCAACCATGTCGAATATAACCTTACTGAATGGTGGCCCGATTACAGGAATAGGGTGTAACGGAGCCTTGGGAATACACTGGTTTGGTTTACCTACTGTCTGGCAGGTACTGCACATTGCCACCCATGACGCCACATGAGCCTTCATACCTGGCCACCAAAACAATTTCGCCAATGCTGTTACCGTCTTACGTAAACCCAAATGCCCTGCCAACGGTACATTATGCGCCATTCTCAGTAGGCTATCACGGCACACACTAGGCACTACCAACTGGTCAACCACTCTCGACCCACCCTCCCAACTCCGTCTTGGATCTAGAAAACGCCTGTACAATATGCCCTCCACACGAAAGAAGTCCCCCGGCTTTGCATCCCCGTCCTCATCAAGTTCCATCGCACCGTTACTACACTTCTGAAGCTCAGGATCATCTATCTGCAGCTGACAGATATCCGAAGGAGCCAATCTATCTAAGTGCTCCCGGAGCAACTTATGGCCTCCCCCGATACTGGACTGTTCGATCCTATCGTGCTTAAGTGTGTAACGTTGCTGTCTCGGAGTTTTCTCACGCCCTACCTCCTCACCAAGTGTGACAGGTTCTGGGGCCACTCCGGACCTAAACATTGGTGCTAATACTGAGTCGCCAAGAAGAGCCGCTGGATCAAAACTCACAAAACTTCTCCCAACTTTAGCTTTCTCCTTCCGACCGTTCCTCCGCTGGTCTAGAGACTGAGGAATAGGCTGTGACACCTTAGATGCACGAGATCAGGTGACAACACACACCATCTGCTGTAATTGACACCTCTCGACCAACTCATGCCCCTCCCTACTCACGTCGGCAGCCCTCTTTGACTTTGGCACGACTTTGCGGTGCCTACTTCTGAGGTTCCACCCTTAGTCGTTGCCGAGAAGAAGGTCGACGCCCTCTACTGGCAGTTTCTCTACGATTCCAACATCTATCTCTCGTGTCACACCATCAACCTCCAGCTCCACTCGAACCAACGGGTATGACCGTGTAGCATTAATACCCTTCACCCCCCCTGGGGGTGAGGGAATAGAATATGCCCCACGTGCCTTTTGCGTGTCGTAAGAGGCGACTAAAGAGGTTGGGTCGGTGGGCTTGCGACCCCCACCCGGAAAAAATATCTAAGCAAAGAAAAACGAACGAACAGCCTCGGATGCGGACGGAACCAACGTTGACGAACCACGACCGACTAAGGACATGCCTGCGAACATTCTGAGAATGGCTACGTGGAATGTTAGTGGCATGAATGATGGCACAAAAGAGAGAGAGGTTCTGGAAGTGTTAGTGAATGCCAGGCTGGATGTATGTGGAATGACAGAGACCAAATGGAAAGGTTCAGATGTGAGAGAATGGGAATGTGGAATGGGTGTGTGTGCTGGAGTGAGTGAAGGAACAGCGAGAGAAGGTGCATGTTTGTTTGTAAGTAGCAAATGGAAGGAATGTGTAAGAGAGTATGGGTCTGTGGGTTCAAGGATTGTGTGGGTGAGAATGAAAGTAGGAATACAAACGTGGGTGATTGTATGCGTGTATGCCCCGACAGAGGATATACTTGAAAGAAAGAAAGAGGAGTTCTGGATGAATGTGGAGGCGTGCCTGGAGAAGTTTGACAAGAACGAAAGAATATTTCTGATTGGGGATATGAATGGTAAGGTGGGTGATAGGAAAGTTGAGGGAGTGGTGGGAGGGTGGGGGGTACCATCAGAGGTGAATGGGAATGGTAGTGCACTTGTGGACGTATGTGTGGGGAGGAGGCTGTGGATAGCCAACACCTTCTTCCGACACAGAATGATCCACAGGTACACGTGGAAACGGATGTTGACGATGAAGGATAAGACAGTGGTGGAACGAAAGTCATTGATTGATTATTATGTGTGGATGAAAGAATGAAGAAATCTGTGATGGATGCTAGGGTGTATAGGGGTATTGGAGGGGGTCTGTCTGATCATTATGTAGTGGTAGCTAAGGTTAGGATACAAAAGAAGTAGGTGAGGAGAGCGGGAGGGAGGCGAGAGGAGGGTGGAATGGTGAGGAGGGTGGAGAGGTTGCAGGAGGAGGAAGTCAGGGAGGAGTACAGGAGAGCAGTGGAAAGACGACTAGGTGGGTTCGACCTGGAAGTTATGGAGGAAGTGGAGGAGATGAGCAAGGTGTTTAAGGATGAGATCTGTGCAGCATGTGAGGAGGTGTGTGGAGTGAGGAGAAGAGGGAGGGGAGTGAAAGGTACAGCATGGTGGACAGAAGAGGTAAGAATAGCTGTGGAAGAAAAGAAGAAAGCATATAGAGAGTGGTTGGGTAGTAGAGGGAATGAAGATTCCGAGAGACAGAAACGAGCGAGGTACGTGGAGAGTAAGAGGGTGGTGAAGAGAGTAGTGAAGGAAAGTAAGAGAAGAGTAGATGAGGAATTTGGAAGGAATCTGAGTGTAAAATGGAGGGAGAGTAAGAAATTGTTCTGGAAAGAAGTCAAGAAAGTTAGGGAAGGTAGCAAGGGAAACAGTAAGGGTGTGAAAGATAAGAATGGGAGAATGCTAGCCGAGAAGCAAGAGAGAGTCGAAAGATGGAGGGAGTACTTCAGTGAGTTGCTAAATGAAAGGAATGAAGAGCCAGCAAACATAGCTGGATATGGTATGGGAGGGAGAAGAAGAGAAGTAGTGGAGGAGGAGGTGGGGATCAGGAGGTCAGAAGTGTGGGAAGCCATGAAAAGAGTGAAGTTGGGGAAAGCACCAGGAACAGATGGAGTGTGTGGGGAAATGTTGAGGTTTGGTGGTGAGATAGTGATAGAATGGGTATGGAAAATGTGCAAACTAGCATGGGAGAAGGGGAGTGCACCCGATGACTGGAAGACTGGCATAATAGTCCCCCTATATAAGGGCAAAGGGGAAAGAGGAGTGTGTGGTAACCACCGAGGAATATGTCTTCTAAGCGTAGTAGGGAAGGTATACAGTAGGGTAGTGATTGAGAGAGTGAGAGTGAGAACGGAGAAATGGATAGGCGACGAGCAGGGAGGTTTTAGGAAGGGAAGAGGATGTGTAGATCAGATTTTTACCCTGAATTGTGTTGTGGAGAAGTATCTGGAGAAGAAACAAAAGGTGTATGTTGCCTTTATGGACTTGGAGAAGGCCTATGACAGAGTGGATAGAGAAGGTTTGTGGAAAGTACTTAGAATATACGGAGTAGAGGGCAAGTTGCTGAAAGCAGTGAAGAGCATGTATGAGGGTGCAAAGGCAGCAGTACGTGTGGAGAGTGAGCAGAGCGAGTTCTTTGACCTGAATGTTGGTTTGAAACAGGGGTGTGTGATGTCCCCATGGTTGTTTACTGTATATATGGATGGAGTTATGAAAGAAATACTATCAAGAGCAGTGGATGTTGGTGTATCGCTGAAAAGGGAGGGAATTGAGTGGAAGCTACCTATACTGCTGTTTGCGGATGATACAGTTCTGATGAGTGATAATGAATGGGAGTTGCAGGGTCTGGTAAATGAGTTTGGAACAGTGTGCGAAAAACGGAATTTGAAGGTAAATACGGGGAAGAGCAAGGTTATGGTCTTCGAAAGGGGTGAAGTCACAGAGTGTGAGGTGAAGCTGAACGGTCAGGCTATGGAGATCGTCAACTCTTTTAAGTATCTGGGCAGTGTGTTGAGTAAAGATGGGACTATGGATGAAGAGGTGCGGGAGAGGGTACAACAGGGGAAGAGGGTTGTAGGAACGCTAAAAGCAGTAACAAGAAATAGGGTGGTCAGTATGGAAGTGAAGAAGTCCTTGCATGACAGTGTGGTAATCCCGACACTGACTTACGGAAGCGAAGCATGGACGTTGGTTGAGAGACTCAGACCAAGAGTGAGAGCAGTGGAAATGAATTACTTAAGGAGTGCGTGCGGAGTTACATGGAGGGATAGACAGACTAATGAGGAAGTAAGAAGGAGGTGTGGTGTGGAGGTAGATGTGCTGGAAAGTGTGAAAAGGAACAACTTGAGATGGTTCGGCCATATGGAACGTATGGAAAGCGAGAGAATGACTAAGAGGGTGTACGAGAGCGAGGTGGAGGGACAGAGGTAGACCGAATATGAGGTGGAAGGATGGAGTGAGGAACTACATGAACGAAGGCGGTGCTGGTTGGGGGGATGGGCGTCGACTGACTGGGGACAGAGGTGCATGGGGGCGGTTCGTTCGTGGCCACCCCTTCGGGGAGCACGGCGTCAGGCAATAGATAGATAGATAGATAGACCAAAACTACCTGTGCCACTTTTATAGGTTGGCCTGTAAAGTTTTTCATCAGAGTCTGGGATGCACCTGTATCACACAACAACTTCAACCCATGCTTGCAACCAGCCCAACTCACGCAGCCACGCCCTCTATGGTCGCAAAAAGCATCGCGGACAGGTTTCGAGCCTTCCGGACACTCCTTCACTGGCTGTGCCCCCGCATCTGACATATCACCCCGGGTAAACACAGAAGACCTCAGAGACACCCCAATGTTGCTAGCCAAAGACACGACTGCTGTAGGTTGGTTACTAGGGCAGGAACGTGCAAAATGCCCCTTTTTATGACACTTAAAACACTCTACTTCACCCTTGGACTTCCCCTGAGGTGGGGAAGGGACCTGACCTTTCTTAAACGGGACGGTTTTTGGTTTGTGATAAAAATTAGTATCATTGCTCTTACTTTTGTTATTAATGTTGCATCACTGACTCGGGGGTGTGTGGGGGGGGGGGGGGGAGTGTTGCGCCCCTTGTTAACTGCATCGGTCCGTTGTGCAGACCCGCACCCACGAATCAGCGATAATCTCAGGTCAGCCAACTCAGCTGCCTCTTGTAGAGTTTTAGGATGTTTCTCTTTGAGGTTCAAAGTCAGGTCGCCGCCTGTGCATTTAAAAAATTGCTCTAGAAGGAATAACTGCTCAAACTCTTCGAACGTCGTCACCTTCTCTGACCTCAGCCAATTTCTCAAAGCATCAGACAGTTCCCGGGCATGTTCTAGAAAAGTGCACTCACGACCCTTCGTAACACCCCGAAACTTCAACCTATATGTCTCTGGTTGTAACTCGTACGCCCGCAGAACAGCTTCCTTCAATACCTCATAATCGATGCAAGACTCCAAGGGCAACGCATCATATGCCTTGAGTCCTTTGCCAACCAACCTAGAGGAAACAAGGGCTGCCCACTTAACCTCGGGCCATTGGTGAGCCCGGCACTTCTTCTCAAAACGCAGGAAAACTCGGTGACACCCGACTCGTCAAATGCAGGGACTAACTTAAGAAGGTGCGATAAAGACTGATCAAGACCTCGATTCCCAGAACCGAGACGCTGCCCTGTCGACTCCACCCGAGACTTCTCAAGCTCTATGTCTGCACAGTACTTCGTAGCCTCAACCTGAAGCTCAGCCTCACATATGGCCTTTCTCTCCTCAGCCTGAATCCTAAGCTTAGCCATCTCAAACTCAGATTCCCGCTGCTGCTTAGCCATCTCAAGCTGGAAGAGCATATCTGGAGTTAAACCTAGAGGAGGAGGAGATGCAACAATTGGAGACCCACCCAGTGATCCACCCAGGGGCAAACCACGCTGCCAGTGACTATCGGCCTGCGGGAACGTCCTCGGATCCGGTGTTCTAGAGAGCATGATGGGAGTAGAGTGGAGGGGGGGCTTGGCCGAAGGTGCCAAAGCACCCGCTCCACCCTGTGCACCACGCACCCCACTCAGCACACATGCCACCAGGTCACTTCTCGTCATGCTGCTAGTGCCAACATGCCCCATGACCGTGGCCAAACACTGGAGACCATACCGATCAATCCCCGACACCCGGTCAACAGTAATAGGCATCTCCAAAAACTTCCTTGCATCCTAGGTACTACTCTAATGTCATCTAACAAACCCAGCTTCTGCACCTCAGAGCCTGCTTCCTGTACTGTGTCCTCACTGTGCACTGATCCGTCATTCGACATAGTGTCCACCGGAAATCCTCAACGGTTATAAAAAAAAGAAGTACCTAAACTCTCATGTAGTACTATTCACTCAAAAAATGCTTGAAGACAACTCAAGTGCTATACTACGTTGCCAAAAAAAAATCCAACGTGTTCAAAATATTCCTCAAAACAAAAATTCCACTGCCAAACTGTGAGAAATAACAATTGGTGAGACAGAGCCTGACTGGCACCCGACCTCCACTCCCTACGACCGCGTTATCACTCATCTATGCACAAGATTCTCCATTCATTCCTATTCATCACCACCTCTCTTGCCTGTTCTTCAGTCATCTCTCTTTCTTCCAACACTTTTTTCACACCATCTCTCCATCTCCTCCGAGGTCTTCCTCTCAATCTATTTCCCCTTGTTTCTGACTCATATATTCTCTTTGTAAGCCTTTCATCACCCATTCGTTCAACATGGCCATACCAGCATAGCACCCTTCTTTCCACTCTGGCTACAGTACACTTAGCAAATAGGTCTAGGTTACCAATACAAAATCAAATTGGCCTAGGCCTTCCGGCACCAGCACAAACGGTGCTATGTTTAAAGCAATTGTGTCTCTGGCAATTAGGCTACCTTAAAGAAACAAATCACTTTTAATAGGATTAATAATATTTTAAATTTCCCTACCAGAAGAAACGTGAGGAAGGAAGGCTTGGGTTAACTTCCTCATAGTCCTAACCTCGAGGTCAATGTCGATATTGAATGTGTAGGCTATAGGCCTAGGGTGCATTTTTTGGCATGATCACCCATCAAGGCCATAATAACAAGGCTTTCCCTTCAGACTGATTTCTTGCAATAGGCAATACAAATATATAAACAACTTGCTCATCACACGAACAAAATAACAAATACATAGAACTTACAAGTGTGCTTCTTCTGGGAATGATGACACTGAGCAGGCTGAGTAGCTCCTGTCCTGTTCTTGGTCCGAGACCGTCAGACCCAGCTCCACCAGGACCACCACCACCACCCTTTACCAACCATGCCTTTGTATTGGCTACCCTGACAGCCTTCTTAACACCTTACGAGCGGCCTATGCGGTTTATTTATATGTACCCCCCAGCGGGGTGTTTTTAGCCAAAATAGGGCTGTTTATGTGATCATTTTCATGCCTAAATAAGACCCAGAACGTAAAACAAGTACCTATGCCTGAAAGGGCATAAACAGAGCTTTCGAATGACACCATAACGATCCTTTTATGATGGCTAGTTTTCTTGCAATAACCGTGCAACGCGAGTGCAAAAAGCATGTAATTCGGTACTTTCCCCATATAATTCAGTATGTAGCGAGTGAGAGAGGGAGGAGGGAGCTGAGATTCGTGTCAGTAGGTTCGCCGCGGTGGTCTGGAGCAGTCATACGCTCGCTAGTCTCCTGCCACCACTTGTCTCTCTCTCTCAGCAACATTACGTGCTGAAATTGCCACTCGACCTATGTCGAGCGCCGCCACATAGTCCAGCTTTATTTAACTCGACTTATGTGGTGACCCGCTAATTAAGAGTTAATATTCAGCATGTATTTTATAGTTTGTGGTATAATTCAATTTCATTACCCCTCATAGATTACTTGTAAACAACAGTTTGAATAATCATTGGTATATATGAACAAATTACCCAGCAAATCACTAAAACAGTCAAATTACCCCAAATTCCCCAAACTTTAGCAGGTTCCTAGATTATTCCCTAAACCACTCAAAAAGTTCCAATATAGGAACAAAATCCCTAGAAGTGGGAGCCCTGACGCTGGTACTATTATCACTACTGTTGATATAAAATATAACCCGTTGTCACAGACGAAAACAAAGACCGCCACTGGACTGTCTGTGACAATGCGATTACTAGGAAATAAAGAACAACATTCTCTGATAACTGTAGCCCATTTCGATGTCCCTGGCGAGCGCTAGTGGCCAACGAGAGGCGATTCTGCCAACGCTGGTAGACGTCACACCCCGCCCAAGACATGGGACGCTCAACATTAGGCGAGCACCATATCTGACAAGGCAGAATACCGACAAGACCCACCACACCTAGCCACTCTACCAGAAATGAAATGCAAAGCTCAATCTTAAATAAAACAACATATTAGCATAAAGAAAATCTTACAACCCCTCCCAAACACAATAGTATAATTTTAGCCTGCTATGCTCCCTGAGCGAGCTTCACAGAGCCCAGCCTACTAAGTGAAAGACAGGTTCAACTTAGGACTTTAGCTATAACATTGGCAACTTACAATTAACTATCAAAAAGAAAGAGTTTTTATGTGATTTTTTTTTTATTTAATTTTAATATTGTTTTTGACGGCTGCTCTACACGGGCAAGCCTGGTTTTTTCTCCACTCAAACCCACACACCTGTGGTGATCTATGCCGGATCCTCCACCCTCGACAAACAGTCTGCAATCACATTCTCACAACCGGCAATATGGCGAATGTCTAGATTGTATTCTTGCAACATGAGTGACCAACGTGTCAGCCTCATATTCCGGTTGTGGAATTGGTTCAGAAATTTAAGAGGGTGGTGGTCGGTGTAAATCACCACGACTGGCCCGTAGGCAGGAACATATACTTCAAAGTGCCTGAGCGCCAACACTATTGCCAGCAGTTCTTTCTCCACCACAGAGTAGTTTTTCTGAGCGGAATTAAACTTCTTGGAAAAGAAACTGACTGGATGCTCCAAACCTTCCTCGTCTGTTTGCATTAAGACGGCACCAGCCCCTACACCGCTGGCATCTGTTGCCAGCTGGAATGGTCTTTCAAAGTCAGGGGCCCTGAGGATTAGGTGAGTGCATAGTAGGTGCTTGACCAGCGAAAAAGCCCTTTCACACTCAGGTGCCCACTTGAACTTTTTCTCTTTTGCTAGCAAATCTGTCAGGGGAGCTAACACAGTAGAATAACCCCGAATGAAGCGGCGATAGTAACCGATCATGCCCAAAAATCTCATGATCTGCCGCTTGGTGGACGGCCTGGGGAACTGGTTAATAGCATGTATCTTGTTGTTTTTTTTTGGGGGGGGGCACACCTGGCCTAACCCGACCACAAACCCAAGATACTGCCCAGTTGCCCGGACAAAGTCGCACTTGCCCAGATTGACTACCAAGCTGGCCTCACTGAGCTTCCAAAACAAGGCTTCTATGTGCTCACAGTGACTCACAAAGTTGTCATCATAGATTATAACGTCATCTAGGTAGACAGTGCAGTTAGGGATGTCAGCTACTAACTCATTCATAAGACTCTGGAAGGTTGCTGGGGCATTTTTAAGGCCATACGGCATCACATTGCAATGGTAGGTGTTCCCATCAACCACAAACCCACATACCCTCTTCGCCCGCTCAGACAAGGGCACCTGCCAGTAGCCTTTCACTAGGTCTACCTTAGTTAGAAACTGTGCCTTACCAATCTTGTCTACACTATCGTCAATACGGGGAAGGGGTAAGCATTGGTGGGAATCAACCCTTTCAATCTCCGAAAGTCAATGCAGAAGCGAACCTTCCCGTCAGGCTTGGGCTACAGAGTGACAAGAGATATCCACCTAAATGCCCCCTTCTCAATCAGCCCCCGTTCCAACATATACTCTAACTCCGCTCTGAGGGCTGGGAGTTTAATGGGTGGAATTCTGTAGGGCAATGATTTAAGGGGGGGGGGGGGATCTCCCACGTCCACGTCATGCACCACTCGAGTTGTGAGGCCTGGATGCTCTGCAAACACAGTGGGGTATGAATGGTCTGTTTGAAAAGGTTAGAAGTAAAGTTGGACCCTTGGTCTGACTGCAATTCCTGCGGGTACCCGTACCTAGAACAGTACAATAGCAAGTTACGAACAACAGTCTTAGCAGTACCATTTCACATGGGGTATGCATCCGGATAACGAGTGGCAACATCCATGATTGTGAGGAGGAACTTGTTGCCTGCACTAGTAGGGGGTAGAGGGCCAACCATATCGATTATAACCTTACTGAATGGTGGCCCGATTACAGGAATAGGGTGTAACAGAGCCTTGGGAATACACTGGTTTGGTTTACCTACTGTCTGGCAGGTACTGCACATTGTCACCCATGACGCCACATGAGCCTTCATACCTGGCCACCAAAACAATTTCGCCAATGCTGTTACCGTCTTACGTACACCCAAATGCCCTGCCAACGGTACATCATGCGCCATTCTCAGTAGGCTATCACGGCACACACTAGTCACTACCAACTGGTCAACCACTCTCGACCCACCCTCCCAACTCCGTCTGGGATCTAGAAAACGCCTGTACAATATGCCCTCCACACGAAAGAAGTCCCCCGGCTTTGCATCTCCGTCCTCATCAAGTTCCATTGCACCGTTACTACACTTCTGAAGCTCAGGATCATCTATCTGCAGCCGACAGATATCCGAAGGAGCCAATCTATCTAAGTGCTCCCGGAGCAACTTATGGCCTCCCCCGATACTGGACTGTTCGATCCTATCTTGCTTAAGTGTGTAACGTTGCTGTCTCAGAGTTTTCTCACGCCCTACCTCCTCACCAAGTGTGACAGGTTCTGGGGCCACTCCGGACCTAAACATTGGTGCTAATACTGAGTCGCCAAGAAGAGCCGCTGGATCAAAACTCACAAAACTTCTCCCAACTTTAGCTTTCTCCTTCCGACCGTTCCTCCGCTGGTCTAGAAACTGAGGAATAGGCTGTGACACCTTAGATGCACGAGATCAGGTGACAACACACGCCATCTGCTGTAATTGACACCTCTCGACCAACTCCTGCCCCTCCCTACTCACGTCGGCCGCCCTCTTTGACTTTGACACGACTTTGCGGTGCCTACTTCTGAGGTTCCACCCTTAGTCGTTGCCGAGAAGAAGGTCGACGCCCTCTACTGGCAGTTTCTCTACGATTCCAACATCTATCTCTCGTGTCACACCATCAACCTCCAGCTCCACTCGAACCAACGGGTATGACCGTGTAGCATTAAACCCTGCACCACAACTACCCGTGCCACGTTTATAGGTTGGCCTGTAACATTTTTCATCAGAGTCTGGGATGCACCTGTATCATGCAACAACTCCAACCCATGCTTGCAACCAGCCCAACTCACGCAGCCACGCCCTCTATGGTCGCAAAAAGCATCGCGGACAGGTTTCGAGCCTTCCGGACACTACTTCACTGGCTGTGCCCCCGCATCTGACATATCACCCCGGGTAAACGCAGAAGACCTCAGAGACACCCCAATGTTGCTAGCCAAAGACACGACTGCTGTAGGTTGGTTACTAGGGCAGGAACGTGCAAAATGCCCCTTTTTATGACACTTAAAACACTCTACTTCACCCTTGGACTTCCCCTGAGGTGGGGAAGGGCCCTGACCTTTCTTAAAGAGGACGGTTTTTGGTTTGTGATAAAAATTAGTATCATTGCTCTTACTTTTGTTATTACCCGTGGAGCCCCAGCGACACGTCTGACGCGTCGGCTATGTATGTAGCGCACAGCCCCAGAGACGCGCCTAACGCGTCACCCTTATAGCTCCAGTCGTAACTCTCAGAATGGCTCTAGATTTATATGGGAACTACTTTGGGATCTGGCGGACTAATTCCAAAACGTTTTGTCCATACGCGTGCGCGCGCGGGGACGGGAGAGGGCACCCGCCTTCCCACACCTCATGGTCAGTTTACCGCGCACCCTCTCGAGTGAAACACCATGTGTCGACGTTATAGTGCCCGCCTTACCCGCCCCTGCAGTACAGAGGAGGTCATGGATATACTGTACAACACTGACAGCCCTGATAGTGACACTGACTCGGCAATGGACGAGTCTGGGGACGAGTATGCCCCTCGCAAGCCGAAATAAGAGAGCTAGAGGAAGAGCTTGCTCAGATTCCTGTCAGGCGGCGAAGGCCGTCACACAGACAGCAAGGGGCAAGTGCACCTCCCCGCCGCCCACTTCCCCATGACCCCACTGAATCCTCAGAAAGTGGGGAAGAGGTTGTTGTTGCAGATGAACCTGCTGACCCTCAAAATTACGTGAGTGTACCTGGGGAAAAACGAAGGGGATTGAAGAGAAGAAGGGGCGAGTCTGGGAGTGAAGAGGAGGTACCCCCACAACCCCGCCTGCCTTCTCCCCCACTTCGCATAATCTCCCCACTCAAGAAAAATACCACGGGGAGGTTCTATTGTCGTCATAAACATAGTGACGAACAACAACGTGGTGATGGACAAATGGAACAACCTGGTGATGGAGAAAGGGCACAACGTGGTGCGAGACAAGGGCAGTCACGTGACTGCCCTTGTGACTGTCACGTGACTGTCACGCTCCCTCTTCCCTCCCGACCCAGAGCACGCGGGGAGGGATGAGTCACCACCACCACCACCACTACTACCAGACTCTCCGCCTTGCCATTCTTCCCCCCCACTATCACCTTCAGGCTCCATCCCGTACACCCCCCCACGAATGTCTCCCTCATCTGAACCAGGCCCCTCCCGTGCCACTGCATTATCACCAGCCTATCCACAACGCCCCGCCCTGCCCCAACGCCCTGCAAGCAAACGACGTGGGCGTGTCATATCTCGCGGGCGTGCCATCCGCGGCCGAATGCAGAAGGTGAAGCAAATAAGATGCCCCAGCAACGACTCGAGCTCTAGATCTAGCTCTCGATCAAGTTCGAGGTCTAGCTCTAGACCCAGGTCCACCTCTCGCCCACGCCGCCCACGCTCCACCCGCACCCGCCCGACCCGCCCCGGTGCCCCTGACGATGACCCTGATGACCCCAATGCCCCATCTAGCGATGACGAAGGCGCTTATAGGTGGGATTGGGTGGATGGGGAGAACTATCTACCAGGACAATACCAGTTTGTGGGGGCAGCTGAGGCCGGCCCTACCATGCCCAATCGTGGACCTGACACCACAAGACTGGGTGTTTTTCTGCAGTTCTTCACTGCCAACCTTGTCGGCTTGATTGTGGACCAGACGAACTGGTACAACTATTATTTTATGGCAGGGAAGGAGCAGAAGAGGAACTCGGCACGTCTCTCATGGGTGGATTTGTCTTCCGATGAGTTCTACGCATTCCTGGCACTGGTCATCCTAATGGGGGTCACCAAGAAGACGTCTCTCAGGAAGTACTGGTCATGTGATCCCCTCATCGCAACCCCCTTCTTTGGGAAAGTCATGAGCAGGAATAGATTCACGGCAATCATGGGAAACCTGCACTTTATTGATAGCATGGCAAGCCACACCAGGAACCAGGAACGCCCCAGGAATACCAAAGACCCGATGGAGAGGATAAGACCTATATTTGAATACCTGAAAACTAAATTTGCAGCCTCCTTCAAACCTCACCAAAAACTCATCATTGATGAGAGTCTGGTGCTATGGAGGGGAAATATTAGCATCCGACAGTACATCCCCAGCAAGTGTCACCGTTATGGCCTGAAACTCTTTGTGATGTGCGACTGCAAAACCGGCTACATCCAGGACATCATCCTCTACATGGGCAAGGTCACTGAACTGGTGGAGGAGAGGACATATGGGATATCTGGGGCCGTTGTCATCACCATGTTGGAGGGATATTTGGACAGGGGCCACATCTTGTACCTCGACAACTAGTTCACCAGCCCTTCCCTTGCCAAATTTCAGTACAGCAGAAACACTTGCGTCTGTGGCACCGTCAGGAGGAATCGTGTCTACATGCCAGAGCTACCCGAAAGGCGGGAGAAGGGCTCCATCATCCACCTCCAGGCAAATAATATCTTGATGCTCTCGTGGATGGACAATCGTGACGTCAATATCCTCACCAGTATCCACCTGCCCCGCTTAGAGGACACCAAACGCTGTGATAGAGCCACAGGTGAGGCGGTCAAAAAAACAGTTGCAATCATTGACTACAACATCAACATGCGGCTGGTTGACAAGTCAGACTCTGTCATACCGTCGGTCGAGTGTGCCAGGAAGACGATGAGGTGGTATAAAAAAATATTTTTCCACCTACTCGACCTCACCCTCTACAACTGCCACATCCAATATCATGAAATAACAGGTGAAGTTGAGACGATGGAGTCGTACTGCATCGAACTTGCACAGGAGCTTCTGTTCTTCTTCAGGGATGGTCCACGCCGCCAGCAACGTCCCGCAGCTCGTTTTCAAGCACCAGAAGGCCCCGCCAGACTGACACAACGCCACTTTTGCGATTTTGTCCCGCCCAACCAAGTAAAACCCAACCCACGCAGACGGTGTCATGTGTGTCGCAACACAGGCAGACGCACACCCAAACGGACAGACACCCGGACGATGTGTGAAGAATGTGATGTGGGACTGTGTTTTCCCACCTGCTTCAGGGATTATCACACCCTCGAGCACTTCTAAGTGTTCAAAGTGTTCAAAGACTGCGATAAAAGACGCTATAATGTAATACTAACAGTGTATATAAAAGACGCAAAAAGTGAATATAAAACAGTGTGTATATATATATAATTTACAAGTGCAAAGTACCGAACTATATAAAACACTAAGTAAATTCTAAACTTATAAAACTGTGTGCAAATAATTATAAGAATACGAGACAATAAGTGCGTAAAACAATGTATATACACCTCATAATCTTAGGTAAAACAATGAACAAGTACAAATAATTCAATGAAAAGGAGAGACAGAGTGACCTTTGAGTGAAAGTGACAGCCAGACAGAGAAAGAAAGAGGGAAGGGTGCTGTGGAATGTGGGTCACTCGGTCCGCTGTCTGGCCGTGTGTTCGTACGTGCATTTTGTTATTGTCCTGAGCAAAGATGGCCACCCAAGATGGCCGCCATCACCATGGCAACGGGGACGCTAACACTCGTGCGCACTTGTAGTACTTGAATGAAGGCACTTATCACACTACAACTTCAGTTATATTGACAATATGTGATATACAAAGACATTCTATGAACTCTGAAGCGCACTTTATGTCCGAGAGGTGCAAAATAAGTCATGCTGCCTGGCGGCTGGCAACTGGCTGCTGGCGCGGGAGATTTGAAATGGCGCTAAGGCTCCACTGAGGCTGGGGACCCCCACTACCTCCCAGGACCTCCAAATGGCCTAGGTAAGTACTCTTTTCACATTTCTTCAGGTCTATCATTATTTTCTAACACATTCTGATATATTTATAAGAAAACAAAAAATGAAAAATTGCCAGGGTCCTGGTGCGCAAAAATAATAAAACCGGCCGGGGCTGTACGGGTTAAATGTTGCATCACTGACTCGGGGGGGGTGGAGTGTTGCGCCCCTTGTTAACTGCATCGGTCCGTTGTGCAGACCCGCACCCACGAATCAGCGATAATCTCAGGTCAGCCAACTCAGCTGCTTCTTGTAGAGTTTTAGGATGTTTCTCTTTGAGGTTCCCGGGCATGTTCTAGAAAAGTGCACTCACGACCCTTCGTAACACCCCGAAACTTCAACCTATATGCTTTGGTTGTAACTCGTACGCCCGCAGAACAGCTTCCTTCAATACCTCATAATCGATGCAAGACTCCAAGGGCAACGCATCATATGCCTTGAGTCCTTTGCCAACCAACCTAGAGGAAACAAGGGCTGCCCACTTAACCTCGGGCCATTGGTGCTCCCGGCACTTCTTCTCAAAAAGCAGGAAAAACTCGGTGACACCCGACTCGTCAAATGCTGGGACTAACTTAAGAAGGTGCGATAAAGACTGATCAAGACCTCGATTCCCAGAACCGAGACACTGCCCTGTCGACTCCACCCGAGACTTCTCAAGCTCTATGTCTGCACAGTTCTTCGTAGCCTCAACCTGAAGCTCAGCCTCACGTATGGCCTTTCTCTCCTCAGCCTGAATCCTAAGCTTAGCCATCTCAAGCTCAGATTCCCGCTGCTGCTTAGCCATCTCAAGCTGGAAGAGCATATCTGGAGTTAAACCTAGAGGAGGAGGAGATGCAACAATTGGAGACCCATTCCAGTGATCCACCCAGGGGCAAACCACGCTGCCAGTGACTATCGGCCTGCGGGAACGTCCTCGGATCCGGTGTTCTAGAGAGCATGATGGGAGTAGAGTGGAGGGGGGCTTGGCCGAAGGTGCCAAAGCACCCGCTCCACCCTGTGCACCACGCACCCCGCCCAGCACACATGCCACCAGGTCACTTCTCGTCATGCTGCTAGTGCCAACATGCCCCATTACTGTGGCCAAACACTGGAGACCATACCGATCAATCCCCGACACCCGGTCAACAGTAATAGGCATCTCCAAAAACTTCCTTGCATCCTAGTTACTACTCTAATGTCATCTAAAAACCCAGCTTCTGCACCTCAGAGCCTGCTTCCCGTACTGTGTCCTCACTGTGCACTGATCCGTCGTTCGACATAGTGTCCACCGGAAATCCTCAACGTTTATAAAAAAAAGAAGTACCTAAACTCTCATGTAGCACTATTCACTCAAAAAATGCTTGAAGACAACTCAAGTGCTATACTTCGTTCCCAAAAAAAAAGTTCCAACGTGTCCAAAATATTCGTAAAAAAAAAAATGTCCACTGCCAACCTGTGAGAAATAACAATCGACCCCCAAACGGTGATTATCCCTTAAAGATCAGGGGCGGACTTAAGTCTGGTTCCAATTTGCAGCAAGTTAGGAGCATTATTAAGGCTTTTAAAGGGTTAAAATCGAGTGCAAATGGCCGGGAGCGCAGCGGGCCAGACAGCCGACTCCCAGGGCTTACCGCCGCCCATTAACTCATGTTCCCTGTGTTCTCGAGAGGCCGGCAGTGTAGCCAGTAGTGAGCATAGCTGGGAAAAATATGCCGCTATACGCTAAACTCCCATGTTACTGGTATCACTGTATGAGAACCACGAGTGCTACGTAGCTCGTTCTGGTCTCATTTTGAAGCTTTTAGCCCCTAGTGTTTTGCTAAATATTTTTTTTTTTCATGCAGATACTTGATTTATCATGGAATATGCCCAAATAAGCCCAAAACCCCCCGCTAGACAAGGGTTAAAAAAGAAAAAAAATCTCCACAAAAAAATCCTGCAATTATTTCTTAGTTCACTAAATCCTAGACTAAGGTCGCCTTTTGTTATGACGACTAAGATAAGATACTAGGCAAGGTCGCCATTTGTTACGACCGAGACTACGAATAAAACAAGGGCACTCAATGATTGGACTAGTAATAGGGCACTATGCAACAACGGTACGCAAGATCCAAACCCTCGAACTTATATGCCGGCGAACAAAACATCTATACCCTCCAGGGTTAATCTGCGATAGCGGGGTATCCTTAACTGGGCATAAATGTACTCTACTTCAGGCTAACCGGCACTGGTATAGCCTGATAACAAACAAGATGCAAGTTACGTTAAAATGCATAAAAAGGAATCTATGGAAAGATCAATTAAATCACTGCAAGATTTAATACAATAAAAAGATGCTTCAATACAGTTACTCTAAACAACAATAAACTCTTCACTCCTATCTGAAAGAAAGTGAAGTATAGCCTACAGCATAGACCTGGAAACTTCTGAAGAAAGTCTGATGGTCATAAGATGCTCGTACTTTAGAACTATATAAAGGCAGGAGGCAGGACACCACACGTGTAAATCGAATACACTAAAAGATAGGACATATAATGTTAACTGACACGAGAATACTATAAATGCGCAATGGTAGCAATGCTCGATACTAAAAGAAGTACTTCCTCGAAACAGTCTGCTATGGTTGTGCGGCTCAGCAACAATCTAGACTAATAAATGCTGTGAATAATAATGCGCACATATCAAAGAGCTTATATTAAATACTAAGAAGTGTCTACTCGATTAATAATGTCTAGCTGGGATACTCTAGGTAGGGAACTGGGGTTGAGCAAGACAGGCTCATAGCCTAGCGATGTCCTTAAGACTGCATCCTTTAAGTTATGTTAATTGACTAGGGGGCTCTCTCGATAGATCCAGATCACAAGTATCTGGTTCTATCCTGGCGACCCTCTAAAGACAAGCAAAGAGGCAGCAAAGTGTGGAACTGGTATAGGCCAATACCCTCAGTCAACACAATGCTGCACTCGCAAAGGACGCAACCAAAAAGACAACCCAGGCTACCACAGGACCGGTCGAAGTCGTGTAGGTATAAGCAAACCGTACACACATCGGAGACAACGACTACAGTTACCTTATCCCAGTCTAGCATTAACACCTTACGAGCGGCCTATGCGGTTTATTTATATGTACCGCCCAGCGGGGTGTTTTTAGCCAAAATAGGGCAGTTTACGTGATCATTTTCATGCCTAAATAAGACCCAGAACGTAAAACAAGTACCTATCCCTGAAAGGGCATAAACAGAGCTTTCGAATGACACCATAACGATCCTTTTATGATGGCTAGTTTTCTTGCAATAACCGTGCAACGCGAGTGCAAAAAGCATGTAATTAGCCACTTTCCAGATACAATTCCTTATATAGCGAGTGAGAGAGGGAGGAGGGAGCTGGGATTCGTGTCAGTATGTTCGCCGCGGTGGTCTGGAGCAGTCATCCGCTCGCTACTCTCCTGCCACCACTTGTCTCTCTCTCTCAGCAACATTACGTGCTGAAATTGCCACTCGACCTATGTCGAGCGCCGCCACATAGTCCAGCTTTATTAAATACGACTTATGTGGTGAGCCGCTAATTTAGGGTTAAATAAAAGAGCAGAAACACTAAATCAATAATGGAGACATACAAAGTTCTTAACCTATACTAACTAAAAACCCTCAAACCTATTCTAAGTACATGTAAATATCTCTGAGGACGGCGCATGCAATACAATGGGCCGGCTATGAAAACCGTATGCAGAACCCAAGGGGAGTGTTGTGCAGTTAATAAAGGTTAGAGTATGGAAAGAGAGAATCGAGTGAGAGAAACAGTGATAAAGGTGGTGATCAGGAGAGAGTATGCAAAGGGATGTTAGAAGCATGCGCACCTAGCCTGTCCTGACGAGGACAGCTCCTGGGGACCCTCATGGAGGAGGCAAGTTACACAGGAGACCGCAAAGGCGCGATGGTCGGCCAATCACGGGCCGAGACGTCACAAGACAGCAGGCGTCATAGGACACCGCCAGACACGCTGTCCAATGGCGAGCGAGAGGCAGGAATGCACCCGTACATACAGACACTCACTACCTCCTCGCTCTGAAAGTCTTTCTCATTCACACGCTGGTACTATTATCACTACTGTTGATATAAAATATAACCTGTTCTCACAGACAAAAACAAAGACCACCACTGGACTGTCTGTGACAATGCGATTACTAGGAAAGAAAGAACAACATTCTCTGATAACTGTAGCCCATTTCGATGTCCCTGGCGAGCGCTAGTGGCCAACGAGAGGCAATTCTGCCAACGCTGGTAGACGTCACACCCTTAATTGGCGGCGCACGACATATGTCGAGTGAAATAAATTTGGACTATGTGGCGGTGCACGACATCTGTCGAGTGCTATTTTCAGCACGTAATGTTGCTGAGAGAGAGAACTGAGCGGTGGGACGAGCGTAGTAACCTTATAACCGCTCCCCACGACCACCGCGGGTGTACTGAACTGTATTTTAACTTCCTCCCCCTCTTCTCACTCGCTACACATGGAATTATGTACGGAAATGACCTTATTTTAGGTTTTTTGCACTCGTGTTGCATGATTGTTGCAAGAGAACAAGTGGTCATACAAGGATGGTTCTGGTGTCATTGGAAAGCTCTGTTTACGCCCTTTCAGGGATAGATACTTGTTTTATGCTCTAGGTCTTATTTAGTTATGAAAATGAGCACGGAAACAACACTATTTAGGGTAAAAAAAAAACGCTGGGCGGTACGGTCAAATAGACCACCTAGGCTGCTCGTAAGGGGTTAAGTATCCCTAATAGGCTCAAAATCGATTCATATGTCGGAGAGTGTTAAGATCCACACCAGACATGTCAAAACTATTTTGCAGAATCTCTCAGTAGATAAGGCTCCTGGTCCAGATGAAATTCCTCCAGTAGTACTTAAGAATTGCTCCTTGGTGCTCGCTTCTGTATTGGCAAAAAACTTCCGTCTGTGTAGTCATACCTCATGCTTCCCAGTACCCTGGAAAGAAGCAAACATCCATCCAGTTCCTAAAAAAGGTGCCTCTTCAGATCCATCAAACTACAGACCAATAGATATAACTTCCACTCTTGGTAAAGTCTTTGAAATTATATTAAATAATCACATAATTAAGCATCTTGAGAATAATAAATTAATCAGTGATAGGCAATAAGGTTTTAGACGATGTCGATCAACTGGAGACATACTTTGCCTTCTTAATCATCAAATCAACCAAGCTACAGACCAACATGGTGAAACACATACAATAGCACTGGATATATCAAAGGCATTTGATAGAGTCTGGCATCAATCCATATTGTCGAAGATATCACACTACGGCCTTGCATCATTAGTTCCACTAATTTCTTCTTATCTTCATAACAGAAAAATATGTGTAATGGTAGATGGCCTTTATTCTCAATTTCACTCAATAAATGCTGGTGTTCCCCAGGGATCAGTTTTGGCCCCAACTCTGTTCCTCATTCATATCAATGATCTCATATCTACCACTCATAATCCAATACATTCCTCGCAGATGACTCAACACTCCACAGTTCCTTCACATTTACCAATTCTTTCACCCAACCCGATCTTATAAATTCAAAAATAAACACTGCAATTTCTCTGAACCAGGACCTTTCTAGAATTAATGAATGGGGACAAAATAATCTAGTTTCCTTTAATGCACAGAAAACCAAGTACATTCAATTTTCTAACCGACAGAATCTCACTGACTCCCATATATTTTTTAATGATGTAAATATTCCCACTTCCCCTAGTATTGACATTCTCGGTGTAACATTAACTACTAACTTGAGCTGGACACATTATGTTAGAAGCATTGCTAAGAATGCCTCTAAAAAACTGGGACTCCTGTACAGAGTTCGAGAATTCTTCACTGACGAGCAGTTGGCCGTAATATATAAAAGTCATGTGCGTTCTCAGATGGATTACTGTTCACCTCTGTGGAGTGGAAGTGGAGTGGTTGCATTGAGGCAGTTGGACAAAATTAAAAATAAAGCGATTAGATTAATCAATAACCCTGCAATCACGCAGGACCTTTCTACATTATCCATATGAAGAAACGTTGCATCCATTGCATTATTCTACAGACATTTTCACAGCAATTGTTCCGAGGAACTTGCTTCAATTGTGCCGCCTCTCCACATCTTTCCTCATAGAACTAGGGCAGATGAGAGCGCCCATGAATTTACACTTTCTCCTCCACAATGCAGAACTTCTGCTTATCAAAATTCATTTATCCCTAGAACTACTACTCTTTGGAATTCACTACCCTCGAGTTGCTTTCCACAAACTTACAATCTACAAAAGTTTAAATCCAGTTGTTACAAACATTTTATGAATGGAGGATGCCTTTAGGCACATGGACCTTTTTGTTTGATCTGTTTTTTCCTTCCTCCATTCATTGTCTCTTTAAACAAAAGAAAAAAAAAAAAAAAAAAAATAGGCCTAACTTTTTCAAAATAAACCTAGGTTATAGCCTAGGCTAGGCTAAACAAAAATATTCACAACACCATATAGGCTAGCCTATTATTTGTTTTGTTTAGCTAGACCTAGGGTAATTCTTTTCATAGTTTTTTTCCTGTGATACTTTCAAATTTGTTGAGGAAATAGGCTACCCTAATCTAACCCAGCTAGGCATTGCTAGCCTAACCAAAATACCATACATAGGCCTAACTTTTCTAGCCTAAATAGCCCTAACTTTTTCAAAATAAACCTATGTTATAGCCTAGGCCTAGGCTAGGCTAAACAAAATTATTCACACCATTTAATATTTATTTATTTTTTAGGCTAGGCCTAGGGTGATTCTTTTCATCATTTTGTTCCTGTGGTACTTTTAAATTTGTTGAGGAATAGGCTACCCTAATCTAACTCAGAGGTGCTGGGGAGTTGGAATAAAAAATGTCCGCAATAAATGAGGGTTAAAATCTACTAATGGTAGGCTACGTGTTGTCGCAGCACATGAATTTGTGCATAATTAACCTTGACTAGGTCTAGGCTGGCATATGTAGGCTATTCATAGCTTAATTCGGCCTGTCATAAGACATTAAGGATACAAATATATTCATACTTTGTATTAAATGCCTTAACCCTTGTTTGGCGGGACCGGACTTAAGTCGGTTTAGAGAAGAAAGGACTATGTGGCGGGGACCGACTTCAGGCGGTGTGCAATATTTGGCTCCGAGAGAGAGAAGAGCGGTGGGAGGAGCGTAGGTCGGCTCTGACCGTTCGGCACGGGTCCCGCGCGGCAACTGACGTCGCCTCCACACTCACTGCCTCGCTACACAGGGAATTATGTAAGGAAATTACCATATTTTAGGGATTTTTCCTTCGTCTTGCACGATCGTTGCAAGAGAATGCATGGTCGTAGAAGGATGGTTCTGGTGTCATTGGAAAGCACAATTATCGCCCTTTCAGGGATACATAATTGTATTACGCTCTGGCTCTTGTTTATGCATGAAAAAGAGCACGGAAACAAGGTCGTTTAGGGTAAAACCACCCGCTTGGCGGGTAGTAGAAGTTACTGCTTTGCCCGCTCGTAAGGCGTTAATGGTGTTGTAAACACAAGTTAACATTCATATTGCGCTATTATTGCCTCAATAATGACTTTGTGTGTCATAAAGAGCTATACTGCAGACAAATTTGTTATGATCGCGGGTTGTGTTATCGATATTTGTGTACCTATATCCAGGTCAAATTCATGTAAGGGTGATCTGGACCACCCTTTGCGAAAGGGGCTTCCTACGATCAAAGATAGCCGCTACGACGCTTTGTGAATACCAGCATTGAGTCGTAAGGGAGCGGTAAGGGAGTTTTCGGATATCCGGTCCTGTTTTAGAATGTAGGCCTAGGCCAGTGGTCGGCAACCTGCGGCTCAGGAGCCGCATGCGGCTCTTTCAGTACACTTGTGAGGCTCCAGAAGCTTCAGAAATAATCATTCTTCCTTTAAAATTAAGGCATCATATAACACATTCAAAGCAACATTAGATTTGTTTATTCAACTTCCAAAAGATGTATAGGTATCAATCGTTATGATTTCTAGAAATATGAAACATGTCTTTCCTAAGGTTGTGAATATCAAGATATTGAACTATATCATTATAATTTGTTTAATTCAGAAGTAGGGTATATTCTCTTATTTCTGAAGTACTGTATTTTGGTTAATGAGATTAATTTTGTTTGTATTGCGGCTCCGACAGTACAACATTTTGATGAAGCTTTTTAAAAATGGCTCTTCTAGCTTAGAAACTGTGCTTAGAAATGTCTAAATGTAAGCATCTCATACCAGGGTAAGAATGACGATGTGTATAGCCTAGGCTATGTAAGCATCTCATACCAAGGTAAGAATGATCGAAGTGTGTAGCCCTAGTCTAGCCTTTATCATCAAGGTAAACCTTGTCTGATGTAATCAACCAAACCCTTTTATACAGAGCGTCAACCACATCCCTATCAGAGAAAATCCAACCAAGAACCCCACGGCTAATTCTCAACTCCCAAAGTATTTCTAAATTATAGCCTATTGATGGATGTAGACATTTTGTATGGTCTGCTGTGGAATCTATTTTCGTCAGCTGAGAATGCCCTAGACTAGTAAACACAGACTCATAAGGGGATTAATACAATATACTGTGTAAATGATACATCAGGAACCAGCACTTCATAATCATAATTTGTTCCCATTTTGCTCATCATCGTGAATAGAGGGACTAGGGATAGGGCGAATCTGTGAGACCTCTACCTCGTGTCATGTTTGTTGTGGTAACAGGTGACGCCATCAGACGATGCGCCTATCATTGTAGCGGAAAATAGTTGCCTATTTGCTTTCGAATATTGTTATTATTATAAATGATTTCATATGAATTATGTCTAACTATCAGTGTCTGGTATATTTGTGGATAACTATATTCATATATAGTTTGGTTTATGTGAGTAACTCATCTTTTTTTATTCTGCCTCCGTAATTCACCTTTAACTTAGTGTGGCCTTACATTATAACTGTCTTCGTGGTGCGATGTATAAGGTGTTGATTTTCGGTGTGAGCATCCTGGGTTCGAATCCACGGACTGCCACATGTGTTTGTAAATTTCATTAATCGATTTTAGGAGTATGGTTGGTTGTTGGAAGGAACATAATAATTATATCGCTACTGATTATTCATTGCCGTTTCACACCTGAATTTCATAACCAGATGATAACATGTTATATTACATTGCGTCATGAAGCAGACACTTCTGTTATCAGTGTTGTCACCTTAGAGCATTATCTCTATTACAAAAAACATCGGTTCACTTACACACACACAATTCACGTCATAATTGCCATCGTTACTTTACACACCAATGCAAGGTAAACATTTACACTTTATACTGAACATCCTCTTCTTCGAAACGAATACAAGTATCCATAACATGGTAACTGGGAACGTGGAAATGAAGACAGTTCTCTGTGGGGTGGGGGACGAGAGAGTGAACCTTAACCCGGGAACTGCGGGAAGACTCTTAAGAGTTCCCCCGGCGGACTGTGGGAAGACTCTTAAGAGTAAGGCTTTTGAACACGTACCAAAACCGCGGGTTTATAGGCAGGCGGCTACAAATTGGTGTGGGTGTAGTACTACATGGCAACTCTCGATACCACTCCGCCACACGCTCGTCCCGCACTCGTACAAGCACCACCGCACCAGAACCCAAGCACTAATCATGGAGCCCACACGTCCCTCACGCTCGCTCCCTTATGACACAACCAGCCCTCCTTCTGGTGGTGTCAGCCGCCGTGGAAGGCAGAGGGTGGCTACCCGAAACCCTAGCTACCAGTACGACACGCCCTACAGCTCGGAGGACGAAGCACCAGCACCAAAAGCACGTAAAACACGTGCAAGCAGGGCAATGGCACAGAGGTCATTGGACTTTGGGGACACTGCCACGACGACCCAGGCCACTGCAACAACCACTACCACCACCACTGCCACCCCTGCCACCAGTACCAGCGACGCAGGAGGCCGCCTTAGGGCTGCAGAACCTGCGGGGTAGGCAGAATCAAGAGCACGGGCGTAGGGAAGAGAACCCGTACGCCTGCCACAGTGACCCTGCCACCACCACCACCAGCTGCCCCTGGCCCGACTGCCCCTGCCCCTGCCGCCCCTGCTGCCCCTGCCCAAGGAAAAGGGAAGGGGAAGGGGAAAGGGAGAGGGAAAGCGACTGCTGTCCCTGCCGCCCCTGCCGCCCCTGCCCAAGGAAGAGGGAAAGGGAAAGGGAAAGGGGCGACAGGCACCACCATCATCTTGCCTGCCTCCAGGCCCACTGCACCACGCACCACTGCCGCCCCTGCCGACGCCCCTGCCGGCCCTTCTGCCCCTGCCCCTGCCCATAAGACGCCCCTACGTGCTAGAGCGAGCAAAAAAAATATGACACCATCCAAGTACGCCGCCCTGCTGTTTGGTGGTGATTCGCTGGGCATTGGCAGCCCTGCGGGTTTCGACGACGACGCCCTAGGACGGGACCAAGGGTGGGGGGATTTGGGAGTGGATAGTGGAAGTGAGTCAGACGTCGGTGATGAAAATGAAGAAGGGCGTCTGTCTAGTGAATAGGAGGGTGATGATGATGCTGTGTTGTATCGCGAACATGGCAGCGATATTTAAGACGCAGAAGCAGACGGAGACGACATTCAGATCCCTGGCATGCATTCGTTTGAGTGGTCTGACGGGGTCAATTTTGTGCCTGACGTGCCCCAGTTCAATCCTGGTACGTCAGGTACAACTGATGACTGGCCCTGTGACGAAAACTCTAACGAAAGCGAGTTCTTCCTCGCTTTTTTCGATATGGAGGTAATGACTTACATCGTTGCCCAAACAAACGCCTACTACAGGTGGGTGTTTGGCAAATTGGACGTCATTTCTCCAAAAGCGAGAATACGAGGCTGGGTGGATACGACTGTTGAAGAATTCATGACGTTTTTTGCCTTGTTGTTCCTCATGCCTCTTTGCAAGAAGCATGTGTTGCAACACTACTGGAAGCACGACCCTCTCATCGCCACCCCAACTTTCAATAAGTTCATGACTCGTGACAGATTTTTGTTGCTGCTAAGATTTATGCACTTTGCAGACAACGAAAATCCTAACAGGATTGACAGGATATGGAAAGTTCGGGATGTGTTCACCATGTTGTTGGAGAGGTATAGGAAATACTTTTACCCCTTCCTCAATTTGGTGATTGATGAGTCACTTGTGCTCTTCAAAGGACGTCTTGTTTTCAAGTAGTATATCCCCTTGAAAAGGCATAGGTTCGGAATCAAGCTCTTCGTGTTGTGCGACTGTGCAAATAGAATAGTGCTTGACATGATCGTGTATACAGGAACTGACATTGACGTACCGAAAGCCGCTGCCGGTGACCCCATGGGCATGTCAGGTGCCATCGTCAGGAAAATGTTGGCACCTTACCTGGGCAAAGGCCACATCATCTACACTGACAACTGGTATACTTCTCCTGTTCTCTGCCAGTTTCTTCATAACAACCAAACGGGGTCATGTGGGACTGTCAGAAAGACAAGAAAGATTATGCCCAAGTTCACAGGTGATGTCATTCCTCTGTCAGATGCCTCCTCCAGTGACACACCTTCTGAAGACGAACTGGCCCAGGAACACCGCTAGAGGCATGTCCGAAGAAGGCGACGAAGGGGGCAGAAGTACAAGCAACTGGAAAAGTCCGGGAAAGTGGTAGCCCTGAAGTGGAAGGACAAAAGAGACGTTCACCTGCTTTCCACAGTCCACACAGGTGCCCAGATGGACTCTGGTAAAATCCACTACCGAACCAAGAAGACCATCTATAAGCCCGACATGGTAGTGGACTACACAAAGAACATGCGCCTGGTCACATGGTCATGTCACTGTATTCTTATAATATGATATATTCTATGAATATTTCATATTGTTTGAATACAATGGCATGATCTTGTAAAAAATGTTGTTTATCAAAATTTATCTAAACATTATAAAACCTTCCCCAGTCTCTTGGATTCGATCCCACTACCCTACCACACTTTAGTTTTCCAGTCCACGACCTTACCAACCATGCCACAGGAACTCATACCAAATGTCACTCAAAACTTTGTGTCTACAACCGAAATGACAATAAAAAACGGGAACACAAGTTTTGACAAAAAAATTCTAAAATTTACCACGTGTATAGTTATATTTTGTCGAGTTTAGAATATAGAAAATAAAAAAAAAGGCCATTAAAATATATCGAGCTAAAATGGCAGGGCACGAAACGGGCAAATATGCAAATTTGTGTGGCCGACCTCTGACCAAGGGCCGCACCTAGCCGACACGTGTTCATTCAAACATCGAAAATAGACTATACAGATATCATAAGTCCGCAAAGAAACTATATTATACCAATGAAAAACACTCAAATAGGTCGTCGAAGTAGGCTAGGTGGCTAGGTATTATGGGTGTAGCAAACGGAAACACAAGTTTTGAACAAAAATTCTAAAATTTACCACGTGTATAGTTATATTTTGTCGAGTTTAGAATATAGAAAAAAACAAAAAATACCACTAAAATATATCGAGCTAAAATGGCAGGGCACAAACCGGGCAAATATGCAAATTTGTGTGGCCGACCTCTGACCGAGAGCCGCACCTAGCCGACACGTGTTCATTCAAACATCGAAAATAGACTATACAGATATCATAACTTAGCAAAGAAAATATATTATACCAATGAAAAACGCTCAAATAAGTCGTCGAAATAGGCTGGGAGGGTAGGTATTATGGCCGTAGCAAACGTGAACATAAACGGGAGCTGTAAGTCAACACTGGGGGAAAATATTACAATCGTAGAGTAAATAATACGAAATATACGTAGGTACTTACTCGGTAGTAGTACAGCAGACACTTCCTCTGGGGCACCCGATGTGGAGGGATGGGAAGTGGTAGCAACTATGGCGGCGTCTTCAGCAGGGTTGGAGGGAGACAGGCAAGCTTCATCTATGGCGCCTGCGTCTTCTTCAATGTTTGCGGGAGCCTCATCATCTCCACTCCAATCTTCCACTTCGATAAAGTGTCCCTCGAAGGAACTATCTGAGCCTGTGTCCCCACTTTCATTGCCAGATAATGAAATATCGTCGTCAAGAGCGCGGCCTATGGCGGAATCACTAAGTCCTCGCGCTGCCCGTGGCCCGCGAGTGGGAAGAGGAGCGGGTGGTGGACTGGTGGGACTCTCATCCACGCGATCGGACGAGTGATTTGGTGACACGTCCATCACTTAGGCTTACTAGAGGAAGACTGACCCTCCCACGCACACAGCTTCTCGGGAGGAATGAGTAGTTCACATATTGACCACCAGATGGCTCCCCACAACAATTTTTATGGCGGGAAATATCGAAACATTCCGGAACGTCACCCGCAGTCTGTTGTATTGTTTTGTACAACATTCCGGAACGTCACCCGCAGCGAAAGGGTTAAGTCATTTTGTAAATAAACAATACTCACCCACATGACCGAAGCGCCAAGAAGAAGCTAATATAATTTAATTTATGAGCCTTTTATTGTTTAGCATGGCTAATTCGATCCACCACATAGTAGGGTCATTTGCTTGGAATCCGTGACCATTTTGTTCCTACCTTTTTCTCTCGATGGATTTGACAACCTGAACCATTTTAAAGGAAAATTAGCTCATATGCCCCTCTGAAAAATGACGGCTAACTCTGCTAGGGCCCAATATTCAAAATGGCCACCAATGCCATCTTGATAAACATGAAATGTAATATATCTGGCATCAGATGAGCTACAAGGACGAATGAGGTGTCCTTTTTCACTAATTATGGCATTACAAATCCACTGGAATGGTTATTGTATTGTATTGTATTGTATATTGTATTGTTATTGTATTGTATTATACTAATTGTACATACTAATCTGCCACTTCACTGTCACTACATGATTCACTGTATGAGCCACTATCAGAATCACTGTCCTCACTTTCGCTGCTATCATCACTGTTGTTCTCTGCCTGCGGATTTGTAGGTAGTGGTATGGATGTGGTATGGACGTTTGTGTTTCACACACAGGATTCCTGTTGTCTTCTGAGCAACATATGCCGCTTGCACGTAGTTGTCTGTGTCCTCTGTGTCAAGAACGACAGCTGCTGTGTAGCTGTCTGACCGGAGCACACTATATATGGTGAGCATTGCCGTATCTGCCTCTGCATGGGAGCATGTGAGCTCTGGCACAAGCTTGCCTGTGGTGAGATTCTTTGCAGTGCTGCCAACTACACAGTAGATGATCTCGGTGCTAGTTGTTGCTGCTGTTCTCTGGAATTCCGTTTGAAGAAATGCCTGAAGGTGGATTTTGTTCTCAGGTTTACCCAGGAGAGCATGGAAAACTTTACTAGAAGGAAATTTATCTTAACCCGTTGAGCCCCGGCTAGTTATAATATTTTGTTCACCCCAGTCCCAAGCCATTTTCACTTATTTTTGTTGTTTGCTAAAATGGAACACAAGGATGAGAAATGAAAAAACAAAAAAAAAATCACCTCTGCCATTTTTTTTTTTGGGGGGGGGGGCCCCCGGGTGGGGGGTTGGGTGGGGGGGAGCCTCAAAAAAATTTGTTGAGCCAAAATGGAAGAGAATGGTGAGAAATGAAGACAAAAATTAAAAAAACTCATTTCGGTCATTTGGGGGGCGGGGGGGGGGGGGTTTCAATAGTTCGTCTCCCCCGCATGACCACCCGCCCGGGAGGACTAGGGTAAAAACTGAGTATGGCATTGTACGGCATACATCCTAAGGAATATCTCACATAAATCTCAAGCCTCTAGCTCCCATACGACCAGAGTAATGAAGGTTCAAAGTGGCGGTGAACTAGGGGTGTAAACTATCCCCACTAAGCCCACCACCAGCCGCGCGGTTGTTTCGGCCCGCTCACACCTACTGGCCCGGCTCCCACACACACTACGGTACCGCCCCCTCCTATTCTCCCGCCATTTCCTACCTTACGAGCCACGTAAGTGTTTTTTATATGTCGGACGCACGTGATGCGACGCTGGGAGTTGGTGATCAAAGACTGCCGACGCAACACGTGCGACGCTGGGTCTCAACGGGTTAAGTATCTGGGCAGTGTGTTGAGTAAAGATGGGACTATGGATGAAGAGGTGCGGGAGAGGGTACAACAGGGGAAGAGGGTTGTAGGAACGCTAAAAGCAGTAACAAGAAATAGGGTGGTCAGTATGGAAGTGAAGAAGTCCTTGCATGACAGTGTGGTAATCCCGACACTGACTTACGGAAGCGAAGCATGGACGTTGGTTGAGAGACTCAGACCAAGAGTGAGAGCAGTGGAAATGAATTACTTAACCCTTTATTAGCGGCTCACCACTTAAGTCGTATTTAATAAAGCTGGACTATGCGGCGGCGCTCGACATAACTCGAGTGGCAATTTCAGCACGTAATGTGGCTGAGAGAGAGAGACAAGTGGTGGCAGGAGACTAGCGAGCGTATGACTGCTCCAGACCACCGCGGCGAACCTACTGACACAAATCTCAGCTCCCTCCTCCCTCTCTCACTCGCTACATACTCAATTATGTACCGAAAGTACCGAATTACCTGCTTTTTGCACTCGCGTTGCACGGTTATTGCAAGAAAACTATCCATCATACAAGGATCGTTATGGTGTCATTCGAAAGCTCTGTTTATGCCCTTTCAGGGATAGATACTTGTTTTACATTCTGGGTCTTATTTAGGCATGAAAATGATCACGTAAACAGCCCTATTTTGGCTAAAAACACCCCGCTGGGCGGATACATAAATAAACCGCATAGGCCGCTCGTAAGGTGTTAAGGAGTGCGTGCAGAGTTACATGGAGGGATAGACAGACTAATGAGGAAGTAAGAAGGAGGTGTGGTGTGGAGGTAGATGTGCTGGAAAGTGTGAAAAGGAACAACTTGAGATGGTTCGGCCATATGGAACGTATGGAAAGCGAGAGAATGACTAAGAGGGTGTACGAGAGCGAGGTGGAGGGGGAGAGGTAGACCGAATATGAGGTGGAAGGATGGAGTGAGGAACTACATGAACGAAGGCGGTGCTGGTTGGGGGGAGGGGCGTCGACTGACTGGGGACAGAGGTGCATGGGGGCGGTTCGTTCGTGGCCACCCCTTCGGGGATCACAGCGTCAGGCAATAAATAGATAGATAGAAATTTATCTTCTGTCTTCATGAAGCCATTGCTGATTGGCAGTTTTTTTTGGCGCAGTATTCTCTCGCTGTCCTTGATCGTGTAATTCTGATCATATGAATCATTGACGCAAATGATGCGCTCAGCATGCTTGTGTCTTGTTAGAACGAAGTGCACCAACTTCTCTGCATAATCTCCCTAGGTATACTTGGTACCGTCTCTCTTCTCTCTGTCTTCAAGGGTAGGAGTTGTTAGGCGCCAGATGAGGCCCATATCAATAATAGACGTGTATACATCAGGCTCTGGAATGACAGTCATAGTTAGTTTTTGTTGAAGCTTGCTTTTCTGTGCCTTACGGATGGTTCCATTGACGTTGAAGATGGAAAGGCACTCGGCTGTAACACGATGCTGCAGGACTTCTTGAAGTTTGAGGGCACCACTCGTTTCAACCAGTCCGAGAACAGAGGCCAAGGCATTACGTTCCATTTCCTCAGTCTTTCCCTTCAGGTTCTCACCATCTGCTTTCTTCAATTCCTGAGTTGAAAAGTTCAAACGCTTGGTTAGGGGTAACTCTGTCGTTGAGAGACATGGTCTTGGAATACACTCTCTCATTCAAGAACTGCTTCAGTTTGCTTGTGCCATCCTCCTTTGCCGATTTCAAGTCGGCAGCGAGAGCGTCTGAGGCTGGGATTTCTGACTGTAGGGATCGAAGTGTCTTGTTTGTATGGTCAAATGGATCACACTTGAATTCAGTGAGACATGCGCTTATATCCTGTACAGCTTGTTCATCCTTCTTCATTTTACTCGACGAGCAATCAGCATGCTTCCCTTTTCCTTGTTTCTTGCGATTAGCATGGCGATGGACCTTTGTTCTCACCAGATTGATGTTATTCACATTATCAGTGTTTGAAAGGAGCTGCTTTTCATTGTTCAGAATGGCCAACCAACCAGACTTCAGCTTAGAGCCCTTATTCATTGTTGACTCTATCCATTTGTAGAGGACGACACACGAATATGGTTTTCCTGTCATTGACTGTGCAAACATACCACTCCCCATGAATGCAGCCTGATCGACAGGAAGGGTATCAAGCACTGCGGTGAAATCGGGGAGATGCCGACCATACCTGTCATTATCATAGATTTGCATCAAAGGAAGCATGAGCTTGAGTGAGGACTTGAACTCAGTCCAGTTGCTTGTTCTGATTGCATGGATATTTTGAGTTAGAACCTCAACCATTTCCATGAATGACATCCAGTATTCTGCTTGTGGGGCACCCTCAAAGTCCTTGAAGAGAGCATCAACTAGGTCCTTCAGCTCAGCATTTCTCTCTAGCTCTGCATGTTCATCTGCAAGTTCCTGTGCATCAATCGGATGTCGAAGCTTGGCAAGGGATGCCTTTACTTCTTCATATAGAGGGGAATCTTCCAAACATTTGTCTATGACATGGTGGACCAGAGTCTCGTAGAATAGTCACAAGCAGCGAACCCCACGCTTAACATGTTTCCACGAAGGGCCTGATCAACAGACCCGTCTGCTATAACACCAGCTGCCACCAACACATCTGAGATGCCAGATCACTTAAACCTCTTGTATATAGTGTAGATGAACGACATTTGGATGTGGAAGGGTACCAAGAATGGTAAGATTTTGCTGAACAGCTCAGCATTCTCACTTTTAAACTCTAGCATGAGCACGTAGACAGGATGATCACCAACAATTATTGCAAAAGGCATCTTTTTTTCTTCGATTGATTTTGCAAGCTTACACATCACATCATTGAGAATTGTCTTACTGGGTTGGTTGGGATAGGTCATGTGGTATATTGCTCGACTCTTCTCATCTGCATTTGACATGCTGGCGTGAAACCCAGAAAACCCAGGCACAGTCTGTTCTTCTGGCTTAGGTCTTGTTCGGTCATCTTGCGCCCTGGCCAATGCATGGATCACACCACAAATTCTTTGCACCGATGTGTCAGGAGGAGGAGTACTTTGATCAGCTGGTGGCTTCCTGAGAGGTGGTTCCCCACGCTTCGCTATCTTGTATGGGTTGACTTTTTGCATTTCACTTCCGAGCTCTTTGAGAGTTGTCGAGAGGTTTGATGCAATGTTGGCACCGGGAACTGGTCTATTCTCGTGATTCTCGGAAGGAAGTTCTGTACCAAATGATTGTGGCTGCACAAACATGACATTAGTGCGGTGTGACTAGCCAGCACCGGTCAGTGTGTCGCTCTTGAAGTCATCGTTGTCTATTATAGCGATAGCAGGCTTACCCTCAGCTAGTTCGAAGGGGCAATCAGATGAGCACTTGAGGTCATTGACAACCCAAAAATCTTGCAGCATAAGTACGTCATTGTAACTGATGCCCAGTCCATCTTTGTACATTATGTCGACTATCTCCCTGCTCTTGGTCAGTCCATGTAGCAAGACAGAGAGATTTATCTCAAATGCAGTGCGTTTTCCAGTGATGTAGCTTGTGAGGATAGATGCAATCGATCGGACGGATGGACTGTCATCAATTGCAGACTTATTTGGGTGTTTCAGCCATGTGAGCAGCTTCAGCAGGAGCTCACTGAGGTCTTCTTCTCTCTCCAACTCGTGTATATATGGGAGCCAGGGAATAGTATTTGTCCTGATGACTTGCTCTTTGAGTCGTGCCGCAACATTCATCACCAACTGATCATTGCTGACACCCAATGAAGATATTTCCGCCTCGATATATGTACATGCTGCTGTTGTATCATATACCAGTTCACTCACATTCTTTTGAATGCGTTCATGAAATCCGATGTCTTCCCCAAATTCATTGACGAAAATTTCCTTTAAGTAGCTGGATTTTACTACTGAGTTATGTCCATGATTTGAGATAATGCACTTATAGTCCTGCAGCAGGCCTTGCAGTGTGCGAATTTCATGGTCTTTGAAGATGACTTGACGAATATGATGAAAGAAGAGAGCTGGGCCTCTCGGAGGTTTACACGCTGCAGATGTTGAGTGCTTTCATCTGAAAGGGGCTTGTGGTCGCTTACATATTTGCGCCAGCACGCACGATGGTAGCGGATTTCCAACCCCAATGCTGTTTGGACTATCTGGGATGGATGCAATCAGAGTGTCAAGTCTCAATCTCATGACCTCATCTTCCAGACGGACAGTATGTAACTTGAATTTAGTCCAGGCATCTACTGTTGATAGGAGTAAAATCTGCTAGTCACGATCACTACTCCTGTATGCCCCTTTCATGCACCACACACATAGAGTCTTATCGTGAAGGACACCCATACTGGAGAGGAGCCTTTTAGGTGCACTGGCCTCTGGGGAAGGGTCTTGTTGATCTGATGCTTCATCTCTTTCAAGACGTTCCTCGGATTTGTGTTTGCGTTTTTCGGCTTGAGAGCTTGCGCTTCCTGGATAATGATGCGTAACAAGTGCTATGCATGTGGTGACCCTTTGGTCCCTTCTCCCAAACCACATGTTCATGTATATGTTGAAACTTATCAAGTTCTTTCCATTGTAAAGACTTTTCCCGGATGGATTCCCACTTCTCAGGTGTAATATTTTCCAAACGATCATCTGCGGTACATCGCTTACCACAGAGTAAAATGCACTCTTATTCATTTAATGTCTTGTCTGGTAACTCTTCACTCTCTCTTCTATTATCCATTATTTCGGTCACTTCACAACTCGGCGATTTTCATCAGATGGGCATGCGATCCATCTGAAACAGTAAAAAAGTAATATTAGATATACACCGCAGGCAGAGAACATCAGTGATGATAGCAGCGAAAGTGAGGACAGTGATTCTGATAGTGGCTCATACAGTGAATCATGTAGTGACAGTGAAGTGGCAGATTAGTATGTACAATTAGTATAATATAATAACAAAAACATTCCAGTGGATTTGTAATGCCAGAATTAGTGAAAAAGGACACCTCATTCGTCCTTGTAGCTCATCTGATGCCAGAGATATTACATTTTATGTTTTTATCAAGATGGCATTGGCGGCCATTTTGAATATTGGGCTGTAGCAGAGTTAGCCGTAATTTTTCAGAGGGGCATAGGAGCTAATTTTCCTTTAAAATGGTTCAGGTTGTCAAATCCATCGAGAGAAAAAGGTAGGAACAAAATGGTCACAGATTCCAAGCAAATGACCCTACTAACAGCCAACAGGAAGAGGAATGGAGTGTCTTGTGAATTGATAATAAATTAGCCTAGCTAGGCTACAGGGAAGCCTGGTAGTGGCCCAAGTTAAAGGATTTCTGATAGATTGATCATTGATAATCATCTGTTAGGCTAGTTGGGAAATTAGTGTATTATTTATACCTTAACCCTCCAACCCCGGCTAGGGTAGATCGTGACTGTACTCTGTGTCCGGGGGTTTTGAGGAATTTTGGTCCATGTTGATTCACCTGTTACTCCTGAAATACATAACACAAAGTTATAAAAAAAAAAAAAAAATGTTGCACAAACCTTCATGTGTAGAATGCCGTTGAGTAGAGGTCTCTAGCCCAAGTGATTGCATAATGGCGAGCGCGGGAAGTGGAGTGATTTTTATGCGGGAAAATCTTCCCGCGTTCGGATGCGTCGCCTTGGCCCAGGCTCCGGCTTGGCTAACCTACTGCGCACTTAGCCACTCGTCGCGCCAGAGTTTTTACCTCCCGGAGGCGATTTTATTTATTGATAGTGATGTTATTATAGTTATTTGGAGTCCAATTATATAAAATATGTGTATTAGGCTATCATTGTCAATAATATTTCACATTTTCACTCGATACCGTAAATGAGTAATTGAGGCTGGTTATTAGCAGTGATTATTCGTTATCACAGGTGTTTATTATACTTGGGCCATCTAATATTAGTTCGTGTGTCACTTTCACTTTGTAAAATTTGCTTGAGAGAGTGTCACTGTCACTGATAATGCTCATTTTCACTTGATACGGTACATTTTATTAGTAATTGAGGTAGGTTATTGTTATATTAACAGGTGTTTATTATACTTTGCCCATCTAATATTACTTCGTGTGTCACTTTCACTTTGGTAAATATGCTTGAGTGTCACTGTCACTGATAATGCTCATTTCACTTGATACGGTACATTTTATTAGTAATTGAGGTAGGTTATTGTTATATTAGGCACTGATTATTCGTTATCACAGGTGTTATTATACTTGGCCATCTAATATTACTTCGTGTGTCACTTTCACTTTGGTAAATATGCTTGAGAGAGTGTCACTGTCACTGATAATGCTCATTTTCACTTGATACGTTACATTTTATTAGTAATTGAGGTAGGTTATTGTTATATTAGGCACTGATTATTCGTTATCACAGGTGTTTATTATACTTTGGCCATCTAATATTATGTCATGTGTCACTTTCACTTAGTTATATGCTTTGTAAACGTTTTATATACAATTTATTGTGTCTTGTTTCACTTATTTATATATGTTTTCATAATACATGACTTTTTTATCACAATACATTGTTTTATTTCCACTTGTTGCCTATATACATACATATTGTCAGTCTTTGGTACTTTCACTATGATTATTAGTTAGTACTCCTGCTTGGTGTGGTATTCAGCAAAGCACGGTATAGCACATAGTGACAGCTGGCACTCCACACACTGCATGGTGGTCTTTTTCTGCTTCCTCGGCCTCACCTGGCTGTTCCAGCAGACATGGCACCGCCATGAAAGTGAGGACAGTGATTCTGATAGTGGCTCATACAGTGAATCATGTAGTGACAGTGAAGTGGCAGATTAGTATGTACACTTAGTATAATACAATACAATACAATAACCATTCCAGTGGATTTGTAATGCCAGAATTAGTGAAAAAGGACACCTCATTCGTCCTTGTAGCTCATCTGATGCCAGAGATATTACATTTTATGTTTTTTCAAGATGGCATTGGCGGCCATTTTGAATATTGGGCTGTAGCAGAGTTAGCCGTCATTTTTCAGAGGGGCATAGGAGCTAATTTTCCTTTAAAATGGTTCAGGTTGTCAAATCCATCGAGAGAAAAAGGTAGGAACAAAATGGTCACGGATTCCAAGCAAATGACCCTACTAACAGCCAACAGGAAGAGGAATGGAGTTTCTTGTGAATTGATAATAAATTAGCCTAGCTAGGCTACAGGGAAGCCTGTTAGTGGCCCAAGTTAAAGGATTTCTGATAGATTGATCATTGATAATCATCTGTTAGGCTAGTTGGGAAATTAGTGTATTATTTATACCTTAACCACAGTATATTGTTTACTTTACCATGTCTACACCTAGACAGGGCTAGCCAAACCATGCCAGACTTTACTATAGTTCTAGCTAGTGACCCTTTAGATATATGTAGTTGGCCAGTCTCTTCTCACTATAGGATCTCTAGTTCTAGCCAAGCCAAAATTGCACACTTAGCCTAGGCCTAATTTTCAAAATAGGCCTAGGGTAATATTTTTATATTCACAATACCTCAAGGCCTAGCCTACCTACATTTTCAAAATATAGGCCTAGGCCTAGGCTATATATATTTTATTTTTTGGCTATAGCCTAGGCTAGTCTAGGGTAATTATTTTTGTATTCATAACACCTCCATTTTTGTTGAGGGGACAAAGCCCCTCTCAACCCATTATTGTATCCCACGGTTGGTAATTTTTTTTTACCCTACATCTGGCCATGGGATACAATAATGGGGTGAGGGAGGGCTTAGACCCCCTACCCTTCACAACATTGTCATTATCATATATTTTACCAGCAGGGGCAAATAACAGCAGTCCAATTATTTGCGAATATAACAGTGTGCGACTATGTAAACAAAGCGGACAGTACACCCGCTAACACAACTCTTACCTTGGTAAGGGTGGTGTTAGCGGACGTACCGTCCTCCTTGTTTAGATGAAGTTGCAGGCTCGGTTATGTTCGCGTCTAATTTGACTGCATTTAATTACAAAATTATCCCACGGCCAGCTGTTATTTGCCCCCCTGCTGGAAATATATATGGTGATGACAATAAGTCATGGGGGATGAGTGGGGTAAAGCCCCCCTCAACCTATTACCCAACAGTTGGACATGGGATATAATGATAGGTTGAGGGGGCTTTTTCCTTTCACCTCCCATGACTTATTGCCATCATCAAATATATATATTACCAGCATGGGACTAATAACAGCTAGTTAACAATGATGACGGTATGCCTGCAAACACCATCTTTACCTTCTAGGCTTCTACTTTACCATGCTTAGGCTACACCAAGCTAGGCATTGCTAGCCTAACCAAAATACCATAATAATCCAAATGATAACAAAATATTTTGGTCTACTCTTAACTCATTCAAATCCAACTTCACTACTGCTTCATCCATTCCAGCATTAAAATCTCCGACTGGCAATCTTGTAATTGACTCACGAGGTAAAGCTAACCTTCTTGTGGATATTTTCTCCACCAACTCAACCTTAGATGAAATGGATCAAGATGTCCCTGTACTTAATTTTAATTCGCCTGAAATTCCCTCACTTAACCCCTTCAGACTCATATGACGCAGAGGTTGCCAGATTAGCAATAAGAAATAGAGTTCTCAAACTCTTATAATTACCTCTCCAAAATTAGTTTTCTGCCCACAGCTAACTCAAAGACACCTGCAGAGGTTGAAATAACTAAACTAAGGGTTTCTAAATACCACTGATGGTAACAAAGGCTTTAACCCTTGTTACAACCGGGACTACGAATAAAACAAGGGCACTCAATGATTGGACTAGTAATAGGGCACTATGCAACAACGGTACGCTAGATCCAAACCCTCGAACTTATATGCCGGCGAACAAAAACACCTATACCCTCCAGGGTTAATCTGCGATAGTGGGGTATCCTTAACTGGGCATAAATGTACTCTACTTCAGGCTAACCGGCACTGGTATAGCCTGATAACAAACAAGATGCAAGTTACGTTAAAATGCATAAAAAGGAATCTATGGAAAGATCAATTAAATCACTGCAAGATTTAATACAATAAAAAGATGCTTCAATACAGTTACTCTAAACAACAATAAACTCTTCACTCCTATCTGAAAGAAAGTGAAGTATAGTCCTACAGCATAGACCTGGAAACTTCTGAAGAAAGTCTGATGCTCATAAGATGCTCGTACTTTAGAACTATATAAAGGCAGGAGGCAGGACACCACACGTGTAAATCGAATACACTAAAAGATAGGACATATAATTTTAACTGACACGAGAATACTATAAATGTGCAACAGTAGCAATGCTCGACACTAAAAGAAGTACTTCCTCATTAACGAAACAGTCTGCTACGGTTGTGCGGCTCAGCAACAACCTAGACTAATAAATGCTGTGATTAATAATGCGCACATATCAAAGAGCTTATATTAAATACTATCAAGTGTCTACTCGATTAATAATGTCTAGCTGGGATACTCTAGGTAAGGAACTGGGGCTGAGCAAGACAGGCTCGTAGCCTAGCGATGTCCTTAAGACTGCATCCTTTAAGTTACGTTAATTGACTAGGGGGCTCTCTCTATAGATCCAGATCACAAGTATCTGGTTCTATCCTGGCAACCCTCTAAAGACAAGGAAAGAGGCAGCAAAGTGTGGAACTGGTACAGGCCAAAACCCTCAGTCAACACAATGCTGCACTCGCAAAGGACACAACCGAAAAGACAACCCAGGGTACCACAGGACCGGTCGAAGTCGTGTAGGTATAAACAAACCGTACACACATCGGAGACAACGACTACAGTTACCTTATCCCAGTCTAGCATTAACACCTTACGAGCGGCCTATGCTAAAAACAGGAGACCACAAATACTAATAAATAAAAACCCAGAACGTAAAACAAGTACCTATGAAGGGCATAACAGAGCGAATGACACCATAACATCCTTGTATGAAAACGTATGCAGAACCCAACGCGAGTGCAAAAAGCAGGTATTCGGTACTTCAGTAATAAGGTATGTAGAGTGAGAGAAGGAGGGAGCTGAGAGGTGTCAGTAGTTTCGCCGGTGGTCTGGAGCAGTCATACGCTCGCTAGTCTCCTGCCACCACCTCCTCCCTCTCTCCACATTACGTGCTGAATTGCCACTCGATTATGTCGAGCGCGGCCACATCGTCAGCTTTTTTTAACTCGACAGGGGCTCGCCGCTAAGGGTTAAAAAAAAGAGCAACACTAAATCATATGGAGACACACAAAGTTCTTAAACTATACTAACTAAAAACCCTCAAACCTATTCTAAGTACATGTAAATATCTCTGAGGACGGCGCATGCAATACAATGGGCCGGCCATGAAAACCGTATTCCACCCAAGGGAGTGTTGTGCAGTTAATAAAGTTAGAGTATGCAAGAGAATCGAGTGAGAGAAACAGTGATAAAGGTTGTGATCGGGAGAGAGTATGCAAAGGGATGTTAGAAGCATGCGCGCCAAGCCTGTCCTGACGAGGACAGCTCCTGGGGACCCTCATGGAGGAGGCAAGTTAAACAGGAGACCGCAAAGGCGCGATGGCCGTCCAATCCCGCCGAGACGTCACAAGACAGCAGGCATCAAAGGACCCGCCAGACACGCCGTCCAATTCGAGCGAGAGGCAGGAATGCACCCGTACATACAGACACTCACTACCTCCTCGCTCTGAAAGTCTTTCTCAATCACACGCCGGTACTATTATCACTACTGTTGATATAAATTATAACCCGTTGTCACAGACGAAAACAAAGACCACCACTGGACTGTCTGTGACAATGCGATTTACTAGGAAAGAAAACAACATTCTCTGATAACTGTAGCCCATTTCGATGTCCCTGGCGAGCACTAGTGGCCAACGAGAGGCGATTCTGCCAACGCTGGAAGACGTCACACCCCGCCCAAGATATGGGACGCTCAACATTAGGCGAGCACCATATCTGACAAGACAGAATACCGACAAGACCCGCCACACCTAGCCACTCCACCAGAAATGAAATGCAAAGCTCAATCTTAAATAAAACAACATATTAGCATAAAGAAAATCTTACAACCCCTCCCAAACACAATAGTATAATTTTAGCCTGCTATGCTCCCTGAGCGACCTTCACAAAGCCCAGCCTACTAAGTGAAAGACAGGTTCAACATAGGACTTTAGCTATAACATTGGCAACTTACAATTAACCCTTAATTAGCGGCTCACCACATAAGTCGTATTTAATAAAGCTGGACTATGTGGCGGCGCTCGACATAGATCGAGTGGCAATTTCAGCACGTAATGTTGCTGAGAGAGAGAGACAAGTGGTGGCAGGAGACTAGCGAGCGTATGACTGCTCCAGACCACCGCGGCGAACCTACTGACACGAATCTCAGCTCCCTCCTCCCTCTCTCACTCGCTACATACTGAATTATATGGGGAAAGTACCGAATTACATGCTTTTTGCACTCGCGTTGCACGGTTATTGCAAGAAAACTAGCCATCATAAAAGGATCGTTATGGTGTCATTCGAAAGCTCTGTTTATGCCCTTTCAGGGATAGGTACTTGTTTTACGTTCTGGGTCTTATTTAGGCATGAAAATGATCACGTAAACACCCGATTTGGCTAAAAACAATGGGCGGTACATATAAATAAACCGCATAGGCCGCTCTTAAGGTGTTAACTATCAAAAAGAAAGAGTTTTTATGTGATTTTTTTTATTTAATTTTAATATTGTTTTTGACGGCTGCTCTACAGGGGCAAGCCTGGTTTTTTCTCCACTCAAACCCACACACCTGTGGTGATCTACGCCGGATCCTCCACCCTCGACAAACAGTCTGCAATCACATTCTCACAACCGGTAATATGGCGAATGTCTAGATTGTATTCTTGCAACATGAGTGACGAACGTGTCAGCCTCATACTCCGGTTGTGGAATTGGTTCAGAAATTTAATAGGGTGCTGGTCGGTGTAAATCACCACGACTGGCCCGTAGGCAGGAACATAATTATACTTCAAAGTGCCTGAGTGCCAACACTATTGCCAGCAGTTCTTTCTCCACCACAGAGTAGTTTTTCTGAGCGGAATTAAACTTCTTGGAAAAGAAACTGACTGGATGCTGTGACGTTAACCACTCTGTTAGAACCGCATGGCCTGTCCTACAGTGACTCGCTAGGATCGCCAGGACAGTGGATGTGGCTACAGTTTATGTATTAGGGTGTGCTTTATTTCATATGAAAGCTCGTGTCATGGGCAGTCCAGAAAGGCTCTTTGTTTTCACCCATGTCAAGGCTTTATATATTTAATTGTAAAGTATATGTTTTATCCTTAACTAGTAATGATAAGATCAGAGAGAGAGAGAGAGTAGAACAGAGTGAGAGGGGGCGCGTAGTGTTTTTGCCCCGCTCGATGACGTCACGGCTGGCTGCCTCGCGGGGATTGGTTGAGGGAGTTCTTTACCATGCTTGGTGATGTAATGTTTTGCTAGCTACTTTGTTAGTGGCTAGAGGACTTATTACCGCTTTGATTACGCGCTGCAAACTAGTCCCGGTATATATACAGCTTCCTCGCGACTTTCTCCCTCAGATCTGGTTTCTAGAACGCATCCCTCTTATCCTTTGATACCTTTCCCCCGCACTGCACCTGAGAATCTTTTCCTCTGCCTACCTCTCTCTTTTTCCATATCTTTCACCACCTTTTATTAATACTATATCCCCTCTGGTTAACTCTGCAAAATCAGCTTCATGCTGGCCAGTTGTATTGTGCGTTAAGGTCTGATATAACCTATGTATGTTTAGTTGTTAAGATAAGTTGATCACGAAGCATTGGTTGGCTTTCATATTGCCGCTTCCTATAATTATTAGTGTTCTGCTGGATTAGATAATGCTAGACTAGGGGTCTGATATTATAAGGTATTGTTTCCGATGAGTGCTGGCTTTAGGTAAAAGCTGCACGACATACCTGAGAACTGGAGTTGATTGAGTAAATTATAGTCTGTGTGCCATTGAGAGTAGAGCATGCACGAATGAGGGCTTTTTGCCTGTACCATTCTGCACTGTTCCCGCTCGTTGTTTGTCTTTGAGGTACGCCAGGAGAACGCTTAATAC